>OW679203.1:31294541-31491211 GCA_940337035.1 Agriotes lineatus | reverse complement strand
ATTACATGTTGGTTGTCTGAAGCTATTATAGTAGTAGAATAATATTGTCTGAAGTTAATATTTACTGGAAAACGTGTTTTTCAGACGTTTAACGTACCTTAATAATAAACTATTGAGAATTCATTTTTTTGATGCAGAAGAATTAGATTTAGTAGCCTTATATGGCTAAATGCGTAGCAAAAGCGCACTTACAGCGTCTACAACCACTAAGATCAATTCAAGGCCATTTAATGAGCACATGTTGTTGCTGGCACGCTTACCAAGGTTTAAATTATTACACGTTGATTGTCACAAGCCATTACAGTAGTAGAATAATATTTTCCGAAGATAATATTTACTGCAAAACGTGTTTTTCAGACGTTTTAACGTACCTTAATACTAAACTATTAAACTTGAATTTTTTGAATGCAGAAGAATTAGATTTAGTAGCCTTATATGGCTAAATGAGTAGCAAAAGCACACCTACAGCGTCTACAACCACTAAGATCAGTTCAAGGCCATTTAATGAGCACAGGTTGTTGCTGGCACGCTTACCAAGGTTTAAATTATTACACGTTGATGGTCACAAGCCATTACAGTAGTAGAATAATATTTTCCGAAGTTAATATTTACTGCAAAACGTGTTTTTCAGGCGTTTTAACACCCCTGAATACTAAACTATTAAACCTGAGTTATTTGTATGCAGAAGAATTAGATTTAGTAGCCTTATACGGCTAAGTGAGTAGCAAAAGCACACTTGCAGCGTCTACAGCCACTAAAATCAATTGAAGGCCATTTCATGAGCACCTGTTGTTTCTGTCACGCTTACCAGGGTTTAAATTATTACATGTTGGTTGTCTGAAGCTATTATAGTAGTAGAAAAATATTTTTCAAAGTTAATATGTACTGCAAAACGTGTTTTTTAGACGTTTTAACGTACCTTAATACTAAACTATTAAACTTGAATTTTTTGAATGCAGAAGAATTAGATTTAGTAGCCTTATATGGCTAAATGAGTAGCAAAAGCACACCTACAGCGTCTGCAACCACTAAGATCAGTTCAAGGCCATTTAATGATCTCAGGTTGTTGCTGGCACGCTTACCAAGGTTTAAATTATTACACGTTGATGGTCACAAGCCATTACAGTAGTAGAATAATATTTTCCGAAGTTAATATTTACTGCAAAACGTGTTTTTCAGGCGTTTTAACACCCCTGAATACTAAACTATTAAACCTGAGTTTTTTGTATGCAGAAGAATTAGATTCAGTAGCCTTATACGGCTAAGTGAGTAGCAAAAGCACATTTGCAGCGTCTACAGCCACTAAAATCAATTCAAGGCCATTTCATGAGCACCTGTTGTTGTTGTCACGCTTACCAGGGTTTAAATTATTACATGTTGGTTGTCTGAAGCTATTATAGTAGTAGAATACTATTTTCCGAAGTTAATATGTACTGCAAAACGTGTTTTTCAGACGTTGTAACGTACCTTAATACTAAACTATAAAACTTGAATTATTTGATTGCAGAAGAATTAGATTTAGTAGCCTTATATGGCTAAATGAGTAGCAAAAGCACACCTACAGCGTCTACAACCACTAAAATCAATTCAAGACCATTTAATGTGCACCTGTTTTTGCTGTCACGCTTACCAGGGTTTAAATTATTACATGTTGGTTGTCTGAAGCTATTATAGTAGTAGAATAATAGTGTCTGAAGTTAATATTTACTGCAAAACGTGTTTTTCAGGCGTTTTAACAGCCCTGAATACTAAACTATTAAACCTGATTTTTTTGTATGCAGAAGAATTAGATTTAGTAGCCTTTATCGCTAAATGAGTAGCAAAAGCACACTTGCAGCGTCTACAACCACTAAAGTCAATTCAAGGCCATTGCATAAGCACCTGTTGTTGCTGTCACGCTTACCAGGGTTTAAATTATTACATGTTGGTTATATGAAGCTATTATAGTAGTAGAATAATATTTTTCGAAGTTAATATGTACTGCAAAACGTGTTTTTCAGACGTTTTAACGTACCTTAATACTAAACTATTAAACTTGAATTTTTTGATTGCAGAAGAATTTGATTTAGTAGCCTTATATGGCTAAATGAGTAGCAAAAGCACACCTACAGCGTCTACAACCACTAAAATCAATTCAAGACCAGTTAATGTGCACCTGTTGTTGCTGTGACGCTTACCAGGGATTAAATTATTACATGTTGGTTGTCTGAAGCTATTATAGTAGTAGAATAATATTGTCTGAAGTTAATATTTACTGGAAAACGTGTTTTTCAGACGTTTAACGTACCTTAATACTAAACTATTGAGAATTCATTTTTTTGATGCAGAAGAATTAGATTTAGTATATGGCTAAATGCGTAGCTAAATCGCACTTACAGCGTCTACAACCACTAAGATCAATTCAAGGCCATTTAATGAGCACATGTTGTTGTTGGCACGCTTACCAAGGTTTAAATTATTACACGTTGATTGTCACAAGCCATTACACTAGTAGAATAATATTTTCCGAAGTTAATATTTACTGCAAAACGTGTTTTTCAGGCGTTTTAACACCCCTGAATACTAAACTAGTAAACCTGAGTTTTTTGTATGCAGAAGAATTAGATTTAGTAGCCTTTATGGCTAAATGAGTAGCAAAAGCACACATGCAGCGTCTACAGCCACTAAAATCAATTCAAGGCCATTTTATGAGCACCTGTTGATGTTGTCACGCTTACCAGGGTTTAAATTATTACATGTTGGTTGTCTGAAGCTATTATAGTAGTAGAAAAATATTTTTCAAAGTTAATATGTACTGCAAAACGTGTTTTTTAGACGTTTTAACGTACCTTAATACTAAACTATTAAACTTGAATTTTTTGAATGCAGAAGAATTAGATTTAGTAGCCTTATATGGCTAAATGAGTAGCAAAAGCACACCTACAGCGTCTGCAACCACTAAGATCAGTTCAAGGCCATTTAATGATCTCAGGTTGTTGCTGGCACGCTTACCAAGGTTTAAATTATTACACGTTGATGGTCACAAGCCATTACAGTAGTAGAATAATATTTTCCGAAGTTAATATTTACTGCAAAACGTGTTTTTCAGGCGTTTTAACACCCCTGAATACTAAACTATTAAACCTGAGTTTTTTGTATGCAGAAGAATTAGATTTAGTAGCCTTATACGGCTAAGTGAGTAGCTAAAGCACATTTGCAGCGTCTACAGCCACTAAATCAATTCAAGGCCATTTCATGAGCACCTGTTGTTGTTGTCACGCTTACCAGGGTTTAAATTATTACATGTTGGTTGTCTGAAGCTATTATAGTAGTAGAATACTATTTTCCGAAGTTAATATGTACTGCAAAACGTGTTTTTCAGACGTTGTAACGTACCTTAATACTAAACTATAAAACTTGAATTATTTGATTGCAGAAGAATTAGATTTAGTAGCCTTATATGGCTAAATGAGTAGCAAAAGCACACCTACAGCGTCTACAACCACTAAAATCAATTCAAGACCATTTAATGTGCACCTGTTTTTGCTGTCACGCTTACCAGGGTTTAAATTATTACATGTTGGTTGTCTGAAGCTATTATAGTAGTAGAATAATATTGTCTGAAGTTAATATTTACTGCAAAACGTGTTTTTCAGGCGTTTTAACAGCCCTGAATACTAAACTATTAAACCTGAGTTTTTTGTATGCAGAAGAATTAGATTTAGTAGCCTTTATGGCTAAATGAGTAGCAAAAGCACACATGCAGCGTCTACAGCCACTAAAATCAATTCAAGGCCATTTTATGAGCACCTGTTGATGTTGTCACGCTTACCAGGGTTTAAATTATTACATGTTGGTTGTCTGAAGCTATTATAGTAGTAGAAAAATATTTTTCAAAGTTAATATGTACTGCAAAACGTGTTTTTTAGACGTTTTAACGTACCTTAATACTAAACTATTAAACTTGAATTTTTGAATGCAGAAGAATTAGATTTAGTAGCCTTATATGGCTAAATGAGTAGCAAAAGCACACCTACAGCGTCTGCAACCACTAAGATCAGTTCAAGGCCATTTAATGATCTCAGGTTGTTGCTGGCACGCTTACCAAGGTTTAAATTAGTACACGTTGATGGTCACAAGCCATTACAGTAGTAGAATAATATTTTCCGAAGTTAATATTTACTGCAAAACGTGTTTTTCAGGCGTTTTAACACCCCTGAATACTAAACTATTAAACCTGAGTTTTTTGTATGCAGAAGAATTAGATTTAGTAGCCTTATACGGCTAAGTGAGTAGCAAAAGCACATTTGCAGCGTCTACAGCCACTAAAATCAATTCAAGGCCATTTCATGAGCACCTGTTGTTGTTGTCACGCTTACCAGGGTTTAAATTATTACATGTTGGTTGTCTGAAGCTATTATAGTAGTAGAATATTGTCTGAAGTTAATATTTACTGCAAAACGTGTTTTTCAGGCGTTTTAACAGCCCTGAATACTAAACTATTAAACCTGAGTTTTTTGTATGCAGAAGAATTAGATTTAGTAGCCTTTATGGCTAAATGAGTAGCAAAAGCACACTTGCAGCGTCTACAACCACTAAAGTCAATTCAAGGCCATTGCATAAGCACCTGTTGTTGCTGTCACGCTTACCAGGGTTTAAATTATTACATGTTGGTTGTCTGAAGCTATTATAGTAGTAGAATACTATTTTCCGAAGTTAATATGTACTGCAAAACGTGTTTTTCAGACGTTGTAACGTACCTTAATACTAAACTATAAAACTTGAATTATTTGATTGCAGAAGAATTAGATTTAGTAGCCTTATATGGCTAAATGAGTAGCAAAAGCACACCTACAGCGTCTACAACCACTAAAATCAATTCAAGACCATTTAATGTGCACCTGTTTTTGCTGTTACGCTTACCAGGGTTTAAATTATTACATGTTGGTTGTCTGAAGCTATTATAGTAGTAGAATAATATTGTCTGAAGTTAATATTTACTGCAAAACGTGTTTTTCAGGCGTTTTAACAGCCCTGAATACTAAACTATTAAACCTGAGTTTTTTGTATGCAGAAGAATTAGATTTAGTAGCCTTTATGGCTAAATGAGTAGCAAAAGCACACTTGCAGCGTCTACAACCACTAAAGTCAATTCAAGGCCATTGCATAAGCACCTGTTGTTGCTGTCACGCTTACCAGGGTTTAAATTATTACATGTTGGTTATATGAAGCTATTATAGTAGTAGAATAATATTTTTCGAAGTTAATATGTACTGCAAAACGTGTTTTTCAGACGTTTTAACGTACCTTAATACTAAACTATTAAACTTGAATTTTTTGATTGCAGAAGAATTAGATTTAGTAGCCTTATATGGCTAAATGAGTAGCAAAAGCACACCTACAGCGTCTACAACCACTAAAATCAATTCAAGACCAGTTAATGTGCACCTGTTGTTGCTGTGACGCTTACCAGGGATTAAATTATTACATGTTGGTTGTCTGAAGCTATTATAGTAGTAGAATAATATTGTCTGAAGTTAATATTTACTGGAAAACGTGTTTTTCAGACGTTTAACGTACCTTAATACTAAACTATTGAGAATTCATTTTTTGATGCAGAAGAATTAGATTTAGTAGCCTTATATGGCTAAATGCGTAGCAAAAGCGCACTTACAGCGTCTAAAACCACTAAGATCAATTCAAGGCCATTTAATGAGCACATTTTGTTGCTGGCACGCTTACCAAGGTTTAAATTATTACACGTTGATTGTCACAACCCATTACAGTAGTAGAATAATATTTTCCGAAGTTAATATTTACTGCAAAACGTGTTTTTCAGACGTTTTAACGTACCTTAATACTAAACTATTAAACTTGAATTTTTTGAATGCAGAAGAATTAGATTTAGTAGCCTTATATGGTTAAATGAGTAGCAAAAGCACACCTACAGCGTCTACAACCACTAAGATCAGTTCAAGGCCATTTAATGAGCACAGGTCGTTGCTGGCACGCTTACCAAGGTTTAAATTATTACACGTTGATGGTCACAAGCCATTACAGTAGTGGAATAATATTTTCCGAAGTTAATATTTACTGCAAAACGTGTTTTTTAGGCGTTTTAACACCCCTGGTATGGTATGGCTAAGTATGAGCACGTTGATTGTCACAAGCCATTACAGTAGTAAAATAATATTTTCCGAAGTTAATATTTACTGCAAAACGTGTTTTTCAGGCGTTTTAACACCCCTGAATACTAAACTAGTAAACCTGAGATTTTTGTATGCAGAAGAATTAGATTTAGTAGCCTTATATGGCTAAATGAGTAGCAAAAGCACACATGCAGCGTCTACAGCCACTAAAATCAATTCAAGGCCACTTTATGAGCACCTGTTGATGTTGGCACGCTTACCAGGGTTTAAATTATTACATATTGGTTATATGAAGCTATTATAGTAGTAGAATAATATTTTTCGAAGTTAATATGTACTGCAAAACGTGTTTTTCAGACGTTTTAACGTACCTTAATACTAAACTATTAAACTTGAATTTTTGATTGCAGAAGAATTAGATTTAGTAGCCTTATATGGCTAAATGAGTAGCACAAGCACACCTAAAGCGTCTACAACCACTAAAATCAATTCAAGGCCATTTGATGAGCACAGGTTGTTGCTGGCACGCTTACCAAGGTTTAAATTATTACACGTTGATTGTCACAAGCATTACAGTAGTAGAATAATATTTTCCGAAGTTAATATTTACTGCAAAACGTGTTTTTCAGGCGTTTTAACACCCCTGAATACTAAACTATTAAGCCTGAGTTTTTTGTATGCAGAAGAACTAGATTTAGTTTTAGATTTAGATTTATGGCTAAATGAGTAGCAAAAGCACACTTGCAGCGTCTACAACCACTAAAGTCAATTCAAGGCCATTGCATGAGCACCTGTTGTTGCTGTCACGCTTACCAGGGTTTAAATTATTACATATTAGTTATATGTAGCTATTATAGTAGTAGAATAATATTTTTCGAAGTTAATATGTACTGCAAAACGTGTTTTTCAGACGTTTTAACGTACCTTAATACTAAACTATTAAACTTGAATTTTTTGATTGCAGAAGAATTAGATTTAGTAGCCTTATATGGCTAAATGAGTAGCAAAAGCACACCTACAGCGTCTACAACCACTAAAATCAATTCAAGACCAGTTAATGTGCACCTGTTGTTGCTGTGACGCTTACCAGGGATTAAATTATTACATGTTGGTTGTCTGAAGCTATTATAGTAGTAGAATAATATTGTCTGAAGTTAATATTTACTGGAAAACGTGTTTTTCAGACGTTTAACGTACCTTAATACTAAACTATTGAGAATTCATTTTTTTGATGCAGAAGAATTAGATTTAGTAGCCTTACATGGCTAAATGAGTAGCAAAAGCACACCTACAGCGTCTACAACCACTAAGATCAGTTCAAGGCCATTTAATGAGCACAGGTCGTTGCTGGCACGCTTACCAAGGTTTAAATTATTACACGTTGATTGTCACAACCCATTACAGTAGTAGAATAATATTTTCCGAAGTTAATATTTACTGCAAAACGTGTTTTTCAGACGTTTTAACGTACCTTAATACTAAACTATTAAACTTGAATTTTTTGAATGCAGAAGAATTAGATTTAGTAGCCTTATATGGTTAAATGAGTAGCAAAAGCACACCTACAGCGTCTACAACCACTAAGATCAGTTCAAGGCCATTTAATGAGCACAGGTCGTTGCTGGCACGCTTACCAAGGTTTAAATTATTACACGTTGATGGTCACAAGCCATTACAGTAGTGGAATAATATTTTCCGAAGTTAATATTTACTGCAAAACGTGTTTTTTAGGCGTTTTAACACCCCTGAATACTAAACTATTAAACCTGAGTTTTTTGTATGCAGAAGAATTAGATTTAGTAGCCTTATACGGCTAAGTGAGTAGCAAAAGCACACTTGCAGCGTCTACGGCCACTAAAATCAATTCAGGGCCATTTCATGAGCACCTGTTGTTGCTGTCACGCTTACCAGGGTTTAAATTATTACATGTTGGTTGTCTGAAGCTATTATAGTAGTAGAATAATATTGTCTGAAGTTAATATTTACTGGAAAACGCGTTTTTCAGACGTTTAACGTACCTTAATACTAAACTATTGAGAATTCATTTTTTTGATGCAGAAGAATTAGATTTAGTAGCCTTATATGGCTAAATGCGTAGCAAAAGCGCACTTACAGCGTCTACAACCACTAAGATCAATTCAAGGCCATTTAATGAGCACAGGTCGTTGCTGGCACGCTTACCAAGGTTTAAATTATTACACGTTGATTGTCACAAGCCATTACAGTAGTAAAATAATATTTTCCGAAGTTAATATTTACTGCAAAACGTGTTTTTCAGGCGTTTTAACACCCCTGAATACTAAACTAGTAAACCTGAGTTTTTTGTATGCAGAAGAATTAGATTTAGTAGCCTTATATGGCTAAATGAGTAGCAAAAGCACACATGCTGCGTCTTCAGCACTAAAATCAATTCAAGGCCACTTTATGAGCACCTGTTGATGTTGTCACGCTTACCAGGGTTTAAATTATTACATATTGGTTATATGAAGCTATTATAGTAGTAGAATAATATTTTTCGAAGTTAATATGTACTGCAAAACGTGTTTTTCAGACGTTTTAACGTACCTTAATACTAAACTATTAAACTTGAATTTTTTGATTGCAGAAGAATTAGATTTAGTAGCCTTATATGGCTAAATGAGTAGCACAAGCACACCTAAAGCGTCTACAACCACTAAAATCAATTCAAGGCCATTTGATGAGCACAGGTTGTTGCTGGCACGCTTACCAAGGTTTAAATTATTACACGTTGATTGTCACAAGCCATTACAGTAGTAGAATAATATTTTCCGAAATTAATATTTACTGCAAAACGTGTTTTTCAGGCGTTTTAACACCCCTGAATACTAAACTATTAAGCCTGAGTTTTTTGTATGCAGAAGAATTAGATTTAGTAGCCTTTATGGCTAAATGAGTAGCAAAAGCACACTTGCAGCGTCTACAACCACTAAAGTCTATTCAAGGCCATTGCATGAGCACCTGTTGTTGCTGTCACGCTTACCAGGGTTTAAATTATTACATATTAGTTATATGAAGCTATTATAGTAGTAGAATAATATTTTTCGAAGTTAATATGTACTGCAAAACGTGTTTTTCAGACGTTTTAACGTACCTTAATACTAAACTATTAAACTTGAATTTTTTGATTGCAGAAGAATTAGATTTAGTAGCCTTATATGGCTAAATGAGTAGCACAAGCACACCTACAGCATCTACAACCACTAAAATCAATTCAAGACCAGTTAATGTGCACCTGTTGTTGCTGTCACGCTTACCAGGGTTTAAATTATTACATGTTGGTTGTCTGAAGCTATTATAGTAGTAGAATAATATTGTCTGAAGTTAATATTTACTGGAAAACGTGTTTTTCAGACGTTTAACGTACCTTAATAATAAACTATTGAGAATTCATTTTTTTGATGCAGAAGAATTAGATTTAGTAGCCTTATATGGCTAAATGCGTAGCAAAAGCGCACTTACAGCGTCTACAACCACTAAGATCAATTCAAGGCCATTTAATGAGCACATGTTGTTGCTGGCACGCTTACCAAGGTTTAAATTATTACACGTTGATTGTCACAAGCCATTACAGTAGTAGAATAATATTTTCCGAAGATAATATTTACTGCAAAACGTGTTTTTCAGACGTTTTAACGTACCTTAATACTAAACTATTAAACTTGAATTTTTTGAATGCAGAAGAATTAGATTTAGTAGCCTTATATGGCTAAATGAGTAGCAAAAGCACACCTACAGCGTCTACAACCACTAAGATCAGTTCAAGGCCATTTAATGAGCACAGGTTGTTGCTGGCACGCTTACCAAGGTTTAAATTATTACACGTTGATGGTCACAAGCCATTACAGTAGTAGAATAATATTTTCCGAAGTTAATATTTACTGCAAAACGTGTTTTTCAGGCGTTTTAACACCCCTGAATACTAAACTATTAAACCTGAGTTATTTGTATGCAGAAGAATTAGATTTAGTAGCCTTATACGGCTAAGTGAGTAGCAAAAGCACACTTGCAGCGTCTACAGCCACTAAAATCAATTGAAGGCCATTTCATGAGCACCTGTTGTTGCTGTCACGCTTACCAGGGTTTAAATTATTACATGTTGGTTGTCTGAAGCTATTATAGTAGTAGAATAATATTTTCCGAAGTTAATATGTACTGCAAAACGTGTTTTTCAGACGTTTTAACGTACCTGAATACTAAACTACTGAACTTCAATTTTTTTGATGCAGAAGAATTAGATTTAGTAACCTTATATGGCTAAATGAGTAGCAAAAGCACACTTACAGCGTCTACAACCACTAAAATCAATTCAAGGCCATTTAATGAGCACATGTTGTTGCTGTCACGCTTACCAAGGTTTAAATTATTACATGTTGAATGTCACAAGCTATTACAGTAGTAGAATAATATTTTATGAAGTTAATATTAACTTCAAAACGTGTTTTTCAGGCGTTTTAACACCCCTGAATACTAAACTATTAAACCTTGTCAGGTCATTTTGTATTTTAATTAGCCACCTAGGCTTTAGGGCAGCGTGCTCGTATGTTAAACCCTTTTAGTTACTTATTTGGTTTCATCGCCTAATTCCATAATAGTGATTTTGCACATATTTGGTCTCATGCGCAGTATTTCTCGTCATCCGGGGCACCCCTTTGTTGGTACGTTGACAGTCGGGTGTTAACGCTTGCAGGATTTCCGAACCTTCTAGAATTTACGCTGTTGATGTGACTGCGAGGCCTCGAGCTGTCTTTGTCACCGGGACTTATTTGTTTTATTGGGCTCATCGCCATTGGCCGTCGAGAGTCACGTGGTAACGCCGTTTTGGCTCACGCCACCTCGGGCGTCCTAACGTTTCTTGCTTGGCGATTCAGCCGGGAGCCGTCGATCTAAGAGGTCGGTTAGTGTGTGTGTTCGTGCGGCGCTCCCGCCCTTGGCGGGGGCGTCAGCCTTTTCCCGTCTCGTGCTGCTTCAGCAAGTATTTGATAAACTGTTTCGCCTTAAGGGGCAGTTCAACTCAGGCCATTGAACAAGGGAGGTGTGTGTGTGTCGTTAGCGGCGATCTTATTACGACAAGGCGTAGGTGTGATGGGATTCCATGCCCGGTTCTACGTCGTCACGTAAGGGAGTGTTCCCTTTAGCTCGTTGTGCGAGGATTCCGTTGAGGTAGGACATCACTTGGGCTAGTTTGGCCGTCGTAGCGGCGTTTGTTGAAGCTCCAGCCTATGTCGCCATTTTGGGCGCATCCAGACCATTGACACGTTGGCCGTTTTAGCGGCGAATGAATTGCCACAGGCAACCTGTTTCCCGCAAGCTGGACCGCATGCCGATCTCTTGGGCCGTCACCAATAAAATTAAGATATTTGTAACCATTGAATCATACTAACTTCTCGTGCGCGAGCTGTGCGCTTAATCATGTGAATAATTGCTGAACTCTTGGCATACGTGCTGTAAGGCGGCAACGCCAGTTTGGTCGCAGTAAAATTGCATGTGCGCGAACTTGATGTGAAATCTTGTGCACCGTTAAAAACGTACCCTTCGCATCTTAAATTGTTGTCGCGAAGTGGCGTCGCTCGCTCATTTTTGTTCTAATCACATCCCTCACTTGGGCTTTGCTGTGTTTGCCCAAATTATCATGTGAGCATTTTTATGAACAAACGTTCCCTTTGTGGGACTCATATGTCAAACTGCTCTTGATTTTGTACAGTTGTGGGTGTTGTTTAGTAACAGTAGTGCGCCCATCAGCTGATGCTTATTTATAAGAATTAACCCAATGTTTGCGGCAAGCTTTGCTGCCCCAATGTAAGAATTGAATAATAGACGCTTACCTAATTAAGAGACGCTTTATTCTTGGTCGATCTGTGCATGTTCTGTTTCAGCGTGCGCCCATCATTTAGGAGATAAATGTACGGTGGAGCCAGTGAGATCAGAGCGTGCAGGTAAGCTTGGTGGTGACATTGCCGTAGCTGAAAAAGCCCCACTTCATGATCTAAGTATTTTTGCCATCACGAAATCGTGTGAGTTTATAATTCACGAGTACCCCTATCGACGGAGTGTCTTGAATACTTCGCCCCCCGTCTAACCGCCCAGGCCCGGTTATTCGGGTTAAGACAGGCTTGGTGGCACCCTCTTTATTTTACCGTTATTTACCGACCCTCTGGCCGTTACCCTTAGATAATCTCGTTAAGAACCCCGCCCAACTCCACTGAAAGTCTTGCCGGTCTATCTTGTTGCCGCTGGGTAGCGGCCTAGGAGAACTTTGATCCCGATTTCGTCCTGTACGGCACGCGCCAGCCGCTTCGTTTATGTATGAGGCGGTGCGGTGTCGTAAAGTCAGTTCAAGACCGTAACAACTTGAGTTTTTTGTATGCAGAAGAATTAGATTTAGTAGCCTTATATGGCTAAATGAGTAGCAAAAGCACACTTACAGCGTCTACAACCAATAAAATCAAGTCAAAGCCATTTAATGTGCACCTGTTGTTACTGTCACGCTTACCAGGGTTTAAATTATATCATGTTGTATGTCACAAGCTATTACAATAGTAGAATAATATTGTCTGAAGTTAATATTTACTGGAAAACGTGTTTTTCAGACATTTTACGTACCTTAATACTAAACTATTGAACATGAATTTTTTTGATGCAGAAGAATTAGATTTAGTTGCCTTATATGGCTAAATGAGTAGCAAAAGCACACTTACAGCGGCTACAGCCACTAAAATCAATTCAAAGCCAGTTAATGTGCACCTGTTGTTGCTGTCACGCTTACCAGGGTTTAAATTATTACATGTTGATTGTCACAAGCTATTATAGTAGTAGAATAATATTTTTAGAAGTTAATATTTACTGGAAAACGTGTTTTTCAGACGTTGTAACGTACCTTAATACTAAACTATTGAACATGAATTTTTTTGATGCAGAAGAATTAGATTTAGTTGCCTTATATGGCTAAATGAGTAGCAAAAGCACACTTACAGCGTCTACAGCCACTAAAATCAATTCAAAACCAGTTAATGTGCACCTGTTGTTGCTGTCACGCTTACCAGGGTTTAAATTATTACATGTTGATTGTCACAAGCCATTACAGTAGTAGAATAATATTTTCCGAAATTAATATTTACTGCACAACGTGTTTTCCAGACGTTTTAACGTAACTGAATACTAAACTATTGAACTTGAATTTTTTGGCAGCACAAAAATTTTATTTGTTAGCCTTATAAGGCTAAATGGGTAGCAAATGCACTCTTAAAGCGTCTGCAACCACTAAAATCAATTTAAGGACATTTAATGTGCACCTTTTGTTGCTGTCACGCTTACCAGGGTTTTAAATTATATCATGTTGAATGTCACAAGCTATTACAATAGTAGAATAATATCGTCTGAAGTTAATATTTACTGCAATGCGTGTTTTTCAGACGTTTAACGTACCTTAATACTAAACTATTGAACATGAATTTTTTTGATGCAGAAGAATTAGATTTAGTTGTCTTATATGGCTAACTGCGTAGCAAAAACGCACTTACAGCGTCTACAACCACTAAGATCAATTCAAGGCCATTTAATGTGCACCTGTTGTTGCTGACACGCTTACCAGGGTTTAAATTATATCATGTTGAATGTCACAAGCTATTACAATAGTAGAATAATATCGTCTGAAGTTAATATTTACTGCAATGCGTGTTTTTCAGGCGTTTTAACATCCCTGAATACTAAACTATTGAACCTGATTTTTTTGTATGCAAAAGAATTAGATTTAGTAGCCTTATATGGCTAAATGCGTAGCAAACGCACAGTTACAACGTCTACAGCCACTAAAATTAATTCGAAGCCAGTTATTGAGCACCTGTTACTGCTGGCACGCTTGCCGGGGTTTAAATTATAACATGTTGAATGTCACAAGCTATTACAGTAGAATAATATTTTCTGAAGTTAATATTTACTGGAAGACGTGTTTTCAGACTTTTATCGTACCTAAATACTAAACTATTAAACTTGAATCTTTTGGATGCACAAAAAATTGATTTGTTAGCCTTATAAGGCTAAATTAGTAGCAAATGCACCCCTACACCGTCTGCAACGGTTAAATCAAATGATAACCAGTTATTGAGCACCTACTAGTGCTGTGACGCTTACCAGGTTTTAAATTATTACATGTTGATTTTCACAAGCTATTATAGTAGTAGAATAATATTTTCTGAAGTTAATATTTACTGCAAGACGTGTTTTTCAGACGTTTTAACACCCCTGAATACCTAACTATTGAACCTAAATTTTTCGGATGGAGAAAAATTAGATTTGGTAGCCCTACATGGCGAAATGAATAACAGAGGCACACTTACAGCCTCTACAACCACGAAAATCAATTCAAAGCCAGTTAATGGGCACCTGTTGTTGCTGTCACGCTTACCAGGCTTTAAATTATTAAATGTTGATTGTCACAAGCCATTATAGTAGTAGACTAATATTTTCCGAAGTTAATATTAACTGCAAAACGTGTTCTTCACACGTTTTAACGTACCTGAATACTAAACTATTGAACTTGAATTTTTTGATGTAGAAAAATTAGATTTAGTAGCCTTATATGGCTAAATGAGTAGCAAAAGCACACCAACAGCTTCTACAACCACTAAAATCAATTAAAGGCAATTTAATGTGTACCTGTTGTTGCTGTCACGCTTACCAGGGTTTAAATTATATCTCGTTGAATGTCACAAGCTATTGCAATAGTAGAATAATATTGTCTGAAGCTAATATTTACTGCAAAACGTGTTTTTTAGGCGTTTTAACACCCCTGAATACTAAACTATTAAACCTGAGTTTTTTGTATGCTGAAGAATTAGATTTAGTAGCCTTATATGGGTAAATGAGTAGCAAAAGCACACTTACAGCGTCTACAACCACTAAAATCAATTCAAGGCCATTTAATGAGCACCTGTTGTTGCTGTCACGCTTACCAAGGTCTAAATTATTACATGTTGATTGGCACAAGCTACTATAGTAGTAGAAAAATATTTTCCGAAGTTAATATTTACTGCAAAACGTGTTTCTCAGACGTTTTAACGTACCTGAATACTAAACTATTAAACTTGAATTTTTTGGATACACGCAAATTTGATTTGTTAGCCTTATAAGGCTAAATGAGTAGCAAATGCACTCTTCCAGCATCTGCAACTGCTACAATCAATTCAAAACCAGTTATTGAGCACCTGCTACTGCTATCACGCTTACCAGGGTTTAAATTATTACATGTTGATTGGCACAAGCTATTATAGTAGTAGAATAATATTTTCTGAAGTTAATATTTACTGCAGAACGTGCTTTTCAGACGTTTTAACAACCTTGAATACTAAACTATTGAACATGAATTTTTTGGATGCAGAAAAATTTGGTTTAGTAGCTTTATAAGGCTAAATAAGTAGCACAAGCACACTTACAGCGTCTACAATCACTACAATCTTTTCAAACCCAGTTATTGAACACCTGTTACTGTTTTCATGCTTACCAGGGTTAAAATTATTACATTTTGATTGTCATTAGCTATTACAGTAGTAGAATAATATTTTCTGAAGTTAATATTTACTGCAAGACGTGTTTTTCAGACGTTTTAACTCCCCTGATAACTAAACTAATAAACTTGAAATTTTTGAATGCACAAAAATTTGATTTAGTAGCCTTATATGGGTAAATGAGTAAGAAAACCACTCCTACAGCGTCCACAACCACTACAATCAATTCAAAACCAGTTATTGAGCACCTGCTATTGCTGACACTCTTACCAGGGTTAAAAGTAGTAGTGCCTTTAAAGTAGTAGAATAATATTTTCGGAAATTAATATTTACTACACAACGTGTTTTTCAGAGGTTTTAGAGTAGCTGAATACTAAACTATTAAACTTCAATTTTTTGGAAGCACAAAAATTTGATTTGTTAGCCTTATAAGGCTAAACGAGTTGCAAATGCACTCTTACAGCGTCTGCAACCGCTGCACAAATTCAAAGCCAATTATTGAGCACCTGCTACTGTTGTCACGCTTACCAGGGTTAAAATTACTATATTTTGATTGTTACTAGCTATTACAGTAGTAGAATAATATTTTCTGAAGTTAATATTTACTGCACAACGTGTTTTCCAGTCGTTTTAACGTACCTGAATACTAAACGAATAAACCTGAATTTTTTGGGTGCACAAAAATTTGCTTTGTTAGCTTTATAAGGTTAAATGAGAAGGAAATGCACTCTTACAGCATCTGCAACTGCTACAATCAATTCAAAACTAGTTACTGAGCACCTGCTACTGCTGTCACAGTTACCAGGGTTAAAACTACTACATTTTGATTGTTACTAGCTATTACAGTAGTAGAATAATATTTACTGCACAACGTGTTTTTCAATCGTTTTAACGTACCTGAATACTAAACTATTGAAATTGAATTTTTTGGATGCAGAACAATTTGATTTAGTAGCATAATATGGCTAACTGTGTAGCAAATTCGCCCTTACAGCGAGTACAACCATTACAATCAATTAAAATCCAGTTATTGAGGACCTGTTACTGTTGTCACGCTACCAGGGTTAAAATTATTCCATTTTAATCGTCACTAGCTATTACAGTAGTAGAATATTATTTTCTAAAATTAGTATTTACTGCAAGACGTGTTTGTCAGACTTTTTAACGTACCTGAATACTAAACTATTGAACCTGAATTTTTTGGATGCAGCAAAATTTGATTTGTTAGCCTTATAAGACTAAATGGGAAGGAAATGCACTCTTACAGCGTCTGGAACCGCTACGATCAATTCAAAGCCAGTTATTGAGCACCTGCTACTGCTGTCACGCTTACCAGGGTTAAAATGACTTCATTTTGATTGTTACTAGCTATTACAGTAGTAGAATAATGTTTTCCGAAGTTAATATTCACTGCTAAACGTGTTTTTCGGGCGTTTTAACACCCCCGAATACTAAACTGTTAAACTTGAATTTTTTCAATGCAGCAAAATTTGATGTAGTAGCCTTATTTGGCTAAATGAGTAGCATGTGCGCTTCTGCAGCGTCTTCAAGCGTTACAACAAATTCAAAGCCAGTTATTGAGTACCTCTTACTGATGTCACGCTTACCAGGGTTAAAATTATTACATTTTGATCGTCACTAGCTATTACAGTAATAGAATATTAATTTCTGAAGTTAATATTTACGGCAAGACGTGTTTTCCAGACGTTGTAACACTCCTGAATACTAAACCACTGTACCTGAATTTTTGGATGCAGAAAATTTAGATTTAGTAGCCTTATATGGCTAAATGAGTAGCAAAAGCACACTTACAGCGTCTACAAAAACTAAAATCAATTCAAAGCCAGTTAATGAGCTGCTGTCACGTTTACCGGCGTTTAAACCATTACATGTTGATTGTCACAAGCTATTATAGTAGTAGAATAATATTTTCTGGAGTTAATATTTTCTGCAAAACGTGTTTTTCAGGTGTTTTAACTCCCCTGATAACTAAACTATTAAACTTGAATTTTTTTAATGCACAAAAATTTTATTTAGTAGCCTTATATGGCTAAAGGAGTAGCAAATCCACTTCTACAGCGTCTATAACCACTACAATCAAGTCAAAACCAGTTATTGAGCACCTGCTACTGCTGTCACGCTTATCAGGGTTAAAATTAGTACATTTTGATTGTTACTTGTTTTTACAGTAGTAGAATAATATTTTCTAAAGTTAATATTAACATGCACAACTTGTTTTTCAGTCGCTTTAACGTACCTGAATATTAAACTATTAAACCTGAATTTTTTGGAAGCACAAAAATTTGATTTGTTAGCCTTATAAGGCTCTAATGAGTAGCAAATGCACTCTTACAGCATTTGCAACTGCTACAATCAAATCAAAACTAGTTACTGAGCACCTGTTACTGCTGTCACACTTACCACGGTTAAAACTACTACATTTTGTTTGTTACTAGCTATTACAGTAGTAGAATAATATTTTCTGAAGTTAATATTTACTGCAAGACGTGTTTTTCAGAGGTTTTAGAGTAGCTGAATACTAAACTATTGAACTTGAATTTTTTGGAAGCACAAAAATTTGATTTGTTAGCCTAAACGAGTTGCAAATGCACTCTTACAGCATCTGCAACTACTACAATCAATTCAAAACTAGTTACTGAGCACCTGCTACTGCTGACACAGTTACCACGGTTAAAACTACTACATTTTGTTTGTTACTAGCTATTCCAGTAGTAGAATAATATTTTCTGAAGTTAATATATACTGCACAACGCGTTTTGAGATGTTTTAATGTATCTGAATACTAAACTATTGAACTTGAATTTTTTTGATTAACACAAAAATTTTATTTGTTAGCCTTATAAGGCTAAATGAGTAGCAAATGTACTCTCACAGCGTCTACAACCTCTAAAATCAATTCAAATCCAGTTAATGAGCTCCTGTTACTGCTGTTACGCTCACCAGGGTTTAAATTATTAAATGTGATTGTCCCAAGCTACTATAGTAGTAGAATAATATTTTCTGAAGTTAATATTTACTGCAAAACGTGCTTTTCAGACGTTTTAACACTCCTGAATACTAAAGTATTAAACTTGAATTTTTTGGAAGCAGAAAAATTTGGTTTAGTAACCTTATATGGTAAATGAGTAGCGAAAGCACACTTACAGCCTCTACAACCACTACAATATATTCAAAGCCTGTTACTGAGCACCTGTTAATGTTGTCACGTTTACCAGGGTTAAAATTATTACATTTTGATTGTCACTAGCTATTGCAGTAGTAGAATAATGTTTTCTGAAGTTAATATTTACTGCAAGACGTGTTTTTCAGAGGTTTTAGAGTAGCTGAATACTAAACTATTGAACTTGAATTTTTTGGAAGCACAAAACTTTGATTTGTTAGCCTTATAAGGCTAAACGAGTTGCAAATGCACTCTTACAGCATCTGCAACTACTACAATCAATTCAAAACTAGTTACTGAGCTCCTGCTACTGCTGTCACAGTTACCAGGGTTAAAACTACTACATTTTGATTGTTACTAGCTATTACAGTAGTAGAATAATATTTTCTGAAGTTAATATTAACTGCACAACCTGTTTTTCAGACGTTTTAACGTACCTGAATACTAAACTATTAAACCTGAATTTTTTGGCTGCACAAAATTTTGATTTATTAGCCTTATAAGGCTAAATGAGTTGCAAATGCACTCTTACAGCATCTGCAACTACTACAATCAATTCAAAACTAGTTACTGAGCTCCTGCTACTGCTGTCACAGTTACCAGGGTTAAAACTACTACATTTTGATTGTTACTAGCTATTACAGTAGTAGAATAATATTTTCTGAAGTTAATATTAACTGCACAACCTGTTTTTCAGACGTTTTAACGTACCTGAATACTAAACTATTAAACCTGAATTTTTTGGCTGCACAAAATTTTGATTTGTTAGCCTTATAAGGCTAAATGAGTAGCAAATGCACTCTTACAGCATCTGCAACTGCTACAATCAATTCAAAACTAGTTACTGAGCACCTGCTACTGCTGTCACAGTTACCAGGGTTAAAACTACTACATTTTGATTGTTACTTGTTATTACAGTAGTAGAATAATTTTTTTTTTGAAGTTAACATTTACTGCACAACGTGTTTTTCAGAGTTTTTCGAGTAGCTGAATACTAAACTATTGAACTTGAATTTTTTGGAAGCACAAAAATTTGATTTGTTATCCTTATAAGGATAAACGAGTAGCAAATGCCCTCTTACAGCATCTGCAACTGCTACAATCAATTCAAAACTAGTTACTGAGCTCCTGCTACTCCTGTCACAGTTACCAGGGTTAAAACTACTACATTTTGATTGTTACTAGTTATTACAGTAGTAGAATAATATTTTTTGAAGTTAATATTTACTGCACAACGTGTTTTTCAGACGTTTTAACGTACCTGAATACTAAACTATTGAACTTGAATTTTTTGGATGCAGAAAAATTTGATTTAGTAGCATAATATAGCTAAATGTGTAGCAAATGCACTCTTACAGCGACTACAACCATTACAATCAATTCAAAGCCAGTTATTTAGCACCTGTTACTGTTGTCACGTTTACCAGGGTTAAAATTATTCCATTTTGATCGTCACTAGCTATTGCAGTAGTAGAATATTATTTTCTGAAATTAGTATTTACTGCAAGACGTGTTTGTTAGACGTTTTAACGTACCTGAATACTAAACTATTGAACTTGAATTTTTTTGATTAACACAAAAATTTGATTTGTTAGCCTTATAAGGCTAAATGAGTAGCAAATGTACTCTCACAGCGTCTACAACCTCTAAAATCAATTCAAATCCAGTTAATGAGCTCCTGTTACTGCTGTTACGCTCACCAGGGTTTAAATTATTACATGTTGATGGTCGCAAGCTACTATAGTAGTAGAATAATATTTTCTGAAGTTAATATTTACTGCAAAACGTGTTTTTCAGGCGTTTTAACACCCCTAAATACTAAACTATTAAAATTTAATTTTTTGAATGCAGAAAAATTTGATTTGGTAGATGAGTAGCAAAAGCACGCTTACAGCGTCTACAACCCCTAAAATCAATTCAAAGCCAGTTAATGAGCACCTGCTACTGCTGTCACGCTTACCAAGGTTAAAATTACTACTTTTTGATTGTTACTAGCTTTTACAGTAGTAGAATAATATTTTCTGAAGTTAATATTTTACTGCACAACGTGTTTTTCAAACGTTTTAACGTACCTGAATACTAACCTACTGAGCTTGAATTCCTTGGATGCACAAAAATTTGTATTGTTAGCCGTTAATGGCTAAATGAGTAGCAAATGCACTCTTACAGCGTCTGCAACCGTTACAATTAATTCAAAACCAGTTATAGAGCACCTTCTACTGCTGTCACGCTTGCCAGGGTTAAAATTACTACATTTTGATTGTTACTAGCTATTACAGTAGTAGAATAATGTTTTATGAAGTAAATATTTACTGCACAACGTGTTTGTCAGACGTTTTAACACCCCTGAATACTAAACTATTAAACCTGAATTTTTGGAAGTAGAAAAATTAGATTAAGTGCCTTATATGGCTAAATGGGTAGCAAAAGCACACTTACAGCGTCTACAACCACTAAAATAAATTCAAAGCCAGTTAATGAGCACCTGTTACTGCTGTCACGCTTACCAAGGTTAAAATTACTACATTTTGATTGTTACTAGCTTTTGCAGTAGTAGAATAATATTTTCTGAAGTTAATATTTTACTGCACAACGTGTTTTTCAAACGTTTTAACGTACCTGAATACTAACCTACTGAGCTTGAATTCCTTGGATGCACAAAAATTTGTATTGTTAGCCGTTAATGGCTAAATGAGTAGCAAATGCACTCTTACAGCGTCTGCAACCGTTACAATCAATTCAAAACCAGTTATAGAGCACCTTCTACTGCTGTCACGCTTGCCAGGGTTAAAATTACTACATTTTGATTGTTACTAGCTATTACAGTAGTAGAATAATGTTTTATGAAGTAAATATTTACTGCACAACGTGTTTGTCAGACGTTTTAACACCCCTGAATACTAAACTAATAAACCTGAATTTTTGGAAGTAGACAAATTAGATTAAGTGCCTTATATGGCTAAATGGGTAGCAAAAGCACACTTACAGCGTCTACAACCACTAAAATAAATTCAAAGCCAGTTAATAAGCACCTGTTACTGCTGTCACGCTTACCAGGATTTAAATTATTACATGTTGATTGTCACAAGCTATTATAGTAGTGGAATAATATTTTCTGAAGTTAATATTTCCTGCAAAATGTGTTTTTCAGGCGTTTTAACACCCCTAAATACTAAACTATTAAACTTGAATTTTTTAAATACAGAAAAATTTTATTTAGTAGCCTTATATGGCTAACTGAGTAGCTAAAGCACACTTACGGCGTCTACAACCTCTAAAATCAATTCAAAGCCAGTTAATGAGCACCTGTTACTGCTGTCACGCTTACCAGGGTTAAAATTATTACATTTTGATTGTTACTAGCTTTTACAGTAGTAGAATAATATTTTCTGAAGTTAATATTTACTGCAAAACGTGTTTTTCAGGCGTTTTAACACCCTTGAATACTAAACTATTAAACTTGATTTTTTTTAATGCAGAAAAATTGGATTTAGTAGCCTTGTATGGCTAAATGAGTAGCACAGCCTCTGCAACCACTACAATCACTTCAAAGCTAGTTATCGAGCACCTGTTGATGTTGGTACACTTACAAGGCTAAAATTATTACATTTTTATCGTCACTAAAGTGAGTGTGAGTAGCAAATGCACTCCTAGAGCGTCTACAACTACTACAATCAAATCAAGGCCAGTTATTGTACACCTGCTGCTGCTGGCACGCTTACCAAGGTTAAAATTATTACATTTTGATCGTCACTAGCTATTACAGTAGTAGAATACAATTTTCTGCAGATAATATTTTCTGAAAGACGCAGTTTTCAGACTTTTAACGTACATTACTACTATACCATTAAACTTGAATTTTTGTATGCAGAAAAATTTTATATAGCGGTTTTATATTGATAAATTGGTTCCAAATGCACTCCTACAGCATCTGCAACCACTACAATCACTTCAAAGCCAGTTATTGAGCACCTGTTGATACTGGTACGCTTACAAGGCTAAAATTATTACATTTTGATCGTCACAAGTGTGTGTGTGTATTAAATGCACTCCTACAGCGTCTACAACCACTACAATCAAATCAATCCCAGTAATTGAGCACCTGTTACAGCTGTCACGCTTACTATGGTTAAAATTATTACATGTTGATCGTCACAAGCTATTATAGTAGTAGAACAATATTTTCTGTAGTTAATATTTACTGCAAAACGTGTTTTTCAGACGTTTTAACACACCTGAATACTAAACTATTGCACTTGAATTTTTTGGATTCAGAAAAATTTGATTTAGTAGCCTTATATGGTTAAATGAGTTCCAAATGCATTCTGTTACGATAGTTTTGGAGCGACCCTAGTATTAGTAAACTTTTGCTAGTTGAATTTTTAGCCTTGAGTCTCATTAGGTGGCTTTTTGGAATTTTTGCATGCTTTAAACTGGGTATAATTGGCTGTATCTTATTTTTAATTACTCTCCTATAATTATCATGCAGTTTCGTAAGCAACCCCTCGTTTAATTACTCATATCTTGAAAATTAGGTTTATTCTTGCTATATTTTTACAAATATTTGGGTACGGCCGCTAGGCAACCGGTGTTACAATTATTTTAAACTATTCCATTTGTTTCTAGAGCAATGTTATCTTTTCCTGCAGTCAAACTTGCCTGACTGGTTTTTTTGGCATCTTCTGGCCCAAATTTTGTTATCACATGACCTGTAGGCTGGGTTTTTGAATTTTTCGGCTTTCTTTTCAAGCTAAATTGTCGTGCTAGTAGGTGTTCCTCTGCAGCTAAGTGCTTCATAGCCCTTTGGTAGGGCTCGCCTCTTCGAATAGATTGTTTGAGAGATCTGGAAGCATTTCTGCGTTATCGTGGGCGTTCGTAATGATTGGTTAGCTACTTACTTGCGTCCTTTCGTTTTTGGCGGATCTCCTGGAACCGACTTTAGCACGCTTCTTTCTGCTCCACCCCCAGCTTGAGGTAAGATTGGGCCAGTTTCTTCTTAATCGGGAATACATTTGGGTTCTGTGCGTTTTTAGCCATTTCCGGTGGGAGTTAAAACACTCCCCATCTGGTTGAAAACCTTCCTGTCTGGAGTAGACCTTTCCCGTTCGACTGCTCCCTGCTGGAATCCAGTCCGATGCACTGGGCCCATAAGATGGTCGCATCGCCTGTGAATTTTGCAACTCTTGTAGGCTACGCTGAAGATTGAGCAACTGCTTTACACCCACTTGCAAGCTAGTTGCAGCCTCCATAGCTGGCACTGCATCCCGCAGCTGCGGCCGTCCTCGTTGCTTCGTTAGCTACGTCCAACCACAGGGAAGCAAACGGAGGGGTTAGGTTCTGGTGAACTTTCCTGCAGGCAAAACGTTATTGTAGTTAATATGCATTGCGCCTGTTGTAACTTATAATTGAATCATACTGTTTCATGCCGTTAGTACTTAGGGCATGTGTGTTTTCATCAGCACGGATCGTGCGATAGTAGGTTTCGTGCATCGTTAGCTTATTAATATTTGTAATTGTGTTATTCTTGTTAGGACCGCCGCGCAATGATATGCGGTTACCCTCTGCTACTTGCTAAATTGAGGTCATAAGGTTTACCTGTGTACTGCTCTGTAGTTGTTGCTTCGGTGGGCACACCCACTGACCTCTGCGTTATCTGAAAAATTTATAGAGTAGAACTTGTAGGGCTTTGAGCTTCACTTGTGTCCTATCTGGACGTCGCCTTTACTCACCCGCTTGCATAACACAGTTCGGACCACAAAACAGTAACTAGGACGCCTTAAGCTTCGTTATTTTCATGTCGAACGTTCAGCGTGAAGATAGGCACACCACGGTGGCTGTGTCGCGTGAACTCGCTACGGGAGCATTGTGATTATTTGCCGATCTCCGCTAACCGAGTAAGGGGCAAATCCAAGCCTTCGCTTTCATTAGCATGTAAATATACATACTTATACTTTAATGCATTTTTAATATGGACACCGTCGTTCATGTGTGGCCACGCAAACGCACGTTGATTCCGCCCATTAGAAAATTTTGGATATAGATATAGCATCATTTAGGGCTAACCTTCGGAGTTAAAACGTTAGCCAAGGTGGACTTGCATTGCTCTGAGCCGGTGCACGCGCAATTTTAAACCCGCTCCGAGGATCGTGCCTACTCAATTTACATTATTTTAATTGTCTCCGCGACCCCCTGCGTACCCTCGCTTCTTTTTAGAGTGTTTGTATTGTCCAACGTTTCGCGGCCTAAATTTAGCTTTACGAATATTTGCATGGTAATATTTATTTTCGGCTCGAAACTTCATCCCTTCTTTTGCATGCATTTGTTGTAATTTACCTAGACATATATATTTACATTGAATTTATAATTGTTGCAACGTATGGATACGTATATGTATTTGAACGCCTGCCCGATTTAGTATATAATTGTGTTTGTATTTGCACTATAGTACATATCCACCATTTAACAATAAAGCTGTGATATTTTCATTCGTGGTTGGTTTGATTATTTTTCTTTGTTCTGCTGGAAATTGTCCTTACCTTGTGTACGATCCGGCACAAGGATTAGATCTGAGTCGAGGACCTGGCGCCCCCTCCTATTTTTTTTATTATTCTCTTTCAGCATAGCTTGAACCCTGCGACCCTCGCGGCGAGCTAGCCCAACTAGGCCGATAATTACCAGCCGGCAAAATAACAAATACAATTTTCTCCAAAAGGTAAGGCCGACCATTTATCCCCTCTTTACAATTCCTACAGATATTACAACCACTACAATCAAATGAAAGCCAGTTATTGTGCAACCGTTACCGCTGGCACGCTTACCAGAGTTAAAATTAATACATATTAGTTGTCACTAGTAATTATAGTAGTAGAATAATATTTTCTGTAGTTAATATTTACTGAAAAACGTGCTTTTCAGGCGTTTCAACGTTTCTGGATACTAAACTATTGAAGTTGAATTTTTTGGACGCAGAAAAAATTGATATAGCAGCCTTATATAGCTGAACGAGTAGCAAATGCATTCCTACAGCGTCTACAACCACTACAATCAATTCAAAGACAGTTACTGAGCACTTGTTACTGCTGTCACGCTTACCAGAGTTAAAATTCTAACATTTTGATGGTAGGGATGATAGGGGTAGATTATAATTTTCTGTAGTTAATATTTACTGCAAGTCGTGCTTTTCAAACGTTTTAACGTACCTAAGTACTATACTATTGAACTTAAAATTTTTGGATGCAGAAAAATTTGATTTAGTAACTTTATATGGTCCCGGGTGGTGTAGCTTGAACAACCGTCCACGTTCAATCAGCAGAGTCAAGCAACGCTCTCTCTGGTTATAACTTGGATAGGAGTTCCAAGGCTGTATCTCTCGGCGCCTCGTGATACGGCTGTCACGGATATAGTTGGTCCCGGCGGTTAGTGGGGTTAGAAGTCCCCATAAATGCACAGCGACGCCTATAATTGGCCTAACGGCTGTTGGCTGAGTGCGAAATAAATAAATAAATAAATAAATAAATGAGTTCCAAATGCACTCCTACCGCGTCTACAACCACTACAATCAAATCAAACCCAGTCATTGAGCACCTGTCACGCTTACCAGGATTAAAAGTATTACATTTTGATCGTCACAACCTATTATAGTAGTAGAATATAATTTTCTGTAGTTATTATTTACTGCAAAACGTGTTTCTCAGACGTTTTAACGTACCTGAATACTAAACCATTGAACCTGAATTTTTTGGATGCAGAAAAATGTTATTTAGTATACTTATATGGCTCTATGAGTTCCAAATGCAGTCCTACAGCTACTACAACCACTACAATCAAATCAAAGCCAGTTATTGAGCAACCGTTACCGCTGGCACGATTACCAGGGCTAAAATTATTATATTTTGATCGTCACTAGCTATTATAGTAATAGAATATTTTCTGTAGTTAATATTTACTGGAAAACCTGTTTTTCAGACGTTTTAACGCACCTGAATACTAAACTATTGAACTTGAATTTTTTGGATGCAGAAAAATTTTATTTAGTAGATTTATATGACTAAATGAGTAGCAAACGCATTCCTACAGCGTCTACAACCACTACACTCAATTCAAAGCCAGTTACTGAGCACTTGTTACTGCTGTCACGCTTACCATCGTTAAAATTCTAACATTTTGATCGTCACTAGCTATTATAGTAGTAGAATATTAAGTAACAAACGACTTCCGAGATTGGACCGTGTTATGATTGAGATTGAAGTACTCAAAGTTTCGCCCACTTTCGTAAGGGGCCTCATCAGGAAGAAAAAGCAACGCACGGCAACTCAACGTGTTAACCACCCAAGAGGCAAAACTCTTTGCAAGGGAATGGATAGAAGAGCACGGTAACTCAACGTGTAAACCACGTCAGAGGCGAAACTCGACTAACGGAAGGAGAAAGGCGAGAATTTATAGGCAAGCGCCGTCGCGGTTCAGCAAATGCCGTCGCGGTGCAGTGGCGCTGGACGGGGCTTAGAAATTGCAAATTCCGCAAATACATTTTCCAAGTGTATATGTAAGTACACCCAATGTGCTGTAGTTAAAGGTTTATTTGAAGCATCAGTTTTGAGAAGCACCATGGTGGAAGGCTCCTTCCACCATGAGAAGCACCAATTTAACTGTCCTTACGAGGCCTGCACGCGATCAGTGGTTCCCACTAATGTCCGCCAGCAGCGGGTGATACATTCGAGGCGTGCCGTTTCCAAGGGTATGCAGCAGCCAGTTTTAGGTAAAATATTTGCAAAGCGTCATAAGGTAGCGTTTACCTGCAAGCTTTTGCAAACGCGCAGAAATGTGTTTTATCAGCGACTTAAATAAGTACCGGCTTCAGGCAATTTTGACATTCCAGTTTTGTGAAAGACATTTTAACATTTGCATTTTGAGTTCTATTAAAAGATAATTATTTCAACGTTATTTTTGTTGATGTTTTACGTTGTTCATGTATGTTTGCAACACGCCTGCGAGTATCCTCAATCTATATCGCACACATGTTGTTTCAGAACTTAATTCTATTTTCTTCCATTTCTTTTGTATTTTTTATGTGTGCTTTTGGTTTTTTATGTTTTTATGTGTTTTGAAGACAATAGATGATCTAAACAGTTCTGCTTTTTTGTGCATTGTTTAACGTTAATTTTCAGTCCGACCACCACTACTACAAGGGGCACCAGATTACAGTTTTGGCAGATAGTGATCTTGCATAAGGGACTAACTGACATTTTAAGAGTTTCATGTTCACTCGGCTAAGGGATAAAAATGGCAAATAATTATTTAAATATTAAGGCGTACGGGACGTCTTGTTCAAATTTAATCTATCCATGGAGGAGTAAAAAAATCACATTTTATATCCTACTTATAAAATATAAAATAATTTTAGGTATTATATCTTTATAATGTAAAAAACTATTTCACCTTGAACTTTTTTATAAATGTTATCACACTTTTTTCTCAGCCAGAAATTGTTTTCTTCGGGTCAGCATCCACTCAATGTTGGTAACTCTATTTTTCAACATGATACTTGCAACATGCGTACCCTAACGGTCCAAGGCAATCAAGCTCTCATTTAAGGCAACCCCTGTTAAAGACATTCTAAAAGTTGTGTTTAACCTTTGAATAGTAATTTGTTAAAAAATTGATATTTCATATTTTGAACTGTGTTGATATTAATAATTTGATCATTGATTTTGATCCTGATATATCTTCCCTTGTTTTGTTTATGATTAATAAACTTGGTTCTACTTTATAATTGGTCATCTCCTTTTTGCAGATAGCTTAGCTTTCGGGTGATTCCGCTGTTTTATCAAGTGTTCAAAGTGGTATTTGACCACAACACGCGACAGCTAGTTTGGCACATTTATTACCAATGTTGCAAAACCCTTTTAACATGTTCAACATTATTGGAAATCGTTGGTGTAGTAAGTAATGTGGTTGACTAAAACGTAGGCATCCAACTCATTTCCCTAAAGCAGATGTTCACCCTCTGATCTTTGTTTTAGAAATTCTATAAGTTAGAGGAGATCAAAAATTAACCATTTCTGTGTTGTTGTGCCACGAATAATGTTCAATCACAATGTGATAGTGAAAATACTTTACTATTACTTGCAGCCATTTACTAAAATACATGAAAGCAATAAAAGCTATAGGTATTTGATGGTAACACAATCAACTGATTTCCATTAAGAAAATCAATATTCTTGTTGACTCAGAAACCGAAGAACGTCAAAAATATACAGTGATGCCAAAGAGCATATATGCTCTTTGGTGATGCCATGTTAATTCCTAACAGAAACAAATGTAAGTTGATATTATTCTCTATTTATTCCAATACGATTTTAAGGGTTTTAAGATTTCAAGATTTACAAAGCTTAGCTACAAATCAAAGAAGTAATAAAAATGGCAGAGTTTTATTATTAAGCATTAAATTTCTATTTTCACACTCTTAACTTCTCATATGTTTGACAGCTATTTATAACAGTAAAATAACACATTCCTCCGTTTCCTTGCAAAAATAAAACCTAAATACACATTGGAAACGTTCTTTCTAAGATGTGGTTTTTCAGTTTCCCTATTCAACTGCAGTTTCCAACATCGTTTCTTATTTTGACTCCATTCTAAACGAATATTTCTGTTTATTGGTTTCCTTTACAGCCTTCATATTGTCCTATACATACATCTCCAAAATTAATCCCCTGGGCAATGAGATTTTATGTATCTAATTGATTTAACTTTGTATAAACCAATCTACTCGTATAACTTAACACCTTATAATTTTTCTATATGCGTATTCCTGTGCCCCATCGAAGTATTTTGTCTTGCCGTTTTAAATTCATATTAATTAGATGAATAAGGTATTTCCCTAGTATGTGTCTTGATATGTCTCAGTAAGCTACATTTCTTTGCTGCTTTATATTCACAAATGGGACATGAATGAGGTCTTGCTCTCGTATGCGTCTTCATATGATCAACTAAGTTATTTTTCTGCGCTGCTCTGTATCCACAAATAGAACATGCATAAGGTTTTTCTCCAGTGTGTGTTTTCATATGACTGACTAAGTTGCTTTTGTGCGCTGTTTTATATTCACAAATGGAACATAAATAAGGCTTATCTCCTGTATGCCTCTTCATATGACTAGCTAAGCTACTTTTCTGCACTGCTTTATACTCACAAATGGAACATGAATGCAGTTTTGCTTTTGTATGCGTCTTCGTATGACTAACCAAGTTAAATTTAAGTGCTGTTTTATATTCACCAATAGCGCATGAATTCAGTTTTGCTTCTGTGTGCGTCCTCATATGTGTAACTAAGTTATTTTTCTGCGCTGATCTATATTCACAAATAGGACAGGAATGAGGTTTTTCTCCGGTGTGTGTCTTCATATGACTGTCTAAGTTACTTTTGTGTGCAGTTTTATATTCACAAATGGAACATAAATAAGGCTTATCGCCCGTATGCCTTTTCATATGATTAACTAAGTAACATTTGAGTACTGTTTTATATTCACAAATAGAGCATAAATAAGGTTTTTCCTCGGTATGTGTCGTCATATGCCGAACTAAGTTCGCTTTCTGTGCAGTTTTATATTCACAAATGGGACAAGAATACAGTTTTTCTCCTGTGTGCGTCTTCATATGACTAACTAAGTTACTATTCTTGGCTGCTCTGTATTCACAAAAGGAACATAAATAAGGCTTTTTTCCTGTATGCCTCTTCATATGATTAACTAAGCTACTGCTGTGTGCCGTTTTATATTCACAAATGGAACATCGATACGGTTTCTCTCCAGTGTGTGTTCTCATATGCCTAACTAAGTCACATTTCCAGACCGCTCTATATTTACAGTCTCTGCAAGCATATGGTCGGTTTTCTTCTGCTGCATTTGTAACGTGCAATTCATCCTTGATCAGAACTTCCTCTTGTTTTATATTCGATACGTTGTGAGCTGCACTATAAAAAATTCCTTCGTTGCTGGTCATTCCAGTAGGTAAGTTGTTATCAACTAGTTCCTGCTTCACGTCCATTTCTGGTTTATTAAATTATATTTCTGTAATCAAAACACAATATGGAGTTAGGTTAGATTATGTTCTCGCACAATGAACCGCAAATTTCATGTAATTGTACTTAATATTTCTGCTTACATGGGATATAACTTTGTAATATGGATTCCAAATAAGTAACTCAATCGCCGCAGTTACTAATCACAAATATGCTACTAAACTCATACAACAATTTCTTACATTATAGTTTGTTTGGAACTAACGTAGTCTCAAAGAACTACTCCAATGATCTACAGGTTTTTCTTAGCGATATGTTTAAATGTTTTAACGACCTTTTAAATAATAAGCAAAATATCGATGACGTGAACACACAGAAAACACAGATCAGATGTGTTTCTTAGAATAAATTATCTGCAAAAGCAAGCCGCATTATTTGTTAACATGTTAATAGGCTTTGAACTAATTTAAAAATGAGAAAAATCGTTATTGTTACCGGTTTAAGATTATACCCCATACAGCCAAAACTGGTCTCTAGCAACAAAAACAATGCACCACGCTGGGCTGCCAGCTTATTACAGCCACAACATGGTTCTAAACGACAAAAACAACAATTGGTTCCAACGTAAATAGTCTTAACCACACAATCGGTAACTTTAACCAAATTCGCAGTCCTAATTCCCGTTACGAAGGGCTGTAACACAAGGGTACGGCTTTAGAGAAGCTCAGCGAGAAGGGGCGGGTTTCTTACTACCTTAGGATCGTCTGAATTCCTGTACATTGAAACAAAACACAAATATATGCATGCAAACTTCATGAAAACCATAAGTAACTAACAATAAGCTCTATTGACATAATAAATATGTAAATGACAATGAACATGAAAATGTTTACTCGTTACAGTTAAAAATATATGCGAAAGGGGTTAGTCAGGTTAAATTGCGACGTTTAAACTAAACAAAAACGGTAAAATGACAAACGACATGGCTACATTTCAAGCAGTAATGAGTTTAAATTCTGCACAAATGAACTACGTTACATGATCAAAATTATCAACAATTACTTGTACTGTACAATAGTGACGCAACGCCAATGTTTACTTGAACTTAAAACGCAAACTATCATGTAGAAAATAAAACTTGACAGTATGACTAAAAATTCACTTTAAAACGGTAGTTTCTGTTCGACATCTTACAATATAAACAAACAAAGGCATAGCTTGACGGGACAACACTTCACTATAAATGTGTAGGTGGTACAACGGTTGACGACTAACAAATACCTAGTGTAGGAACCCAGATGCTCTAAACTGATGTCCAATGCAGCTGCGGATCGCACTTCAGCTAATGCCACGAAAAGAACGTCAGGAAACTACTGGAAATGACATGGAGGAGCGATATTCGAGCCAGTGTGAGCGTCATTACATTCCCAAGATGAGGGTTAACTTGAACGAAGCCAGTAAAAAAAAGCAGATTACGGTATCGAAATTCGGAACTTAGGCAGGTTTACCACACAATTGAGGATTCCAAATAAAATCTACTATAACAGTGTTGACGGAGATGCTTGGCTCCAACGGTACGGAAAACTCAGCTAAACGTCCACCAAATGACCACTACTAAGCACTGGCTCGACGACAGCAACAATGTAGTTTCACAACTTACAACAATTTCGACTAACCGAAGCCGGCGTCGCGGACTCAACCACCAAACACCTCTTGACGATCTGCGCACCGGCCGCTGGGTGATGCTTTTGTCGAAAATGCGGGAACGGAATAAGACCACGCAGGCGTGACTTAAATTCGTTCTTTGTTCCACTCAAGAGTCTCTCGGGAAAATTCCAACAAGCTGATGAAATCCTGACTAAGCAAATAGCTGTACCCTCGGCGAAGTTTCGAACCGTCAGGCAACGGCGAAATTCTTAGAATGCGATAAGACAGATTGCAACATCCAGGCAGCGTGCGAGAATAAAGCTTACATTATAAATCCAGCTTACGGAGAATTGAATCAAAGGTCCTAAAATGGCGTAGCGTTAGTGTTTCAACAGGCGGAAAGAAGGATCGTATGGACTAAACTTTTGAGCACTCTCCGAACTCTTGATTTAGGCGTGGCTGAGCTGAGAAAACGATTAAAATCGACGCTAAAATAAGCGGAAAGGCGGAAAATGGCGAAAATACAGCAAATTGTCCTCACACCACATCATATAGTTTCTTTAGCACATGACGTTTTGTGGAAAAATAAAGGATTATCAGTGCACTTATTTAATGTTGCATATAATACTAAACTAAATCTAGTTTTTATAATCATTATTATAAATGGCTGTGATGACATTGCAAGTACTATAAAATGCGTTTGTTAAAAGAATGGATGCAATTACTATGAATGGTTTTGAGCTTTGGCAAATAATTATTTAATAAATTAGGGATATATATCTAATTTTGAACCGCTAGCTAAATAATATCACAGTTGCATTAACATGATATTATTTGAATCATAATTGATAAATAAAACTAACTCTGGAAATCTTAATTAATATAAAACTGAAATGATAGCATCTTTTCACTGGAAAATAGTAATCAAGCCACTTTACTCTATATTTATTCTCATAGTGGTAGGTAGAATAGCAAAGAAGCAAAGGCGACAGATTGATAACCTGTAATTAATGAACATGTAGAAGAAACAGAAAATACTAGGTATCGTGTGTTCAAAAAAAAACTTATTCGCAGCATGCCATGATCAAACTGAAGTTTTCCGTAACTTGATACATACCGATTGAAACAAATAAACTACCATAAGTCAGAGAGAACTAAATTGCATCTTGACCTTGAACTATATTCCTAAAAATATACAAAACCCTTAACAAAAACGATTTTTATTAACCATTATGATCATTATGCTCGTTATTGTTGTGTACATGCCATTTTATTTTCCTTTTTTCTTGTTACAATTAAACTTAATGCAGTCACAGTGACAAATGTTTTCAGAAACAAAATGCAATCTGGCATTCACTTACACACTTAAGTTAAGACACGATTAGATTTTTTACCTTTCTTTCCAAGGCCTACTCGAAATGAGTTTCTTTTAACACACGATATAATGAAATATTAGTTGGATAAGGATGGAGCAGTTTTAGCATATTAACTTCTGGATGGGTAAAGCATGGCGATTAAAAGTGAATTTATATTTAGATATTAGAAAGATATTTTTTAATAAATGTACCTGCCTACTTAATTGCAAACTCTTACAGTTTTCAATATAGAGTTTATTGAATGCAAATCTCCTTATGAACTGGTTTTACGACAACACCGGACCGCATTTACCACATATCTAAATTGTGTTGGGAGGCAGCGGTATTAAAGCCCCCGATTGTCCACAGTCAGCTAGCGTGTAGGTAAGGTCCACGATACTCATGAAGTCCGGTCCTGTTTCGGGATAGTCAAAATACAAAAATGCTAGGGCGTCACCATGTAAATTCAACCCATAACTCAATAAGTCTACCCCGTTGAAGGCCGAAGCGGATTGGGTGTGATGCAAAATAAATACTTATGTGTTTGTCAACTAAATGCTTAATTGTTTAAACCATTACAGTCAAATGAACGTTTCTTGCTTTAAACACAATCTGAGATTTCCACACTTTGATAAACGTCTTACTAGCTAAAACACATTTGAATACCTGTGGTGAAATGAAAAGTCCTTTAACAGGGGTTGATATCATTCCTACTTTGGGCCGTTGCGGACACACCTTGTACGTTTGACGTTGGTTAAACAAACGCTCCGAGGGAGCTGCTAGCTATCTGTTATATCCGCATTTAGCGACGGAAAAAACATGCTTTTGCTTCCTTTTATTAAAGAGAAACTAATTGGCAAGCTGCCCGGTAATATATATGACAAGCCAGTATAGTATAGCATCTTCAACACACCGGAATGTATCTAAAAAAACAACATAACTGTATAAAACTCGGATGCTCTCGACCAATGTTAATTCAGGGACTAACGGTATAACGAAGAGTTCAAAACTATAAAAAACTGATTAAACTTCGACACAACGAAAAGTGTAAATTGCTTAAAAAGCTGTTTGGAGGAGTCCGGGTACAAAGGAATTTAACATTAGCGGGCTCCCGGCAGCTCGAAAGCCACTGAGATCCACAGCGACATCAATACGTTCGGGTTCTTCCAGTACTCACACACAAGTAAAGCCAAATCCGCAGTAAGACGACAGGCAGTGGCGTCTCTAGCCAGCTGACCCTTACACACGTGCGTTACTACCGTTACAAAATATTGCACCAACATTCGCAACTAAATAGACGCTCACTCGAGCCCGCGGAAATTTTAGACAAGTTGAGACCTGTTTCTAAGACGTGACAGACTTGCGCTTAAAGACGCATTACAGGGGCTGATGTAAATTGATAAACAAAGAATTTCTTGGTTGTATTTAGTAAAGAGGTTGTAACTTGCTGGACGTCGTTCCCAACTTTAACACTTTTGTTCTGTCACTGTTAATCGACATTCTAATAATCTAGATTTTGGCAATATTTTTGACTTTCAAAACTTCTGCTCTACTAAATTTTGTCAAATTACAACATTCAATTACTTGCCCTTTTAGTAGCTATAGAGGGCGAAAGTTCATTTAACTATTCGAGTAAGCACAAATAAAGAACAGAAATACATAAATAAGTTTATTGTTCTTTTATAATTACATAAAATGTTGTTCTAAACTAAGAAAAAAAGTATAATTCATGGATATATAATACAATAAATCGTTTCCTTCGGTCTCGTGAATAGGCAACCAGTACGACAGCAATGTAGAATTGGACAACGTGTTAACGTCTGAAACTGGTTTCTCGATTGGCCCCAGCTCTGCGCCGCGTAACGGCAAAAGCTGAAACTGGAGTATTGGTCTGTAACAGAACGGTTAGCATAACAAGATGGTAGATCGACTTCTGACCCGTTCGGTGTTTTAATGTTGGTTTTCGACTTGAGTACGACTCCCAGAAGAAAGTTTAGCCCGTTATGCGAATTCATGTTAGTGACTCAGTTTGTAGGTAATTACTTGAGTTAACCCTCAAAGCTATTTTCGACAAAGACTGTGGCAAAGCAACTCTCCTTTATTTTAGCGGCGTTTTCAGTCCTGGCTTTGATTTCTCTGTGGCGGCGTTACAGGGGAAAACAAATATTAGAGTCAGGTTACGATTGAAATGACGGCCACGTGGAGAAAGGTGCATCTAGCTGACAACGAATGGCCCTGTCAGGAAGGTGTACAGGAAGGACTGTCCAGCGAGCTCGGAGTAGGAGAACCAAATGGTAGGATTGTATTTTCAGGCGAAGCTTGGAAAAATAAGTAAAAATTTAAAAGTAACGTATTTTAGCTACGGAAACGGCAGTGGTCTCCAAATGCGGGTTCGCTCTCCAGAAGCTGGAGGTCTCAGAGCGGGTGTCGGGTTCAAGTCAAGTCGGTGGTGCGAACGACGGCGGTTTCAGAGCGCGTGTTTGCTCTGCAACGGGTTGGAGGCATAGAGCCCCCTGGCTGGGATGTCGGGCTGATTAAGTTTCCAGGAGCGCGGCAGCTCGCTTATATACTCTCTATCTGATGGGGCGCTTTAGGAGAAGAATCGTATTTCTGTGATAAGAGTCGCAAGCCTATGTGCGCTATCAGGATTATTGTATTGGAATTTTAACCTCACCTCGAAAGTTTAGACCATACACGTGCAGAATCGAATCGAGCATTTTACCTTGCTTGGAATTTTATCATCGAGGCGAGGGTCGAAAAGCGTCGAATATGAAACTAGCTGCACGCAAATTCTAAACGCATTAATTGTGTTTTTAATTAATTTGCGCCAGAATAATGTCACAAAATTACATATTTTTGTAACATCCTGCTTCAAACGTTGATTTTAACTTGTAGTTTATATTCACTACAACAAATTATTTACATTACCAACTTTATAATTTATGGGTAGTTCTTTGGTTTCTGTTAATACCTCGTACTTTTATAGACGTCTAAGTGCCAAAATAAGTTCTTTGTCTATTCCATTTCTTTCAGCGCTTACCATATCTGTTCCCTTTCTAGTTTGTCGGTTGCTTCCTCTATAATCTGCCTACTTATAAAAGTATGACCTTGTGAACTTTTTGATGGTCTGAATCTACTCTGCAATCTTTACAGATGTTGACTACTTTCCCCTTGAACCTTTTTTCTAAGGTTCCATGGTAGACCTTTGCTGTTGTACTCAAGAGGTAGAATCCCCTGTAATTAGTGGACAATTTTGAATCACCTCTTTTAATATGGGCGTGATGGATGCCAGTCTATTGAAGCAGTTTTCTGTTTCCATACTAAGTTCGTTAGGTGAAATAACAATCTTCTACAAGCCATGCCTGTAATTTTTAGCATTTTATTAGTAATCTTCACATTTTTTAACTGATTCATCTAACCCATTCGTCTTGTCCGTCAGTAAAGACAAAATTGGTGTTACAAATTTTCGAGTTTATCTAAACACTGAACGAATTCCATACGACAATCTAAATAACAAGTATACACTAAATCATTACGCGCAACATTATACGACATACATTCCAAGTTTCAATCGTCGTATTATAAGAAGACCGACAAGCCTCTCTTCTCACGCGATGAATTTTTTGACGATTGTTGCTGTCATGAAAGCTACGACGAACATCAAACCATAAGAAATTTGTGTAAGAGTTAAAAGACAGTTTGATCCGCAACCTCTATCAGACATAATCGTTTACAAAAGAAGTAAAGCGTTTAAAGATGGCTGCAAAGGTGCCGAGAATGACCGCATTCTCGCCGTCCAAAAACATTGACAACAGAAGAGAATGCTGACAGAGTAAAATGCACTTATTTGAAACGATTGTCGATTTACAGTGAAGGATATTCCTTCTGCATTAAATATCAATAGGGGTAACTTGAAAAACTCGAGTTCTCTGTTTGCGTCTTACAGGATAATGCTCGACCCCAATTTGCTATTCACACGCTGACTACGATTCAAAAATTGAATTGGACCATTCTGTCCTATTTACCATACATTTCGGACCTTGTATCAGTTTCTTATTTGTTTGGACCCTTAAAAGAGTTTCTAGGAGAAAAATACCTCATTATAATGAAGAAGTCATCGACATTGTTCCGGAATGGGTGAGATAGCAGCCAAAAGATTTTTTTTCTCGTGGAATACAGAAACTTTCGGAAAGATGGCACCAGTTTATTAAAATAGAGGGAAACTGAGTAGAATAATGACATGATACATATTAGACTCAAATGAATAAAAATTAAGTAAATGCTTATAAGCATAAGGCAGAAGGAAAAGCAAATGCTTAGAGCAAAAGGTAGGAGTAAAAGCAATTGCTTCATTCAATATGAATAATGATTACCTTATACTTGCAAGCAAATGCTGTATAAAAACGAGTAAAAGCTCATATCTAAAATATTGCAGATTCGTAGGTACTCATATTTCCATGCTTCTGAATAACAAAATTTTGCGTGTTTAGAGACCTGCTGCGCACATACGGTTATTCAGTGTTCAAAATGTCGTCATTCGAAGATGATGTTGCATGTGAAAGTCATAGTAAGGTGCAGGTACTGGACTTTGTAGCAAATCAAGTCAGCAAACATCCAGAGATCCTTAGTTAGTCACAGACGCCCGCATCTAACAAAAAAAAAGAAGACCCGATAAAAAAATATTAGAATTACATGAAAGTGTTATGGGGCAGTTAATAACTACAGGACAACTATTGAAAAAAATCAATAACATGGAGACACGTTTAAAGAAGAAGACCGATGTAAAAAAACCGGTAATAAGCCTATTAAACTTCTCCCATGAGAAAAAAGCTTTATACGAGGCAATGGAGGGAGACTCAAATCTAACTGTGGCGAAAATAACAGGTAAGAACAAAAGTGAAATATGTTAGGGTGCTTGGACGTACTTAGCTTTTTTTAAGGGGGGGGGGGGGGGGGGAGTAAGTCTTTTTTTAAACCGATTTAAAATATTTTACAGTGTTACCAAATTTCTGTTCTTGTTCTGTTCTAAGAAAGTTTCTTACATACAAAGTGATATGTAAAAAATACGCAAAAATATGTTGTCGATATACTTATAAAACAAATTGATCTTTGAGACGCACAGCGTAGTCAAATCTTACCCTCATGTTTCATAATAGGACCACTATCATTAACTTCATTTTCCTAAATACTGAGAAATGTTTTACTGTATTTTATTTATTATTTGAAGCGAATAAAAATTTATTAATTATAAGTTAAATACTAATGTCATAGAATCAATAATTTTTTTTTAAAGTAGACAAAAAATACAATTTCGTATTAAAAAAAATTGATAGTTGCCCAAATGCGAAATGTTGGAGATCAAATTTGGAGAATCCAGTTTGGGGTGCAAAACAAATTATAAAGCTATCAATTTTTCAAAATTGACTTGGAGTTTTTGAAATATTCGAAGAAATATATTTAGGTATTTTTATTACATATCACCTTATATTTTAAAAAACAACAAAATTATTTAGCAACTTGGTAAAAAGACTTTAAATGATAAATGCGTATTAAAAAATGCATTTTTTCTGTATCACCTATCGTTTACCTGTAATTAAGCCGTTCCGGAACATTTGCTCAAAGAAAAAACGCACGGAACTTCTAATAGTGACAGCTCTGATGTTGCTGAATAGCAGCATCACTTTTCCACAAGTAAATACTCGCACTTGTAAGCAAATGGTTGGCTTTATTCATACGTTTAAAGCCAATCCTTTTATATCATGAGCATTTGCTTCATACTTTTAAGCAAAAGCATTTACTTACAATTTTATTCATACCCCTTAAAGCATTTACTTTGAATTTTGCAAGTATAAGCATATGCTCCCTTTTATTCATATGGCCCATTGTGTTTGTTTTTGAATAAATATAAAATTATTATTTATATCTGAACGCTCTTCGTATACAAGGCAGAAAATCTTTACAATAGTTGGACAACAAAGGGTTCTACTGGAGCACGATATAATAGAAGTAAATCTGGGTGGTTCAATGAGGCACTTTTTGAAGACTGGTATTTCACAGTTGCTCTAAGATATTTTCAAAAATTTCCAAAAGAAAGTCTAAAAGCCTTGATAGATGATACCTAACTTGGCGAGCCATCTAAGCATCAATGTAACTCAGTCTTGCATGGAAAATAACATAAGATTCATCTTGTTACCATCTAATTCTACAGGTGTTTGCCAACCACTGGATGTGGCATATTTTAAGCCTCTAAAATCTTCCTGGAGGACCGTCCTTTTATACTGGAAACTTAAAAGTTAAAAACAAGGGAACTGTTCCAAAAGATGCTTTTCCTCGACTCCTCCATAAGTGTCTACAAAAACTTAACGAAGATGGGGAATTTGCACTAAATCTTCAAGCTGATTTTATGGGTAGTGGAATTTACCCCATAAAGCGAGTAAGTGTTTTAAAGCGATTACCATCAAACGAAAATGACGCACGGGATGATCCAGAAAACACCCTTATTGACAACGCCTTTGAAATATTTTTAAAGAACCTGTACACCACACAAACTCAGCCAAAAAGAGTTCCAAAACAAAAATTAAATGTCAAAGCGAAAAAGTTCCAATGTAAAAAATATCTATGTTTTTCCAGAAATTCCAGATTGTCCAGAAATAAATATCTCTCAAATAATTTTCCGTGTGAAACCAAGATTTATAAAACGTGGGAGGCACAGATTTTCTGGTGAAGTATAATAATAGTTCCTTTTTCAATGGTTATTATTTTTTTGCAATGTTCAAAATAATATGACAAAAGTTATTGTAAGCTTATATAATACATCCGGAAGGAAGGGTGAGTTGAGACAGTCGAAAAATAAAATATATAAAATCGATATCAAGACATTACCCAAATTTAATGTCAAAAATCGATTCTACAGATCAAGACTCATTATATGACACCACTTTTATAAACACTGGTCAAATATTTTCGTAGATATCGTCAATCAAAAGTCACTACCGTCCCAAGTCACCCGACTTGACGGTACTAAAGTCTACACATTACCCTTTTTCTGTGACATCAGAAATAATAAAACATAGCGTTTAAAACGTATGTCTTATATTGCATTGAAATTCAAAAAGATCATTTAGATCGCAGGTAGTAGACTTTAGAAAGAACTTTACATATACCTAACCTTTAATGTAAGGGATGCTCTAAATAGCACATTATGCAAATAGAAACATTCTTGACCTATGTAATCCGACGTTTCTTCTCTTCGAAGAAGTCCCTAACGCTTAAAATAAGATTTTAGGTTAATTACGTGTTTATTGCAATATTGATGGCAAATCACTCACACGCACAACACCAAATACTAACGAATGCACTCAGCGATCTGTCTATTAGAAAAAGCTCAGTTATGATTGATAATTGCAATCAAGATGTAACTAACTGGACTTTTTTAGCTGACGTCACGGTCACGAGCCCGTGACGTCAAAAAGCTGAGGCCTGTGTTCTTTAGGTTGTCAGGTATAATAGCATCTTATGAAAAAAAAAAACACTTGCACCTAACGAAACATGGGAAGTACTCGACAAAAGTGTTATTATATTTGTCGGATTTCATTGTTTATATCTGACTGGATCTTCTAGAATAGTCGAATAGCAACATTTAATATTTGTAACTCAGCAGTGATAAAAATTATGCGATTTATAGAAAGAGGGTTTCATTATATAATTCAAGCTATATGTCTTCATGTTAATAGTTATAAGAAGTTGGTAAAATAAGTTATGATAAAGCTAGAAAAAATCATATCTTTGTGGGGGCCAGGCCCTTGTATGGAGACCACTGGCCCCCCATGACCCCCACACCTCCTACGCTTCTGGCTATCGTGATTCATATTTAAATTCTAGAATTCATGTTTCATTTTTATTACAGAATGAAAGAACTAAATCTTCCAGTTTTTTGTTTTAGTGTAATTTAGGCATACTATGGTTGGATCGAATTTTATACAGGGTGTTTGGTAATTCGGGTGCAGCATTGTAGGATATTATAGAAGAGATCATTTTGAGCCGATTTTGTTAATAATCAATTTTACAGCTCAATTTTTGAAATGGCGGTATGAAATTTTGTAAAAAGTAGCCTATTCTGCCTATTGCGTTATTTCAAATTTGGTATGTTTGTAAAGCTACTTCAGTGCTATTGATTAATATAAAATCGTTACTAATTTTACTATGCGACGCCCTATATAAACTATGAACGTCTTGTACCTATTAGTATTTTAAAACGAAAAAGGTTATTGTCATAAAATAACTCGTTTTGCATGTACGGAATTACAGTGATGTTAATGTTAGGTACATTAAATATTTTATTAAGATAAAGATCAAACCAGTAAAAAAATAATAAAAGTAGTTAAAAGCAACGAAGGAAGCAACAACTGTAAAAGCCCACATTGTGGTCAAAAATGGCAATTCTTAGACGCAAGGTGACGTCATGGCCAGGTAACTGTTATGCAGTGGAGCAACCTCTTGCACATAACCAGTTTCATGGAGACAATGCTGGCCAGCTCACTACTTGCTTGTTCCACTACAATTCTGCTGCAGGTGAAATTCTTATAGAAAGTCGCAAACAGTAAACAGCCAGTTTCAGAACAATGAGGCCTCCTTGCTAATGGCACTGGCATCAGTTCCTAATTGAAATATTCAATGCTAATGTGGAATTTGAATAAAATTAGCCTGTACTAGTGCAGATATTGTGAAGGCTTTGCTGCTCGTTCCCAAGGTTTTAAAACTGTGTGTGGGTAGAAAGAGGAAAGTGTGGGTAACCTTGAACAAAGAAATTGCCAAAAATTAAGTTAGTTTAGTGCTCGTCTGTGATTGTGAATAATATCTCGATTCTGGAGTAGGTATGTACTTATATACTGTTTCAGTTAAGGCGATTGTAGTAGTGAACTGTAACAGATGAGGACGTTGCTTGAAAAAGGTTGCATTAACAAACAGTTTACTTAATCCCAAATTTGGTTATTTTGCAGCTATAATCATGAAGGCTGCTTATATAGTCCTAATCGTTGCGTTGTGCCTACTGGGGGTTTTGTGTAAAAAGGATATGATGCGTAAAAGCATAGTTTTTGATAAGAATACTCCAGATGTGTTCTACTGCCCGATTCATAAACCTACAGGATTTGACAAACTTATCGTTAAGTAAGTACATTGCTTTTGTTCGTTAAAGGAATTGTAGCATAGCTATTCTAACTGTACCCACACGGAATTAAAATTAATATCTTTCCTATTTTGTTCTGATGTCATATTTAGAAATAACCAGCTATTCATGCAACCTGTTTAGTAGGTAACCACAGTATTTATCCAGGAATTTTTAAGAATAGGTATATCTGTAATTATGAAAAAGTTAGCTTTTTAATAATTATATATGAAGGATAAATGGTTGTGAAGAGTAACAGTAATTGCAAATCCAGCATTAAATTAAGTAGAAACATCATATAGGTAATTGCACAAATAAAAACTAATTTCCCATGAAGTTAATCTAACATGCCGCTTCAACCCCTATTGAGAATTTCTATACTCCAATATATCGGGCCCAATCAACAACCTCCCTACTACTAATCAGTGAAGGTTGCAAAATCTGTATTAAATTTAGCAGGAATTGCTTTCACTTGAAGAACCCTCTTTGAATTCAACAATTGTTTTAAATTACCTACTCAAAATTGCAGATATACATCAGTGAGAGTTAATGTCGCCAGAATATAACCCCCATTTTATCTCCCTTCAACCCGTTTTACCTATCGTCGCCCTTCAACCCTTATTAATAACCATTCTACTATTTCTTGGGTGAAGGTGGCCAAATCTGTTTAGAATTTAGCAGCAATTGTTTTTGCTTGCCGAACCACCTATAAATTGAAGAAGAGTTGTTTGAATTTGAGGAAAATTGTAAATTTTCGTACATTAGTAAAAACTAATTTGTCTGAAAGTTACCCCCAATTTATCTCCCTTCAACCCCTACTAGCAACAAATTTTCACTAAAGGCTCCATATTACATTGAGTAGGAATTGTCACTGGATGAATTATAAACTACGCCAGCTAAAACCATTTGTCCCTCAATTTATTTTACCTATCATTGCCCTTCAACCGCTATTAATAACCACCCTACTACTTCTTGGTGAAGATTGCAAAATCAGTTTAGAATTTAGCAGCAATTGTTTTTGCTTGCAGAACCACCTATAAATTGAACAGGAATTGTTTGAATTTGCGGAAAATTGTAAATTTATGGTACACGATTAAAAGCTAATTTTGCCGGAATTTTATCTTCAATTTATTTTTCTTCAATCCCTACTAGCAACGGATTTTCACTAAAGGCTCCATATTACGTTGAGTAGGAATTGTCACTACATGAATTATAAATTACGCCAGCTAAAACCATTTGTCCCTCAATTTATTTTACCTATCGTCGCCCTTCAACCCCTATTAATAACCACCCTACTACTTCTTGGTGAAGATTGCAAAATCTGTTTAGAATTTAGCAGCAATTGTTTTTGCTTGCAGAACCACCTATAAATTGAACAGGAATTGTTTGAATTTGCGGAAAATTAAAAATTTATGGTACACGAGTAAATTTTATCTCGAATTTATCTTCCTTCAACCCCTGCTAGCAACAGATTTTCACTAAAGGCTTCATATTTCATTGAGTAGGAATTGTCACTACATGAATTATTAATTACGCCGACTAAAATCATTTATCCCTCAATTTATTTTACCTATCGTCGCCCTTCAACCCCTATTAATAACCGCCCTACTACTTCTTGGCGAAGGTTGTCAAATGGGTGTAGAATTTATCAGGGATTGTTTTTGCTTGTAGAACCACCTTTAGATTGAACAGGAATTGTTTGAATTTGCAAATCATAAATTTAAGGTATTTGAATGAAAGCTAATTTTGCCTGAATTTTATCTCGAATTTATCTTCCTTCTACCCTTACTAGCAACAGATTTTCACTAAAGGCACCATATTATATTGAGTAGGAATTGTCACTGCATGAATTATAAATGACGCCAACTAAAACCATTTGTTCCTCAATTTATTTTACCTATTGTCGCCCTTCAACCCCTATTAGTAACCACCCTACTACTTTTTGTTGAAGGTTGCACAATCGGTGTAGAATTTATCAGGGATTGTTTTTACTCGTAGAACCACCTTTAGCTTGAACAGGAATTGTTTGAATTTGCGGAAAATTGTATATTTATGGTACATGAGTAAAAGCTAAATTTGCCTAAATTTTATCTTCAATTTATTTTTCTTCAACCGCTACTAGCAACAGATTTTCACTAAAGGCACCCACCATATTACGTTGGGTAGGAATTGTCACTGCAGGAATCATAAACTACGCCAACTAAAACCATTTGTCCCTCAATTTATTTTACCTATCGCCGCTCTTCAACCCATGTTAATAACCACACTACTACTTCTTGATGAAGGTTGTAAAATTGATGTAAAATTTATCAGGGATTGTTTTTGGCTTGGCGAACCACTTTTAGATCGAACAGGAATTGTTTGAATTTGCGGAAAATTCAAAATTTATTGTACATGATTAAAAGCTAATTTTGCCTGAATTTTATCTTCAATTTATTTTTCTACAATCCCTACTAGCAACGGATTTTCACTAAAGACTTCATATTACGTTGAGTAGGAATTGTCACTGCATGATTTAGAACTACGCCAACTGAAACCATTTGTCCCTCAATCAATTTTACCTATCGCCGCCCTTCAACCCATATTAATAACCATCCTACTACTTCTTGGCGAAGGTTACAAAATCTGTTTAGAATTTAGCCGCAATGGTTTTTGCTTGAAGAACCACCTATAAATGGAACAGGAATTGTTTGAATTTGCGGAAAATTGTAAATTTATGGTACATGATTAAAAGCTAATTTTGCCTGAATTGTATCTTCAATTTATTTTTCTTCAATCCCTACTAGCAACGGATTTTCACTAAATGCTCCATATTACGTTGAGTAGCAATTGTCACTACATGAATTATAAATTACGCCAACTAAAACCATTTGTCCCTCAATTTATTTTACCTATCGTCGCCCTTCAACCCCTATTAATAACAATCCTAATACTTCTTGGTGAAGATTGCAAAATCTGTTTAGAATTTAGCCGCAATTGTTTTTGCTTGCAGAACCACCTATAAATTGAACAGGAATTGTTTGAATTTGCGGAAAATTGTAAATTTATGGTACACGATTAAAAGCTAATTTTGCCTGAATTGTATCTTCAATTTATTTTTCTTCAATCCCTACTAGCAACGGATTTTCACTAAAGGCTCCATATTACGTTGAGTAAGAATTGTCACTACATGAATTATAAATTACGCCAACTAAAACCATTTGTCCCTCAATTTATTTTACCTATCGTTGCCCTTCAACCCCTATTAATAACCATCCTACTACTTCTTGGTGAAGATTGCAAAATCTGTTTAGAATTTAGCAGCAATTGTTTTTCCTTGCAGAACCACCTATAAATTGAACAGGAATTGTTTGAATTTGCGGAAAATTGTAAATTTATAGTACATGATTAAAAGCTAATTTTGCCGGAATTTTATCTTCAATTTATTTGTTTTCAATCCCTACTAGCGACGGATTTTCACTAAAGGCTCCATATTACGTTAAGTAGGAATTGTCACTACATGAATTATAAATTACGCCAACTGAAACCATTTGTCCCTCAATTTATTTTACCTATCGTCGCCCTTCAACCCCTATTAATAATCATCCTACTACTTCTTGGTGAAGATTGCAAAATCTGTTTAGAATTTAGCCGCAATGGTTTTTGCTTGCAGAACCACCTATAAATTGAACAGGAATTGTTTGAATTTGCGGAAAATTATAAATTTATGGTACATGATTAAAAGCTAATTTTGCCGGAATTTTATCTTCAATTTATTTTTTTTTTCAATCCCTACTAGCGACGGATTTTCACTAAAGGCTCCATATTACGTTGAGTAGGAATTGTCACTACATGAATTATAAATTACGCCAACTAAAACCATTTGTCCCTCAATTTATTTTACCTATCGTTGCCCTTCAACCCCTATTAATAACCATCCGACTACTTCTTGGTGAAGATTGCAAAATCTGTTTAGAATTTAGCCGCAATGGTTTTTGCTTGCAGAACCACCTATAAATTGAACAGGAATTGTTTGAATTTGCGGAAAATTGTAAATTTATGGTACATGATTAAAAGCTAATTTTGCCGGAATTTTATCTTCAATTTATTTTTTTTCAATCCCTACTAGCGACGGATTTTTACTAAAGGCTCCATATTACGTTGAGTAGGAATTGTCACTACATGAATTATAAATTACGCCAACTAAAACCATTTGTCCCTCAATTTATATTACCTCTCGTTGCCCTTCAACCCCTATTAATAACCATCCTACTACTTCTTGGTGAAGATTGCAAAATCTGTTTAGAATTTAGCCGCAATGGTTTTTCCTTGCAGAACCACCTATAAATTGAACAGGAATTGTTTGAATTTGCGGAAAATTATAAATTTATGGTACATGATTAAAAGCTAATTTTTCCTGAATTTTATCTTCAATTTATTTTTTTTCAATCCCTACTAGCGACGGATTTTCACTAAAGGCTCCATATTACGTTGAGTAGGAATTGTCACTACATGAATTATAAATTACGCCAATTAAAACCATTTGTCCCTCAATTTATTTTACCTATCGTTGCCCTTCAACCCCTATTAATAACCATCCTACTACTTCTTGGTGAAGATTGCAAAATCTGTCTAGAATTTAGCCGCAATGGTTTTTGCTTGCAGAACCACCTATAAATTGAACAGGAATTGTTTGAATTTGCGGAAAATTATAAATTTATGGTACATGATTAAAAGCTAATTTTGCCGGAATTTTATCTTCAATTTATTTATTTTTTTCCAGCCCTACTAGCGACGGATTTTCACTAAAGGCTCCATATTACGTTGAGTAGGAATTGTCACTACATGAATTATAAATTACGCCAACTAAAACCATTTGTCCCTCAATTTATTTTACCTATCGTTGCCCTTCATCTCCTATAAATAACCATCCTACTACTTCTTGGTGAAGATTGCAAAATCTGTTTAGAATTTAGCCGCAATGGTTTTTGCTTGCAGAACCACCTATAAATTGAACAGGAATTGTTTGAATTTGCGGAAAATTGTAAATTTATGGTACATGATTAAAAGCTAATTTTGCCGGAATTTTATCTTCAATTTATTTTTTTTCAATCCCTACTAGCAACGGATTTTCACTAAAGGCTCCATATTACGTTGAGTAGGAATTGTCACTACATGAATTATAAATTACGCCAACTAAAACCATTTGTCCCTCAATTTATTTTACCTATCGTTGCCCTTCAACCCCTATTAATATCCATCCTACTACTTCTTGGTGAAGATTGCAAAATCTGTTTAGAATTTAGCCGCAATGGTTTTTGCTTGCAGAACCACCTATAAATTGAACAGGAATTGTTTGAATTTGCGGAAAATTATAAATTTATGGTACATGATTAAAAGCTAATTTTGCCGGAATTTTATCTTCAATTTATTAATTTTTTTCCAGCCCTACTAGCGACGGATTTTCACTAAAGGCTCCATATTACGTTGAGTAGGAATTGTCACTACATGAATTATAAATTACGCCAACTAAAACCATTTGTCCCTCAATTTATTTTACCTATCGTTGCCCTTCAACCCCTATAAATAACCATCCTACTACTTCTTGGTGAAGATTGCAAAATCTGTTTAGAATTTAGCCGCAATGGTTTTTGCTTGCAGAACCACCTATAAATTGAACAGGAATTGTTTGAATTTGCGGAAAATTGTAAATTTATGGTACATGATTAAAAGTTAATTTTGCCGGAATTTTATCTTCAATTTATTTTTTTTCAATCCCTACTAGCGACGGATTTTCACTAAAGGCTCCATATTAGGTTGAGTAGGAATTGTCACTACATGAATTATAAATTACGCCAACTAAAACCATTTGTCCCTCAATTTATTTTACCTATCGTTGCCCTTCAACCCCTATTAATATCCATCCTACTACTTCTTGGTGAAGATTGCAAAATCTGTTTAGAATTTAGCCGCAATGGTTTTTGCTTGCAGAACTACCTATAAATTGAACAGGAATTGTTTGAATTTGCGGAAAATTATAAATTTATGGTACATGATTAAAAGCTAATTTTTCCGGAATTTTATCTTCAATTTATTTATTTTTTTCCAGCCCTACTAGCGACGGATTTTCACTAAAGGCTCCATATTACGTTGAGTAGGAATTGTCACTACATGAATTATAAATTACGCCAACTAAAACCATTTGTCCCTCAATTTATTTTACCTATCGTTGCCCTTCAACCCCTATAAATAACCATCCTACTACTTCTTGGTGAAGATTGCAAAATCTGTTTAGAATTTAGCCGCAATGGTTTTTGCTTGCAGAACCACCTATAAATTGAACAGGAATTGTTTGAATTTGCGGAAAATTATAAATTTATGGTACATGATTAAAAGCTAATTTTGCCTGAATTTTATCTTCAATTTATTTTTTTTCAATCCCTACTAGCGACGGATTTTCACTAAAGGCTCCATATTACGTTGAGTAGGAATTGTCACTACATGAATTATAAATTACGCCAACTAAAACCATTTGTCCCTCAATTTATTTTACCTATCGTTGCCCTTCAACCCCTATAAATAACCATCCTACTACTTCTTGGTGAAGATTGCAAAATCTGTTTAGAATTTAGCCGCAATGGTTTTTGCTTGCAGAACCACCTATAAATTGAACAGGAATTGTTTGAATTTGCGGAAAATTATAAATTTATGGTACATGATTAAAAGCTAATTTTGCCTGAATTTTATCTTCAATTTATTTTTTTTCAATCCCTACTAGCGACGGATTTTCACTAAAGGCTCCATATTACGTTGAGTAGGAATTGTCACTACATGAATTATAAATTACGCCAACTAAAACCATTTGTCCCTCAATTTATTTTACCTATCGTTGCCCTTCAACCCCTATTAATAACCATCCTACTACTTCTTGGTGAAGATTGCAAAATCTGTTTAGAATTTAGCCGCAATGGTTTTTGCTTGCAGAACCACCTATAAATTGAACACGAATTGTTTGAATTTGCGGAAAATTGTAAATTTATGGTACATGATTAAAAGCTAATTTTGCCGGAATTTTATCTTCAATTTATTTTTTTTCAATCCCTACTAGCGACGGATTTTCACTAAAGGCTCCATATTACGTTGAGTAGGAATTGTCACTACATGAATTATAAATTACGCCAACTAAAACCATTTGTCCCTCCATTTATTTTACCTATCGTCGCCCTTCAACCCTTATTAATAATCACCCTACACTTCTTGATGCAAGATGCAAGGTCGGTGTAGAATTTATCAGGGATTGTTTTTGCTTACAGAAACCACCTATAAATTGAAAAGGAATTGTTGGAATTTGCGGAAAATTGTAAATTTATAGTACCTGAGTGAAAGTTAATTTTGCCTGAATTTTGTCTCGAATTTATATTGCTTCAACCCCTACTAGCAAAGGATATTCACTAAAGGCCTCATATTACATTGTGTTGGAATTGTCACTGCATGAATTATAAATTACGCCAATTAAACCATTTGTCCCTCAATTTATGATACCTATCGTCGCCCTTCAACCCCTATTAATAACCACCCTACTACTTCTCGGTGAAGGTTGCAAAATGTGTTTAGCGTTTATCAGAAATTGTTTTTGCTTGCAGACCCAGCTATAAATGAAATAGTAATTGCTTGAAATTTTATAAAAGTAAATTTGCTCTACCAAAATCTTAATTTTCCTTGTCATTCTCCGTTAACCCTTACTAACAACCCCCTAGATGCTTTTCACTAAGAGTCCTAAAATTTTTACATTCCACAAGAACTGTTTCAAATTGTGGTGAATTATAAATTACACCAACAAAAGCTAATTCACTCCAAATGTTTGTACTTATCGTCGACCTTCTACCCCTATTAGCAACCTCTCTGCTACTTGCCAGTAACGGCTGCAGTATTGGTATTTAATAAAGTATCCAGAATTGTTTTCTTACAAAAACCAGCTTAAAATTAAACAAAAATAAATTTCAAATTGCGCAAAAGATTTTGTCAATTTGGTTATAACCATGATAAAATATTTGTAAATCACAAAAAAAACGTAATTGTGAAGCAATCCATGTAAGCCTAATATTTAATTAAAATTAACATAAAAGTAATTAATTTTGTGCAATATTTGACTGTAATATACACAAATAAGTTAGGAAATCACTTACTACTCAACTATATTAGGTTTTTACAAGCAAAGCAAGTTACAAATAATTTTGTTTCTTAATCGGCAGTGAAGAACGTTGAAATCGTCATCAAAATACGAGAAATTGGCAGTGAAGTAATCCATTGTTTTACGATTTTTTGTAGGTGGCGGGGCGACAGATAAACGTCAACCGACGTCAACATAACCTACAAAAGTTGTTTAAAATGTGTTTTAACAATTTCTCGATTTAAAAAAGAACATAATGTACCTCTCGGTACCGAAGTTTCTCGGCAACTAAATCCACATTTGTGATCAAAGTTAAACTTGTCTACCTTGGAAATTTTATATCTATAACAGAGATTATTACTTTGTATATTATAGGAAAGTAAAATACTCTTTGTTTGTTTGGAACAATTTTTTTAATAATATTGCACACTGAACATTTAATGCTTTTCAACAGCGAAACTTTTTATAAGGAATTAATAAACAAGTAACTGTAGTCATTGTGCATTAATTGTGTTGATGTCACCTTTAAAAATATACGACCATTCATGGTATTTCTGTATTAAGTAAACCGCATTTGCTAAACAATGTTTAAACACATCTGTAATTATGGAAAGATATGCTTTGCTTTCTTAATAATTAATTATGAATCATTTGCTAATTGTTGTGGTTCACGTTTGCTGACCTTTACCTACGAATTCGTACAAGTTTGACCTTGAGCACTTTTAACATCTTACCTCATTTGCCTTCATAGGCTTGCCTCGTTTGTAAAGTGAAAATTATAGTAATTTAAAAATTAACCAAGTCAATATGACCTTTACGTGAATGAGGACATACAGTTATAGTTTTTTAAGATTCCTCCTTTCTTCTTAAATTAACATCTCTTTATTAACATATCTGCTGCAACTACAACTTGTAATTCTGTGTTAAAACAGCTATGCTGGCTATGTTTTCTGAGTCAGAAGCACCGCCCGCTTGTGTAGTAGAACAAACTTTCAAGGTTTCCCACTATCCATAGATCATAAAAAGCAGATTGCTCGCTAATTAAGGCTGGGAAAGTTGAACTACTGGTTTTTTAATTTTGTAACACCACGTGCGGAATTTATAGCACATGCGAAGATTGTGAAGGAACGAACACATTAGAATGTTATATGGAAATTGATGAAAGCTACAATATGCCACACAACTAATGCTTTGGTTTCTAGAGCACGACCACTGAAGAAGTTATGCGAGTTTGAAGGAAAAGGCATTCCTGAAGATCACAAGAGCGACTGCTACCAGGACGTCGACGAAAGCGACTATGCTTGCAAGGAAAAATACAGAATCATGGTAATTTTTATCCTATGCAAAATAATTTTGGGGAAAGCGCAGTAGCGTTTTTGGGCTAGTCTGTAAAAATATTATTTATTCACACGAACATATAGTTCTAAAGTGAAAGTTATTAAGTTGCTAAACTACGTCTAACCTTTTGAAGCTTTCACTGTTGAACTCTTGGGTTATGTAACAAGATTCACTTTATTAGTTTCTATTTTGCTTGATGATTGTTGAACTGTTTAAATCTTACAACGTCAAAAGGACCACTTAAGAAGTATTTTTGCAAGGTTTCTCCTAAGCCTTTTAGATTCTCCCAAATTATTGTGTGCTTTGAGGAGCCACATTGAATTTTTAAGGAAAGCAAGATAGATTAATGGTTGAAGACCATCAGGGGGAGCTGGTGAATAAAAAACTATAACAATTTGATTAAATACGAAAAGAAAACAACACTAACCAATGGTTTTTATTTTCAGACACGCATTAAAAAGCTTCAGCTGGCGGATATTAACTAGAAAGCTGGATACTAAAGCTAATAAATAATACGTTCCATCCCATTGTCATAGTCTCTGGTTTCGTCTAACCCATTTACAGCTAATTGTACTTAACTCTGGTATTTAGGATTGGTGGTGGTTTCAAAACGAGGTAGCTATTCGTACAACGGTAACACAAATAAAATCCGGTGCAAACGCATGCCAAAAATCACTCTAACCTTTGCGCTTCTGAGGTTTAACCAAAGTCAACTTTTGTACGTACTAAAATCACTAATTTATTTAACATTTGTTTACTTTATAGATATATTAAGTTGTTAGTTCTAAGTTATCTGCCTACTAAGTCTAATATACAAAAGCACTAGTGTAGCGACATTGGAAAGAACGGTTCAGTTTGGATTCGTCATGCATGTTTTTACGATATCCCAATTTTTTACTATATCAAGCGTTTATAAAGCATTTTCTGTACATACCTACGTATTTTATTAATAATAACCGACTTCTATAGCTCTATCTTTCTATCACGTCGCATGTCAAATTAAATCTTGCCATTCGCGTCAGGTAAAATCTAAAATGATACAGAAAACGGACAGCAATGAAAAGGGTAGGTAACTTTAACTTTACGTTTAAATTTCTAACTAGAAATGTTAACTTTTGCTGCGTAAACGCAATACTGCACGTACTGTTCTAGATGCGCCTATATCCCCCTGGCTCTGACGAACCTTACGATGAGGCTCGTTTGAAACGGTTTGTCGATGTGGACAAGGAGTACGTAGTTAAGCAGAGCGAGAAGAAGAGTATCTTCCTGGAGGACAGGCTTGGGTAGATGGGGAAGTCTGCGGTGGTTTGAAGCGAAGGGATCTAATTAAATTAAAATATTGCTTGGGATTATTTATATTTGAGCTGAACAAAATTAATGTTTCTAACTATTAAAACGGTCATGGAGTGGCGAATGATTAAATTGGAATTTTATGACCAGATGTGGGAAATGGAAAATGCCAAGAAAATCGTGCAAGTTCATTGCTTTCTAATGTTGACCATCGCGTAATAAGGCAACTTGTATCTGTAGAGTTTCGTCAGAATTAAACATCCCGATTATTTAGTCATTGACATTGCAATCATAAACATCTCGTGTATGTCGTACCTTAGTTTTATATGCTAGCATGCTTTAATTTATTCCTATTTTTGTATTTATTGTATAATGAATTAACTAAACAAATGTAATTTTTCCTGTAAAAAATAAAATGTATTTCTGATACTTAAAATACTTAAAATGGTAAAATGCATTCTTAAAGAAGAATTTAATCATTACGCATAAAGCAGTTATTCCCCTTGTTATACTCGCTGATAAAATTTGGAAAGGTAAGGACCCTTCTTCTGCGAGCTGTTAATGCGACTTAATACGTGTAGAGATGATTTGGCAATTAATTTCCGAAGTATTTACAAAGGAGTGTCTTTAAATCAGGCACATCCCGATCACCACAATAGATTTGCTTTAGAAAAACAATGAGCTGAGATAGTGGTCAAGTTTAATGCAAGTAATGTTAAATTCACATTAAGCTTTATAGGTAAGTTTTGTAGGTTTAAAAATTACATCTTTATTTACATTCAGAGAGAGAGGCTGTAGGATTATCGTTACTAATTCTGACCAACATTTGTTATAGTAATTGTGGACATGATGAAGTGGCAAGTATAACACATAACACGCTATCAAAGGCCGCAATTAACCTAAAGCTAGAACGACACACAACCTACAAATGAGAATCAGCAATGTCAGGTTATTTAAAATAACCTCCAATTATACATATTGTCTGCAACTGTTCAGTCATTATACCGTCAGTCTGTAAAAAAGGACCCAGCTTATATCCCTTTATTTTCCTATTTACCCAATTTTTGATGATATTAGTTTGCAGATTGCTGACTATCAATATTCAACTTTTTTATTTTAAATGGAACACCCTGTATATTTTACATCTTTTGAGAGGAATTTTAATTCTGGTTCTATAACATAAGTTAGGGTTTTTGTGAAACGTACTGTCTAAAAATGTCAAATGTAAATTTTCATGGATATTCAAAATTAAACCAGGAAGTAAACAAAGAACAATCTTTGCTGACGATTGTTTTTATTAAGTCTATCATTAATGAATGATTTAGTCATTTAGTTCACCATTTTCGGCATTATACGCAATTATAATTTATTTAACAAAAATGAAAATCGCTATAAATTGACATTATGAAAGAATATAACTATAAAAACAAATAATTAAACTTAGTTACGAAGAAAAGCAGAGAATGTGATAAAAAAATAAACAAAAGCATACTTTTACTGGTTTACTCCTTTCTTTTACACTTTCTATTGAGTAGAGTAGCATATCAGCTGGAGTATAGTTAGCAACACAATACCACAACCTGAGGGAGATCCACAACTGACATGGAATGACGCAAAGAAATGGATAGTAAACGCTGTAAACAATACAAATCCACAAAACACAGTAGGGAAACAAAGAACAATCTTTGCTGACGATTGTTTTTATTAAGTCTGTCATTAATGAATGATTTAGTCATTTAGTTCACCATTTTCGGCATGATACGCAATTACAATTTATTTAACAAAAATGAAGATCGCTATAAATTGACATTATGAATGAATTTAACCTTAAAAAATAATTAAACCTAGTTACGAAGAAAAGCAGAGAATGTGACAGAAATTAAACACAAAAACATACTTTTAGTGGTTTACACCTTTCTTTTACACTTTCTATTGAGCAGAGTAACATATCAGCTGGAGTATAGTTAGCAGCACAATACCACAACCTAAGGGAGATCCATAACTGACATGGAATGACGCAAAGAAATGGATAGTAAACGCTGTAAACAATACAAATCCACAAAACACAGTAGAAAAACAAAAGCACTGGATGTCTGAGGAAAGTTTTAGAAAGCAGAAGTAAACAAAGAACAATCTTTGCTGACGATTGTTTTATTAAGTCTGTCATTAATGAATGATTTAGTCATTTAGTTCACCATTTTCGGCATTATACGCAATTATAATTTATTTAACAAAAATTAAAATTGCTATAAATTGACATTGTGAAAGAATGTAACCTTAAAAACAAATAATTAAACCTAGTTACGAAGAAAAGCAGAGAATGTGACAGAAATTAAACACAAAAACATACTTTTAGTTGTTTACACCTTTCTTTTACACTTTCTATTGAGCAGAGTAGCATATCAGCTGGAGTATAGTTAGCAGCACAATACCGCAACCTAAGGGAGATCCACAACTGACATGGAATGACACAAATAAATGGATAGTAAACGTTGTAAACAGTACAAACCCACAAAACACAGTAGGGAAACAAAAGCACTGGATGTCTGAGGAAACACTACAACTTGTTGAACAGAGAAGGAAAGTCAGAGCGATAACATCTGACCCGTATGAAAAACAAATGCATATAAACCAACTCAATAAACAATTGAAATGCCTAAGGAGAAGGGACAAGAATATGCACATAACAAGAGATATGTACGAAGCTACCGGGTGATTATAAATCCTCTTCCAGCAAGTTGCCTTTGAAATATTTGTTGTGTGAATAATATGTTGGTGGCACTGTAAGTCTATGTCAAATTCGAGGTTAGCAGGTTAGGTTTTGCGTCAGTCTGTGTCAAAGTGATGCAAAACCTAACCTACGAACATCTAATTTAACATAGACTTACAGTGCCACCAACGTATTATTCATACAACAAATATTTCAAAGGCAACTTGATGGAAAGGAATTTTCCACGAACCCTAACTTATGTCATACCAAAAGAAAGATAATTAATAACCCTACCAAAATATCTAATAATTCCATTTAAAATAAAAAAGTTGAATATTGATAGTCGAAACAGTTGACTGTAATCTGCAAACTAAAGCCGTTAAAATCAAGATAAAAGTATATGATTTAATAACATATATACAGTGTGGAAATAAAGTATCGGATAAATTCATTAACTTTGTTAATATTAATTTTTATGAAAAAATTTTGAAGGGGTATAGCGATTTTAACTGTAGAACATATACTACAACCACCTTCATGTTGCTACGTCAATTGTTTTAAAATTTATGACGCCATCGACTTTTTTTTTAACTACAACCTGTATTTTTATTATTGATTTTGGTAGTACTTTTTATGTTGTTTTCAATGATATAAAATTTTTAATATGTTACATCTGAAAAAATCGAGAAAAATGGTCTTAAAGTTTAAATGCAGTCAGACCTCGCCGTTCGCGGGGGTTACGTTCCAGAAGAATACCGCGATGCGCAAGTAAACACAAATGATAAAAACGGGGTTAGGTTCCATTAACTACATTTATTTATACTATGTAACTTCAAACAATTCAAAAATACATAAACGTACGTATACAAACATGCAAATACGTACATTTTCAAAACATAAAATATAAAGCAAAAAAACACTAAAACAAAAAACATTAAATTTTACAATTTATTTCAGGTCCGATTTGGTAATAAGAGATTCAAAGAAATAGGCTTGTTAAGTGTGAATTAAAGTTATCGTCAGATTAGTGGCCTTCATAAGACCGGCCGTTAGTGTGTGAAAGTTGAAACAGTTAACGTTGGCAATTCCATCCGCGAACGGCAAAGCAAATATCCGCGAACGGCAAAGAAAAGGGAGCACAAAGGTGCCCCGCATAAAATAAAATCAGCGAACCGCAAAGCCGCGAACGGCGAGGTCTGACTGTATTAAACACCAATGAAATGAACAAAATAAATCTAGTTACCAGTGGATTAACTTTGACAAGAGTATGTTGTAGTCATATTTTTCAGTTGTTTTTTTAAATTTTAATAAAAACTAATGTGACGCAAATGACTTTCCGCCAAATGTAGCTAACTAGATTTATTTTGCTAGTTTCATTGGTTTGTAATATTTAAATTTCAAGACATTTTTCTCGATTTTTTTCAGATGTAACATAATGAAAATTTTATATAATTGAAAACAACATAAAATGCACTACCAAAATCAATAATAAAAAATACAGGTTGTCATTTAAAAAACAGTCGATGACGTCATAACTTTTAAAACAAATGATGTAGCAACATAAAGGTGGTTGTTGTGTATGTCCTATAATTAAAATCGCTATAGGCCTACCCCTTCAACATTTTTTCATAAAAATTTTTATTAACAAAGTTAATGAATTTATCCGTTACTTTATTTCCACGCTCTATAGTTTATTGGGTCGAAAATCTTTAAATAAAAGGCTATAAGCTGGAACCTTTTTTATAGATGGAACGGCATATAATGACTAGGCATTTTATATAATGACTGTAATTATACAAATTGCTTGTAGCATATACAAGAAAAGTCCAAATCAAAAATGTATGTACCACGAAGATACAATTCAAAGTTTGGCAGTTTTACTAAACATGTTTGGTACTGGATAGATCGAGTACAGTATTTAGAACCAAAAATAACAGATGTAATTTTGGTAGAAGCTCTACGTACACATTTTCCTATGGATATTCGAACAGCTTTAGTGGCCTCACAAGTTAGAACTGTTGAGGAAATACTTAAAGTACTAGAAGGGTTAGAAGGAAGACGAGCTGTGAATCAGAGATTAGAACAACGCTGCAGACCTACAAATAATTATAATATTGAGAGATTTAAAAAAAAACTGATCGTCAGCGGGCTATGGAAATTCAAACGTATGAATAATATATTGGTGGCACTGTAAGTCTATGTCAAATTCGAGGTTAGTAAGTTAGGTTTTCCGTTAGTTTTGACACCGACTGACGGAAAACCTAACCTGCTAACCTCGAATTTGACATAGACTTACAGTGCCACAGTGCCGTATTATTAATATACTCCATTTACTTGACATCTGCACTGTCAGTGTCAAATTTAAAAAAAATGTCTTCACTATACCTGAAAAATAATGTGTTTTTATTAGACTGTACATTAATTGAATTGTTAGTGGTTAAAATGTGAAAAATAGCAGTGGAGCCAACATAATGTCAGTTTGACAATGCAGATGTCAAGTAAATGGAGTATACATTTGAATTTCCACAACCCGCTGAGGATCATCTAAACATCAAGTAGTATTTTAAATAATTGGTCAATTGAATACCACAGCCATTTTAGGTATGGATTGGATGTATAAAATGAAGACTAGATTCAAGTACAAAACTAATAGTTTATAGTTGACAATCAATTGTATGAAGTTTCTTTTAAAGAAGATTAATAAATAATAATGTACATTCTAATGAATTAAAGCTATTAGAACCAATTAATTTAGATATACAAAACTTGCAGAAAAATAAAAAAATATATTAATGGGCCAAAAACAACACAAGTCCCACATCTTCAGGGCCTCACACTTTGAGCAATAACACTTAAAAACCATTGTTGCGTGTTAAAAGCCTATTGTATTAGCATTATTAGTTTACGTTATATATGGCCATGAATAGACGATCAGTTGGGAAAACGCATGCAAAGTGTATAAAAAGTTATATCCCGAGTTGCAAAGGTTTTTAAAAAAGTAAAGAGGGTAAGAAAATAACAGGTTTTTGTTATCGAATCCGTGACATGAGAAAAACATAGCTGTGCTTATAGCGACAAGTTCGGGGCGATGTAAGCGTATTAGTTTGAAAATGTCTCTCAAAGGACTTCACTATGGAGAGAGAGTCGTACGGTTGATTGTGGCCAACTGACAGCTGACGTTTAGCGGCTGACAGAGGAAGCATTTAGAAAAGCAGATCATCCTCTTGGTCAGTGATGCATGCTGGGTTAAGCTTCTGAGAGGTTAGTCTTCAATTCCGCAAACGTAACGATTACAGAAAAGTGAATTAAAGTTAAAACTGTGATATTTCGCATATTTCAAAAGTAAAAACAGTTTATAACCTCATAATTGAACACTAGCTAAAGATAACTGTGTGTTAGTATTAGAGTCGGATAAAGTAGTCAGACAGTTAATTGGCGTAATCTTAAATGGAGTGCCCTCTTAGATAATTCGAAATATGATTAGATAGGAAATTGAAGCTAACAATTGTTCCCTTTTATGCAACAATAATAACCAAAACAAGAAGTATTAATAAATCTATATAAAGAATTGCTTCTTTCATTGAATCGGTAAATTTTCAAAGATTGTAATGTGCTCTATATATTGAAATGGTCTTTAGCCCGTTACACAACTCTGATTGCAGATTCAATAATTAAAGCAAGTCAATAAAAGCACAGAGCTGGGGTAAGCAGGCATCTGCAAGAAGCCACATTAGAAATTTGAACTCATGATTCCATCGGTCAAGCATTGCCCATATTAAATGAAATTACTTTAGAATGAATGGCAATAAGGCAAAGCTCAAATCGTAAGTTGGATTCACAGTTTTATCAATTAACGTAAATTAAGAAGTTGGTGCAATGTAAAGCCAATAAATAATTCAACAAATCTATCACCAAAAGGATTTATTGCGTGCAGGTTAATTAAATTTGCATATCAGTTTAATTAAATAAGTACAGTTCTATGAACTTTTTAAATAAAGGTAAAACGGACAAAATGTTCAATACAGTGCAAAAAGAGGACGATACTAGATCGAATAAGGCTAGAAGAAAAGGGAGCTGTGATATTTGAAGATTGGTGAAATTTAGACAGGTTTTATAAAACTGCAAGAAAACCACACAAGATTTGTGTTTATAAAAATAAGTCAGTGTAATGACACAAGTGAACAGACAATTAAAATAAAAACTTTGTGAGTGGCGCTAGAACTTAGATAAATTGCAAACATAAACAAACAATAATTTAGAAAGTAAGATTATGTACAGTTTTTTAAATTAAGTTGTAAATTTAGATTATAAGTAATTGCATTGTATTCAGTTAACATCCGTTTTTATGTAGCCAGATAGGCAATTGTTGTTAACGAAAAAAAAACAATGAAAATAAATTAATTCCAGACAAGCCAATTTGTGTCTCCAGTTTATTTAACTTTTAAACCATTTACCATAAAAATAAATAAAAAATAATTATACCGGCGTGATCAGCAGTTTACAGTGCACATGTAAGAGTGTGGGTAAAAAATCCAACACAAAAAAATATTTCTCCGGTAACCGCTTCCGACAAGATCGGCAGCCCAGATCCAGTTTCCGATCATCAGTTGCGGGCTTCAGCCTAGTTCCAGAGCCTGAGAGAGGGTGTCAGCAGTTCCGCCCAGTGTGTACGAGACGAGCATAGCAGTTGCAGCATCCCGGGGTTCAGCATCCAGCCGCAAGCATCAGGAGAAGCTGTCCGAGGAAGTTGCCGCAGCCTAAGAAAGGTCAGGTTAGTGGTGCCAAGCAAATAAGCATGCTAGAACCAGGGGCGGCGAGTAGACGGGTGCACGGGGGCGGCCGCACCCGATCACAAATTGTTACGGGTGCAACGCACCCGATGAATAAATTGTAACAGTAACATAATATTGCTCAAAACTATTTATTTGGAATTGAATCAGCATCTGCTAGCCAGCATCAGCCGTCACCCGTCATTACAATGACCGAACTACTACCTGTCTTGGTTGGGACTGGAAGTACAATTCTACAATCTAAAGCTTATCGCCTATAGGTATAGCCTATGGTAACTACTACCTACCTAAATTTTTCCAAGAATTCAATGTTGCTTATTTTATGATGGATATTTGCAATTAGCTGAATTAAACGCCTCAGATTCCAAGTAGCATTTGTATTGTTTGCTCTATGTAGTTGTCTGCCTATGTAATGGATCAGTTTTTGAAGCACGAAAAATCCACCAGTGCCGGAGATGGAAATTCGCTTCAAAACCCATCATTTTCAAATCTCGATAAAAAAATGGTATGTTATACATTGTAATTTATATTACTATTTCCAATATGTCAATCTGAAATATTGTATTTTAGTTATTTATTTATTTAGAAAAATTAAATATAATTTTAATCACAAACTACATAACTTTTTGCTGGGATTAACCAAATTTAATTTTACCAATATTGTATTTTTGAAATTACATACATACCTTTGGGTATTGCGTTGCATACTAATTTAAATTATTATTCGTTATTTCATTAATTGCAAGAAATTTTTAGTTGCAGATATTGTCAGAAAAAGAAAATCCACAAGGAAATTTTTGCGTAAGTGGTCTGATCAGTTTAAGTGGATTGATTACATACAATCTTCAGACGGATAAAGTATTTTTTCTTCAAACGGCAGTAAAATGTAGCATTATACTTCTGGATTGATGATGCTCAACTGTCACTTTATTGCCATGCGGCAGATAATATTATCTGCCGCTAACGAGCGGCAGATAAAGTTATTATCTGCCGCTGACGAGATACAGTCATTTTCCTCGGATTTTCTTATAAACGTTTGAAGAAAAAATGCTATATGTTATTCGGAGCAAAAATATCTTTATGTGGCTCGGCGTTACCGTCCAGCCACGCCACATAAAATATAACTTTTGCTCCTAATAACATACTATGCTATTGTAGGATATGCTTAGAGGCAGCAAAAAGAGAAAATCATAAATTTGAGGCCGCTACCGTCTCCAACAAAAATGCCTGTAATAGTTTTTGTGTTAATGGTTTTTCTTCGTGGAATAAAGCAATAGAGAGGTTTATAGATCAATTTTCATTCCCAAGCAGTTGGTATTATGGCGTGTAGTAAACATGGTGTTAACGTCTTGGCTAGTCTTAATAAGGAAAAAGAAAGCCAAATGAAACAAGCTAGAGTTGCTTTGATCACGTTTATTACCAGCTTGGACATAACTCGACCAGTAATGTTGGGACTAAAGCAAATGCACATTTAAAAATTCTCTTGGAGTTCGAGACTATTTTTGATGAAAACCTTTATTGTAGTTTTTGAAAAGGTGGAAATATTAAATTGTTTACTACAAAAAGTTTCCCTTCATTTTAATGAAGCAGTTGTACTTTTCAACACAGTAAATGATGTTTTAAAGAATAAGAGAAAACATGAGATTGAAAGTCTTTGGAAAGAAATTATTAAAAGTGCCGAAGAGTTAGGACTAGAAGAAGCGGTATTACCACGCAAAAGAACACTTCCTAAACGATACAACGAGGGTGCTGCTCAGTTTAATTATGAAACCCTCGAAGACATGTTTCGATCACTATTTTTTGATATATTGAATCAAACTATAGTTAGCTTAGATAGCTGATTAAATACGGCAGCCATAAATCATTTAAAAGAAATAGAACTTTTTAACTGAGGAAATTCGCATGGACAAAAATTATTTGAACTTTATAAAAGCGATTTTGAATATGATCGTATTAAACTGCATAGCGACATGTGTATAGATATATGTCAACAACAGAAATTAGCATTGAATAGTTTTAGTGATGCAGTAAATATACTCACTGAAAAAACCTATTTAGTAGATGTAATTTCAGAGATGTACAAATTTATAAAAATTATTCTTACCATACCTGTAACTTCCTGTACAGCGGAGAGATCGTTCTCTGCTTTACGACGATTACATAAATATGTTAGGTCAACTATGTCACAAAAACGATTAAACAATTTAGCAATATTGGGGGTCCTGAGTGGTGTAGCTTGAACAAGCGTCCACGTTCGATCAGCAGAGTTAAGCAACGCTGTCTCTGGTCAGAACTTGGATGGGAGTTCCACGGCTGCATCTCTCGGCGCCTCGTGGTACGGCTATCACGGAAAAAAGTTGGTCCCGGCGGTTATAGCAACATCCTGACAGTCGTTAGTGGGGTTGGAAGTCCTCATAACTGCACAGCGACGCCTATAATTGGCCTAACGGCTGTTGGCTGAGTGCGAATTAAATAAATAAATAAATTAAATTACATGTGCATAAGGATGTAACAGATGAAATAGATAAAAATGATGTAGCCAACGAATTTATAAATCGAGCAACAGTTCGCAAAAATACGTTTTCACTTAAATAGTTCTTATGTATAGATACATAAGTATCTAGCTATTATATAGGTATATGTAAGTATATAATATGTGATGTGTATATTATTTACACAAATTGTATTGTTTTCATTGTATTGGTTTAGTTGTATTTGTAATATTAATTGATTTACATACTTTTTATTTATTTCTTTCAAAACCTAAAGCTTCCAAAATATGTATAAGGCACCCGATTGAAATTGGAAAACTCGCCGCCCCTGGCTAGAACTACGAAATTTACCATGAGGAACGAGCCTTATGAGAGGAAGCCGATCCCAGTATTACAATACATCAAAATAGAGCAGGAGTTCCAGAAATTGTGAAAATATAATTTGAGGTTATGTTAGGGACGCGTTGAAAATATCTGAATTGCGAAGAAAGCCGCCAACGATCTAAAACAAAACACGATTAGGAAAGCTTAATAAAGTGCGAGATTTGAATTACCTGTTAATTTTTTCATGGATTTGCTTTTAAATTCACCATAATCACACAGAAATGAACTGCACGTGGAATCGATTTGCTGATAGATATTATTGACAGCGCGGTGAGTCTGCGCGTTTGCTACTTCTGAATTTCATAGCCTAGTGGCGTAACACAGGGATTTTTATTTTGAACAATTAGGTGAACCCAACCAGATTTTGAATCCATGCCTACCGAAAAATAGACCTAGCCATAATTTATCTAACTTGCAGATGTGCGCAATACTAAAAAGGGCAAAACACTGAATTCAATGAACCCATTGATACAGATATTCATTTGCTTTTAATCAGTAAAAATTTGATTTTAAACATAAGTAAAAATATGTGTAGGGTGTGTATTTATTTATTAAATCATAATCACATAATGATATAACATATAATCCCTTACAATATATATAGTTTATAAGTTTTAGTTTCCCTATATAAGTGTACTTGGGAGTAATAAAACTTGTTGGCGCCCAGATAATTGGACTTTTTATCGCTAAAGGATACACACTGTCTTCACTGAAGCTAGTGACGGGTACCCAAATACACTTTTAAAGCGTATGATTTTTGAAATAAAATATAGAAGGCTAACCTAAAGGTAAGAGAAAGGGCCATTGATAGAGAAACACAGATTCTCATGGTCCAAGCAGTGTTTGAAAACTGGAAGCATCAGTAGCCGACGGTGATAAGTTGTTCCAGGTAGTAAAAACTATTTGAGCAATGAGCCTTACTGAAACTTCTTCATTAATTTTACACGATATCCATGAGGTTAAACATCTTCATTAAATTGGAATAGACATATCTGCAGTAAAGGAGCCAGTACATATTATAGATGTCTGAAGAAAACCACCTCGCTGGGATCTTTGTTTATTTACTAGTTGAATATGTGTAAAACGATCATTGCATCTTATATGTTGGTTTGTATAATATGGTTTTATAGGTTTCTCCATTGCATATAACACATTTTGATGATTTTTTACAGGAGTGTCATTTAGCAGGTGAAATGGCGTGCTTGTCTCTGCTACATATTACGAAATGTTTCTCTGAGTAAATAATATAGCTTGGTGCTCGTGCTGCTAATAAAAGTCTCGCAATAGCTAAAATTTTTAATTTGGCTGTCCGATTTATTCACAATGCCTTCATGAAATAAAATAATGTTGGCAATAATAGAGTCATCTAAGTAGAGAGCTGAGAGATATCAACCTTATTTTCTCACTTGTGTTTTTTTTAAAATAACTAATATTTGCTTTGTACAATTGTATAGAACAAATATAGGGGTGTTATTTCACGAAAACCATAAGAAACGATTGCTAATAAACATAAATATAGGCTAAAATCGTTTATTTCTGAGTTACGGGCTTTCGATTAAACAAGCAACTAAAATTGTCCAAGTGTCTTCCGTTTCCTGTTATGTAACATATGTACAGCATGACTTATCATAGCAGAAATCTCTTAAGGTTGTGGCAACTTCCAGGATCTGATGTCTTAATTCCTTTATGATATATATGGGTAATGAATATACAATTAATTGACATAATTCAAAGCCATAAAGTCTGGCGACTAAGGGAGCTATAATGCGGGGCAGTTATAACAATTCTTCTACAATTACACGTAGTGTGTAAGTAGTTTAATATATGATAGCAAAAATGTATTTCACGCAGCATCATACATTATTTCCAAAAAATTTGAATAACGTATCGGAAAGAGTTGGCAAAAATTGTAGTCCAATAAAGTTATGACCCATAACACCACACCAAATTTTTAAGAATTTAATAATAATTAATTAATGCTTACAGTCCGCTTAATATAAAATTGTGTCCATGACATTTAATAAATATTGTCCTGTTCACTTTGATTATCATATTAATGATGTCGTTTCATATTTAAAAATATAAAAACCTGAAAGTAGTTCTAATAAAAAAGCAAATTCAGTAACTAGGTGTTCAACTAGTTCTCAGTCTGATACGTTTTCCAATGCTTTGCAATAGAGTTTTTATTTTATTTCACATACAGTATACAGCAAAAGTAATAATAATAACTACTTATATGATCATAATTAGTATTATTAATGGCCTAACTCTAATTGGAAATGTTTGCCACATCTGCTAAAGCTCTATAAATCCATTTATACAGGTGGATTAGTCTCTGTGGTTTCTTTAAAGTTGGTTATGAGTAAAGCTGATAACTATATGCACTCAAATGTTCGAAAATATGCGCATATATATGAATAAATTTTGTTGAATATATGCACATAACATGCTCTATTTTTTTTTTAAAATAAGTAGAAGTGTTTTAAATAATGTAAAAATTTTAATTATTTTGTATGAGTATATTTATTTCTCTAATTTTTATTCAAAGACGTCATTCATTTTAACGTTTGACTATATAAACATGAACGGCCAACTTCACGTTGTAAGTCAACATAAAAATGAAATTTTCCCTAACCCCGCCAGACTATTATTCACCCAACACTCGAAGTTGGCTCTTGAAATGGATTCTATATTGGGTGATTCCGTATACATTGATTCTATGGGAAAAGTGGTGTTGCTGGCAGGCTATGCTTATATAATCAAAGATTTTAACTGGGACTTCCCCTTTCCTCTGCTTATTTCGATACACGCACTGCACTCCAGCGGCAGAAACTGAAAGTAGATATCTCAGTGGCACACAAAAATGTTATTAATAAATTTAATGAAATAGTAAATTTTACAAAAAAATCTCAAAAAGTTAATACAAATTATTTCTAAATATAGGTAACCAAATATGCAAAATCCAGAAAGTATGCCCAAAAACGTATAAATGTGCAAAATGAATCTTGGCTTAAACGATTTGTTTCTGTATAATTAGTATACATATGCAAAAAGTTTCGCTGGCATATCAATTATATAAAATATGCATTTGCCATATAATATCAGCTTTAGTTATGAGTTTTCCGCTTCTGCATTACATCCCTCTAAACTTTTTGATCTGTTACTTTCTTCTTCCAGTTTTGGATTTCCATTTTTCTTATGTCATCTAACACTTCATCTCGTCATCATGTGTTTGGTATTCTTTTGTGTCATGTATCGTTTTTGTTGCTTATTAATGTATGTTTGTAATAACGTTTTTGTATGATTTGTCCTATAATTGGCTGCCGCTGTTGGACAATAAAGATTATTATTATTATTATTATTATTATTATTATTATTCCATTCTGTAATTGGTTTTTCTTCTTCTGCTCTGGTGATGTGACCGAACCATTGTAGTCTCTGTGCCTTCACTACTCTTCGCCATTTATTTCCTGCAATAACTTATTTCGTAACTCATTTTAGGTCTATATTCGTTTCTTCTGTTTTCACGGGTCCTAATATTGTTTGTAGTATTTATTCTTCACTCCCAAGTTCTCATTTGCTCTTTTTCTTTTTTAATAAAGCATGATGTTTCTGAAGCGTATGTTGCCACTGTTCTGATCAAACTTTTATAATTTTTTATTTTTGTAGTTTTAGATACCGTTTTATCTTTCAGCATCTTTTTATTGCTATAATATGATCTATTTCCTAGTTGTATTCTCTCGTTTACTTCGCTACCGCTATCGTTTGTGGTATTTATTAACAGTCCTAGATATTTAAAGGCGTCCATTTCTTCCAAGGTATATTCTCCTTGACGACCTTGTTTTGTGTATGATTTTCGTTGGTATCTCAAATATTTTATTTTCTCTGTGCTTGTCATTAATCCCCTTTTTTTACTTTCTATTTCTATCTTCCAGAACGTTTCTTTTAGTTTTCCTAGGTTCTTCGTCACTATCACTACATCGTCATCATATACCATTATTTAATCTTGTTTATTTCTTATTGTCCCTTTTACATCAGTCGTTCTTATTGTGTTTTCTAACATTATATTAAACAATGTTGCTGATAATGTGTTCTCTTGTCTCACTCCTGCGTTGTGAATGGTTCAGATCTTCCTTTGGTTGTATTAAGTACTGTTGTTGTTCCAGTTAATGTCGTTTTAGTGAATTGTATCAACTTTTGCGGTATATTCAGCCTCTTTATATCTTTCATTAGCATTTGCCTATTAACTTTGTTTATTGCCTCTTTAAAGTCGATGAAGAGCATACAGAGTTGAACGTTGTGTTCATAACAATTTTCTTCACTGTGTAAATTGCATTAGCTGTTGATCTATCTGGTCTGAATACACATTGTTAGTTCTTTATTTGTTGTTCAGTGCCTTCGCTCAATTGTTTGTGAATCATTAGAATACTTTGACATTTAATAGCGTAAGTACCTTTGTAGTTGTTTTCCAGGTCTATTTTCTTGACTAATTTAAAACACTGTTGGAGCCTATGGTTTGAATCGGACAAATTGTGTCTCTTTTCTTATATAAGCCAGTCACCCTTCATTCTTTCTGTTACACATATTTGTTTTAGGATTCTAAATATTCTTTGCTGTACCTTAGTTCTACCTGCTTTTATCACTTCACTGTACATTCTGGCAATTCCAGGTGCTTTATCCTGTTTTCTATATCCAGTTGTTATAATTTTTCTTATCTTTGTGGTTATACATTTTATTTAATAGTTTAAAAAAGTTATTGTTCCATATTTTCTTAATGTCTTCTGTTATTTTTATTCAATTTGTATTCTCATTTTTTATATTCCTTGACATCTTTCTTACTTCATTATGCCTACTATTTATTCAATTTCTTCCATCATTTGTTCTAACCATTGTTCCTTATGCTTTTCATTTATTCTCCTTGATTCTCTTTTCTTTTCTTTGTATGTTTCATTATCTTCATCTTTCTCTGTTCTTAACCACTTATATTTTGCTTTTCTTTTTTGCTTTACCATTTCTTCATATTTCTCATAAAACCAGTAATTTTCCTTTATTTTTTCTTTATCCAAAAGGTACTTAAATGTTAGATAAATGTGAAAGATATAATAATTATTAAAAGCTAGATGTCTTTTTTCTCCCTGTGCTGCTCAATAAAGTTCTATTATTACTATTACCTATATAAGTAGTTTTTCTACCACGAGGTTACCTTGAGAATTACAGGTGTACGTTTCAGTTGGACTCTTGCATCTTCCCTCTTGTTATGTGATTGTGGTTCTGACAAGACTCTCTGAAAGAGGTATGTTGATTAATTAGCTCTGGGATCACATACCTGACAAATTAAGTGTTTATTTTGACATGCTGGAGGTTAGGTATGTGAATTGTAAAGGGGCGATGCTCCTATAGAGTGGCACTGCTTGACAGTTTATTTTTGCTAATGCAGTGTTGAGCGTATTTAATCGAATCTGCGCATGATATCCCGTGCAGTCTTAGTTGATCAGACGAGTTCGGTTGGGTTTTGACGTATTGCCTGCTCTATTTCGGGAATTTATCTTATTGCTACCGTAAATGATAGCGCAGTCGCTTAGGAACTTCCTTCTACGGTCAGCTTTTCTAGTAATATTTTGTCTTGCTGTGGTGATGAAACATCAATCAATTTTCTTTTCTTTTTTAATTTAATAACTTTCGATCAAGTTGTTAAAAAGGAAATTTTAAATCTTCGAAATCTCGCATCTGGCCCTTAGGGGAGATTTGTGATCGCGGTGTACCTTGTAGATAGATTTATATGGAGAGGGCAGCAGTTTTTGATGGTTTTCGATAAATCTGCTCCACCTCAGGTTGGGACATTGAGCCGTTATGCACCTGGGGACTTTTTAGAATTTTCTAGATGTTTGAATTTTCGTGTGGAAGGCGTTTCTTTGCTTTGTCTACTTCCTACTTACAAATACCTATAACATGACTTCAATAAATTAAAAATATCTTCATTCATTTATTAATAGAAAATTAAAATAGCTGACATTTTCAAAAATGAGTGGCTGCTAACTACAGACTACTTTAGAATTAGTCACTTATAATGAAAGAATTGCCTCTTCCTCCTCAAATGTTTCCCGGTCCCATTGAAAGCCTTAGTTGTAAATGGTGCAATTCTGAATTTCTTGATAAAATTGAAGTTCTGGTTCACAGTTATCTATTGTGTTTATCCTACAGATAAACAACTTATTTGGTTATCGCTTCAAACATTAAACTCAAAGAACACGGTAGAGATACGCAGAATTACATCAGAAGGTTTCCATTTTCAAAAGGGTTTAAGGCAAGACGACCCTTATCTGCAATCTTTTTTAATCTAGCCCATGAAATGATAGTAAGGAAATACAACAGCAGAAAACACATTATTTACTTATGCCAAATATCATAAATGTCTGGCGATGATATAGGCAACTACTACGAAGATCCAAAAACCAACTAAAGAGAACATCAAGCAAGAAAAATTAGTATAATAATTAACAGGATTATATACATGGAAATAGACAAAATTTACAAAACAGCCCACACAGAAAATGAACAAGTTTTGTATTTGTTTTAGTCAATAAAGTCACTATTATTATTATTATTATTATTATAACAAAATAAAACGGGCTTAGGATACATAGAGAGGATGCAACAGGAAATAACTGCTAAGAGCAAGCCTAATGGAAAGAAGAAGGAGAAAGCTTATGAGACAATGGTTAGATGCTTGCTACACCAGGAATTTCTATATGATAAATTAAATAATACTCCACGATGCTTTGCAAAAACAAAACACTGTGATTCAGAAATTATCTTGTGATGTAGCAAAGTTTTACCAGCTAGATGCTGAACAAGATGGGGTTTTATTGTAAGTTTTATATTAATTTTATTAGAGCTAAATGTAAACTTGTTTATGTATATACAGTTTTGTTGTTAAAATTGAATTCCAATAAACTGAATAAAGAGCAATAGTTGCATGATTTCCTAGCAGTGCTCTTCACGAGCACACGTCTTTCATGTGCTAGTAAAACGGTGCGAAAGCGGAACACAGTAGCTAAAGTCGCATACATGAAGTTCAATTATGGTAGGAACGGAAATTCGCGCATTAGACTTATGCGACCGAATTTTTGTACACTTTAGTGCATGTAATAGCCGTCAACGAGCAACAGACCAAAACTTCAGTACTTCCTCACGAGGTTATCGCGAAAATCGGATGTCAAACGCGTCCATAAAGCATAGCACTGAAATAAGTTTTGCTTCTAAAATATATTTTGTAATCATGGTATAACTAGCTACTGCACACACCACTCATTAATGCTAAGCCAAACTTTAAAAAATATTGACGAATTTTTATTCATATTTAAGTGAGCCTTCCCAATAATTCAACACAAGTACCAGAAGCAATCTATCAATCTGTCTAAGATGGTTACAGGAAATCGCTCTTTCTATACAAGTAAGCTTTTCTAAAAATCGCCAAAATTTTCCTAGGGCAAGGTTTTTGAAATTCGCACAGAAATGCAAAAGGAAGTTAGGTAATCGGCGACACACCAACAAAAAGGTTGCAACCTAACCCACATCATAAATAAGGTATAATTTACACGTAACTAGGAGTAACCAGTTAGACAATGAAGAACAAAAGAGAGTGAAAAGCAGTAGCCTGAAAAGTCATTTTATTATTTTTATCTTACAGTAGCAGCTATTACCATACATTATACAACTGTTTTCAGTGACTAAAATGAAGTTTTATTCACTAGTGAGTATAAAAGATGAAACTGAAAACAGTTGTATAATGTATTTTATACTCACTTGTGAATAAAACCTCATTTTAGTCACTGAAAACAGTTGTATAATGTCATGGCAATAGGTGCTACTGTAACTATCTATTATCTGTTTTGCTACATATTCTGACTGCGCAAACTATTTAGGCACAAGAATTGCTACGGTACGATAAAACGTCGTATTTCGCACGTGAGCGAAATGCCATTATAAGCTCGTGAGAAATTGTATCGCTCGTGCTGGGGCACTCGCAATTCAAAATTCTCACTCGCAAATAATGATGCATTTTTATCACTTATAATATAATCTACTATTATTTAAAATCAGCGATGTGACAGCTATGATTTACTAAGGAAGCACCAGCCAATATATGCAATATATGGGAAAAATTGCAAGAAGCTATTAAATAGTAGTAAAACACATTTCTTCCATTTTTTGGCCTTCTGGTGCAAAGCTTGAAATATGGTATCTTGCTATGCTGTGGTTTGAAGCACATTGAAATGAGTCATTTGATAGCCCTTCGTTGGCACGTTAAATCATGTTTAGTATTCTTATAAATTAATTGTGTTGTCTCAACTCGTAGATTGGAAAGGTAAATATCTGCCAAAACGGAAAGCTGGCCTACAAGTCGAGTGCTGAAATTAACTTCGAAGAAGATAAACAATAAAAGCCAATTTGCTTACACAATAAACATAGATATATTGACTTTTAAAACGCACACATAAAACAATAATGAAAATAGGATTAAAACTTAAAATAAATGGCAATTCTTGAACACATTAGTTTAGGATACAAACAAATCATTAACGTACAATAGCTCGTGGCTACACGCATTTACAAAGCAAACAGTATCAGCATAACTGTATGTGCAATACATTTACATTGAAACATTAAAAACACACCAAAGTTACTATCCTTAATATACCCCATCATTTAATTGCAACGAAATCCGCCGTCGAGATTTGATGTATACACACCCAGATTTGCAAGTCAGTAGGTATTTATTTGTCTATGAAGGGCATTCTTTTATGCTCGTGAAATATTTACAACGCAGCCTGAAGCGGACGCTTATCGATCAGACTGCAATCATTTTCTGTATCAGAATACCTTATACTCGATGCCTGGGAACTGCTGTGTAGCGGATAGGGCTCGTCCTAGATTACGTCATCTCTTGAATGACTCGTTGTGTGGAATCTTCACACAAATACTGTGAAGGAGGCCCTCGCTGCCGGCTGTCGCCTCTCTGGTGGTCGACGTCATGGTACAATCCGAACGCCACAAAACCCCTTGGAATTGCCATAATGGCGTATTTACTCAGTACACGATTATTTTGCCCACACACGAAGTGCGAGCACTATAGACAGAAAACTATTTACTGCATGGCGTGTAAGCCGCTTTATTTAACTCGCCACGGGCAAAGTTTACTTCGAGTCGTTCACAGTTGCCCTAGGGCTCAGCACGCCAGCAACTTAATTTAAGTTCCTTGCAAATGCCGCACTTACTCGCAGTTTTCGTTATGATAGATTACAATAATTAAACCTAATTAGCAATAAAAAAGCATACAAACACAAACTGGCTATACTTATATGTAAATATTAGAATAAACAATCCAGGCGAGGAAGCCAGATGCCCGTTTCAAGTGGTAATTATTTTGGCGCCATTTATTTATGTTGGTGGCACTGTAAATCTATGTCAAATTCTAGGTTATCAAGTTAGGTTTTCCGTCAGTTTTGACACAGACTGACGCAAAACCTAACCTGCTAACCTCGAATATGACATAGACTTACAGTTCCACCAACATAAATAAATGGCGCCAAAATATTGACCATTCAAAAACGTTCGATCACTTATGAAGGCACTGTGTAAGTAACCTGTTAATCTATTGGCTTCTTGCGATATTTGAAAACATTATTTTAATGTATTTATTTATCAACAATACATGCTGATTTTATTTTATGTATGTTGAGATGCCTTTTGTTTCGCTCCAAACACTCCTCTGCAATCTGGACCTCAAATTTGGGAAAACTCTTGAACGCATATTGGCTGGTATGGCATCGGCTGCATTTCTAATTCGGTTGTTTAAAAAGGCCTACTGAGGTAAAGCTGTGTGACTCTAGTGACCAGTAGACGTCTCCAAATTTAGATATCATTTTTCCAAGAAATAATCTCTTACCACTTCTGTGGATTGTCTAGCAGTATGTGCAGTAGCCCCATCTTGTTGAAATCATGTTGCGTGGTTAAAGCCATCAAGTTCTGCAACGCTGGGGCAAAAACTTCCTGAATCATAATAGAGTAACAGTGGCTGTTGACGGTAAGTGCATTTGCACACCAAATTGCAACTTTAGAGCTGTGTAAAAGCTTGCGATGGTTCTATTGAGTATTCCTTGGACTGTAGTAATGCCAATTTTCTTTATTTATTGAGCCGTGGTGGTGAAAGTGAGCTTTATCACTGAGGAGAATAGACACACCTACATGTAACTATTGTTTTCCTGCCGCATCTGGGAGTAAATTGTGGCCTTTTTGCGAGGAAACAATAAAGCACTCCAATTTGCGTCTGTTGCAAGCACATAGGTATATCAGCAAGCCAGCCATTATTACTGGGACAAGAATTGTGAACGAAAAGAATGACTGTTAGTAGCTTATTTTATATATATAATAAAAATATAAATAATAAATAGGGCAAATCACCACAGATTACAATTTTGATTGCTCGTATGTATTATAGGTACCTACTTATTTACAATTAATTAAAGCAAAGCTCCGGTCTAGCATGGAATAACTCTAGTCTCAGAAGTAAGTTCAACAGCTTGTATTACAAATACTTTTATGTATGACAGATTCACTAGTATAGCAATTGCTTATATTCGTTTCTGACAACTCTAACCTCAAATTGACTGTAAACACAAAGATGATCTGCACCTATAAAAACTTGCGTAATTTGACTTAAAACACCAAAAATGGCAAAATAAACATCAGGTAAATACAATGTAATTGATGTGACGTAGTAATTTCCGGCTAACCTGGTTTTGTTTCAGTGACACAGACCGACGCTCTGATCTGCTTTTGTTCTATTTCCGGCAAAAACGATCGAAATCTTTGGTCCAAATTGCAAAACGACAGGACGCCACTTGGACTAAAAATCTCTGGAAAGCTTCTGGGAACTGGCGCTTGGTGCTACACCTCGTAGACAGTCTAATTTTGATGAAACCAGAATTTTACGGGCCTGCTGAAACGGCTTTTCTGTGAATATTATCTTGCAAAGGGGCTTTGTATGCTGGCTTCACCCAATCGAAGAACACCACGGCAATTACGGGCTTGGTGATGGCTTCTTACTCCAAATTTCTGCAGCCAGGCATTTAGGAAAGTCTTGCACATCAAATTCTTGCTGGCCGATACTTCTAACTATTGTAAAAGGGATGTCGGACGCTCCCGGGCAAATTTTGCAGCTGACTATTTCTCTTCACTGGGTACTTTTATCACTATGAAAATTACACTTAAAGATGTCATGCACATGGGTGAACATGGAACACACTTTTTGGTTCATACAAATAACTTTTTATTAACAATATTACACCAAAACTGGGAGCACTTCTTGCACCCAATATAAAAGTTACAAGTTTTTTTTGATATTAAACAATTGACTGTCTCGTAGCCTAGTAACCTAGATTTGCAATTGTTTTTATGAAAAGAATTTTGATAGTATCATGTTTTTGCTGATATACTGTCTTTGCTTAAATACTAAACTGTCTTTTCTTGGGAATTGTCACCTTTACACTTTATATCTCTGCTTTTAATAATTTCAGTTTTAAATGCAGTTTCACATGTTTATTTTAGCACTGCACGATGTCTGTTCCCTTTGATAGGTAGCCTAGTTGTTCTTGGCAATCTTTACTTGCTCATATTGCTTTGCACCATTTCTTTATCCTTCAGTTGTCTTACCGTTTGCTGGTAATACTAACTTTTAACCATAACGGTCATATAATTTTTGTAAATACACAAACCATCTCTGTATTATATTAAAATTCATCATTGTATTGATTTCACCAAACTCAAATCTGTCAGCTACATAAATTAAACTGTGTTTGCCATACTAGCATCAAACATTGACTGAAATGCTGAACGTAACCCTTCTCAATCCTGCCTTATCTAATGCCAACCTTTCCCACTTAAATTATAGTTACTGCTACTCATATCACGTGCATTTATTAGTGTAAAATTACTGACTTTCTTGCAATAAATAAAATATTTAATTCTGTGCGCATTTTGAAATTATTCATGTCCGTGTTAGTTAGACAACCCGAATTGCTGTGGACAGTAAACCAACACTTTATAAAGAACAATAGTAAAAATTGTATTGTATTTTAGCAGATTAGGGTCTGCATTAAAAAAAATCTCCAGTTTTACAGTTTACTCAGTTCCTTAACTACTTTATCTTCTAATTTAATGAATTCTTCTAGGTAAAAAGTAAAAAAAAAACTTTATTTAATAACTCATAACAAAAATATTATCTTACAAACTACAGAGAAACTTCAACATATTTTAGTAACTAAACTAACACCTTTCAAACACTTTATACAAACTGGGCAGATCTGCGATTTGTAGAACGGCAGCATTTTCTGTGAAACTCTTAGGGGGCACAAAGTAGTCCTTAATGGCAGGATAAAACACATGCTCGGTCACCCACGCCCAACTACTGTTCTCCACAGTGTTTTCCTGCCGCATCTGGGAGTAATACGTGGCTGTTTCACGAGCAAACGACTCGAAGCACTCCTTTTCCTCCTCCCAATTCACCTCTGTTGCAAGCCGAAGCATGTACATGGGCAGGCCAGCCATTTCCGGGATATGGTTGTCTGAGAAACCCAAGATGTGGGTATTACAACAACTTATAAGCATCAAAACTTACCCAATAAAAGCGGCAAGCTTTTTAAATTGCCAAACTCGTCGATCTCCATGGAAAAGTACTCCTGCAACATGTCGCCTTTCTCAGTTAGGATTTCCGCAACCTTTTTAGCCAATTCTGGCTTGTCCCCGTCTTCTTCACTCCAGCCGGTTTCTGGTAAATCAAGAGCGATAACTGCAAGCTCGTAGATAGGCAAAGGATCAGATAAGCTGATAATTCCGAAATTTTGAAAGTTGTATAGAATGAATTGATAAAACAGCTGTTGCATTATTTTTTGTGTATTGCATAGATAAAGCTTGGTGCTGTGTTGTATCAAAGCTTGTGTTGAGCTGACAGAACCGACAAACACATGCTGAGCAAAGAGTTCCCGTAGAGCCGCATTACATGCTTCTTCAACTTCCTTCCGAAGCTCTAAGATACTTGTTAGTCGACATTCGACTCTGCAATTCGTTTTGTATTAGAAAACACGACGCTTATTGGAATGCAAGTACGAAATACCTTGCAATTTTCGACAGCAAACTCGAAGCTACACTGCTGGAGCTCTTCAGGGAGTCCTTACTGCCACGTTTCTTAAGTGCGGGGGCGGAATTTTTTCCTATTATAGTTCCATCGAGCAAATGCTTTTCGAAAACTTGTGCCTGCTCCAGGAACTGCTTGTTTTGCTTCTGGAACTCCTCCTCGCCAATCGAAACGTTTGCATTTAATTCGCTTTTTTTAACAGGAGCACCAAAAAATTTCTCCAGCTTCTGTTCAGACGAATCTGTTCGCACCAAATCCTTATCGTAGATCGTCACGGTTGGCGTTTTATCCCTAAGCGCAATGGTTTCGGTCACAGCTACTGGTAGTTTGGCCTAGAATTTGTATTTAATTAATGAAAATAACGACCAAGCCCCTCTTTTTGTTGACCACCCGCAAAAAACGACAAAAAAAAATAAAAATAGATTTACCTGTGTGTAAAACATGCGCGAATTGTTAGAGCCGAGCAGTTTCTGTTCGAGGGCTACTGTGATGGCTTCTACGATTTGGTCCTCGTTGAGAAAGTGCACTTCGTGTTTTGTAGGGTGCACATTTACATCAACGTTTTGCGGGTCCAAATCGAGGCTTAAATAAACAAATGGGTGCGTATTTTTGGGCAGGTAGGTCGAATACACGTGGTCGATGCATTTTTTCAAGCCTACATCAAGAAATGTGTCTATTTGGAGCCTTATAAGTTTATTTCTACTTACTTTGGCAGTCCACCAGCCGGCTGTTTATGAACAGCAGGAAGGAAAACTTCTTTGTTGAGTAATTAACGTTCGTCATAAATCCGTGCGATTTAAATTTATACTTTTCGTTTGTGAGGTTAAATTCTATTAATTCCCTTTAAAGGTGATTTAGATATATCTGTGATTAATGTTAACGGGACTCACCTTGCTATTATGTTTCCATAAATGGTTCGTATGTTGTCTATGTGGTTAGAATTAGGAGGAGTTCGGATGTCATTGTTTTCCCCGTGCTTTTTCAAACCAAAACCTGTATATAAAAGCTAGTGTTGTTACAGATTATAAAACAGCTTTTCGCTATACCCACCAACTTTTGCATTGTGTATGGCATACTTGCCGACTACATCTGAAACTTTCTGGTATTCTTCAGTTGCACTTTTTAGGGCTCGTTTCCGAACATTCATATTGTAGAACAGATCCTCTACAGTTATTTGTGTGCCCTGATTTCCGGCCACAGCTTTAGGACCCTCTTTTAATTGTCCGTCTTCAAACGATGCCCTGAAATGGTTTTGAAAGTACAGCAAAGATGAAAACTTAATTTAAATTACTATTTTACCTATAAGCACACTTGTCGCTTGCCGTCTTTGACTGAATGGTAAGATGCGCAACGTGGCTGATGCTTGCCAAAGCTTCGCCGCGAAATCCATACGTAGCAATCGAGTTCAAGTCCTCGAATTCCTTTAATTTCGATGTGGTGAAGCGTTCGCAGACGATCTCGAAGTCTTCCTTTCTAATCCCAGTCCCATTGTCTTGAATCTATAGACTCTATTTAATATTTTTGTAATGTGAAGAGACGATGCCATACCTGTATGTACTTCAAGCCACCGCTCTTGACTGTTATCTGGATGTTCGTCGACTTTGCATCTAAGCTGTGGCAGCAAATTTAGAACGTAATTAAGCTAGTAATCCATGCCTACCTGTTCTCTATCATTTCCTTGAGCGCATTTGCTGGCCGTTGAATCACCTCCCCTGCAGCTATGCGATTTATTACGGTTTCGTCCAATTTTTTTATTTTGGAGGGCTCGGTCATGGTTGCTATTTAATGTATGTACGTTCTTTGGTATGTGAATTAACGCAACAGTTGCATTAAGAATCAACCATTACATTTTATTATAGTTAAAATAAAAAAGTACACTAATGTACTACTCACAAAAATTATTATAACCGATTATAAATATAAATTTTAAAGAATATATCCATTTTTTTTCAATATCACAATAATGATCCTGTTTCTAAAATTTGAAATTAAAAGTGAGTTTGTTGATAAACAAGGTTAGTTACAGGCTTGCAAACCTAAAATAATAAAATTACTGTAAACACCATTGAAGTGCGAGTGTCATAGATGTCTGAAAAACTGGCAATTGCCACACATAACTATCATCTCGCTCTAAACCCAATCAATGCGACTGTCAGATGTTATGCCAAGTTGTAAAATAAAACTGGATAGATAGATCAGGATAAAAGTTGATCTTGGAATCAAGTTTGTGCATCATTGTAGGTATTTTAGGTGCTATCAAAATGAATTTACCTATGGATTCGGCAGTATTTTATTAGAGGAAAGCAAAAATAAGGATAGGTAGCCAATAGCCTCGGGATTAAATGTTAGAGTCAATTGGTTATCAAAAATGCATTGTAAACACGGCCAAAATCTGTTAAAAATAGATTACATTTTTTAAATATATTCTTGTAGTAGATATTGATAAAGCTATGGAAAATAGTATCGAATAGAGGTCCACAATCTCGTATTCGAAATTCTAGAATTAAAAACCCTAGTTTTTTCGTAAAGTGTAGTGCGGCATCTCTGCGTAACAACGCTTGTTTGGCGGGTAAACAGCTGACACAACTCCACACACAATTGCCACGTCACCCATCACTGACGCCAAAGTAGTAAGCGTCAGTTATTCCACTTGCACTGGTCACATCCGTCTGCTATTCGCTGATATTTTGTTCTTGCCCTAGACTATTCTGAGGCGCTGGCTTTATTCTGAAATCCGACAATTGGCCCCAAGGGTTCGGGAAAACGAACTGTGGACTTGTAGTTTAAAAAGAACACTAATAAATAGTAAGACAAGTATGTATGTGAGTACAACAAATTATGTGAAAAATTTAATATTTTACTAGGTATTAAAAAAATATTTAAGATGAGAAGGAGTCTCCAGCGATGTTAACTTTCATGTATAGTTTTTGATATGTAATAATACCTAAAAGTAAACTTTATTAAACATTTGTACACAAATTTATATTTATTGTAAATTGGAAGTTCCTATTTTTTAACTGTCAAAATATTTCTCAACCTCAAGTAAAGTACGTTTTTTTTTCTATAATAATTCTCAAAGTGTTATAATGTTGGTAGATATGTGATTAAAACGCTAGGAAATTTTTATACCTCGTGTTGGTTGAACTTTTTCAAAATTGTGGTTATGTGTCAATTTTGAATGTCAAAGTTTCTTAATTTGAACTCTTCGCAAATTTCTTTTTTTAACATGGAATCATCATCATCATCAATTCAATCGGATGAAAAAAGAAAACCAAGAAATATTTTAAATGCAAAATTGAAGCAAGCGATATTAAATTATGACATATCTGTCAAAATGACAATCATCTTTTTAGTGGAAGAAAAGAACTAAAAATCTATGTACCAACATTATTAAAACTAGGGACCCTGCAGGAATGCAACTTATCCCCTAAAAAGTTGACCTTGAAAATTATTATGGAAAAAAAATGTACTTGATTCGAAAGTTACTCTATAACTAGTACATAACGTTGAGACATTGGCTTTTTCCAATTCGTCTGAACTTCTGTCACAGTCTGGAACTAGCACTAAATTTTCTCCTGAAGAAACTCTCAGCAAAGACAAATCGACCAGCTCACTAACGTATTCTAATCAGTAATCACACCAAATTGCTCACAAAGAAATACGTCATTAATTATATGAAATCATTTGACTGCTATAAATATGTCACTTGGGCTTATTATGTGCCAGTAAACATAAATTTTCCCTCAGGAATGATCGTGAATGCTTACCAGGAGAGTCTTTAACGATTCTGTGTACACTTGCTTTCAAAAATTTTGCGTACACCTATTTTTCGCTGTATTAAATCAGGGTTGTAATTAATCAACTCTGACATTTAAAATTTTGAAAAGTCAAAATGCCTCGACTGACAGAGCACATGCTGTCAATGCCATTTTTAACCTAATCTCAAAATTACCCGTTCACACAGCTAAAATTTTGCAAAATCGTTGTTACTTGATTTTGAATGTGTACGCGAAAGTTTTTAAAGCAAGTGTACATAAAACACCAAGAAAATTGGGCCTCAGCCCTTAGCAAAATTTGATAATCAGTGTTTTTGTACACGAATGTTTACCTTCGCTATTTTTCAATTCCCATCTCTCTTGTTTCACTATAGAAACGAAATAAGTTGCCAACCCCGTTAAAAATCCCAAACATACGTAAGTATTAATCAGAAAATACTGACTTGTCAATTAGACAGGTTAAAAATATACTTGTGGTCTACACTGATCGCTTAATAAGACGGCGTAAAACTCTTATTATTTAATTTTCTAACGGTACAAAATAGTTGCAAAAAAATTAAAAGAGTAACTAGGTTGTAATTATGTACCTATACAGGTTATTTTTAGAAAAAGCAAAGATACTACAGCATGTCCATTTTTGTTTCTCTCCTATAACCTCCATCCATCCACTTGTAGATGTACTCCTTTCCACTACTTTCTTTTGTGAGACTACTAGCTACAGTTTCTTCTCGTCGATTTTCTAAAATAATATATTTATCTTTCGGATCTACTTCTCCTTGTTTTGGTCTCTCACGAGACCCATTGTACTACTCTCTGTGTCCATCTATCGTTGCTATGACAATTACAATTTTAGTGTCGCTGCGTTCGTTACGTACGTTATTTTTTCTACGATCACTACTAAAAGTAGGCCTTTTAGCGCTAGCTTTTTTCACTAAAAGTTCCGTTTTATAAATCAGCGTGTTAAAAGTGAAATCAGCACATGGGCTGAAAGTAAACAGCTAGTGAGGAATTTAGAATTTTGAATTGGAAGTGAGATTATAAATGTTTCGTTAGAGATACTATGTTTTTTAAAATAATTAAAGCATTGTGTAATAAATAAAGTAAAATGTGTACATTTATAATTACCTTTGATAACTGACTTTGACAGCTACTGGCTGCAGAAACATTCATTTACGCGTCAAGGCCATCTCTTTATTATGACATACATTGTAACTGTGATAAATGCAAACTTTTGTTAAATCGACATTTATGGATTAATAACAGTAAATTTAAGGCCTTAGAAAAATATTGTGTGCCATCTCGTGCTAAAAGTGTTTCTGCACGAGACATGTTATGAAACTCAGCCTTCGGCTTCGTTTCATAATTTTCATGTCTCGTGCATAAACGTCCACTTTTAGCACTTTTGGTGTTGAGGTGTAGAATTACCTACTTATCAATTAATTTATTGTAGACTATCTGCTGAAAAGTTGGTTTTACACGTGTTGTTGGGAGCTGAAGTTACACAGCAAAGACAAAGACCGAGCTATGTCCGAAAACAGAATAAATCTTACTATATATAATTACCAACAATAGAATGTACCCATGGAATATTATATTGGTATTACGGATTTAAACTAAATCATATGGCAGAGCTGAAGACGCTACAAAATGCAATGCAACAAACAATAACGTTAAATCAAGTCAACAACTGCTTGAGTAAACGCCCCTTAATTTATGCACGTCATTGGGGAAAGCCTACAAGTCGATGAAACACTGTAATATATAGTACAGGCTTCTTAAGCCGAGAAAGGTCTTCTCAAATGGGTTGCAGCAGGAAAGTTTAATGTCTCACCAATCAGCCTCGACTAACGCAGTAGGCCCCAAATTACAGCTGTGTGGGTGGTTTGGATCTGAACAGATTCAAACGGAAGCGACGAAGGGGTCCACCCAGCGATTTACGTGACAGTTTTAGCGACACACAGATCCTGAGTTCATACAAACTTAAAGCCGACCCTTAAATTTGCTGAAACCGAAAAAATGCACTTGCGTTGTAGTAATTAAAGAGAGCTGTAGCGAGGCGTATTTTATTTTTAGACTACGGTCCAAAGAAAGGGCAATCGTCCAATTCAATACACATCAACTACAACGAAGATTTCTCTCGCACAAAAGCTTCCGACAGCGGCTTGAGGATATCTCGACGACTCGTGATTTTGTCCGCACTTTTGAAGTTTACGCCTATTTTGTTCTAAGCGTCGCACATAAGTTTGTTTCTATAAAACGGCACTACAATCACTAGCTTGCACAAATTGTTCTAGAGCTCGCTCCAACTTGGCCGGCCTCGAGCGCCTTGACACTCACAGGACACGTCTTGACTATTCAAGCTCTGGATACCAAGTCTTCTTCGGCATCCGTCCACTCCCTTTTCCTCATCTGTTCGTAACTCCGCTTGAAGCTGTCTCTTTTTATACTCACAATAATTCGTCGTACTTATCCTGTAAAAACCCCGTCTAGACGTGCACCTGGCGTTCGAAGTCCGAACGCACATGTGCTTCAGAGAATTTTGACTTTTTGAATTTTTATAGACTTTGTAGTGATCATGTGGTGGAAAATGTCGATAATAGCTAACGTACAGTCTTTTTCTGTGTTTACGGCCACATAAAATAGTGGCAGTTTCCATACAATGGAGTGGCCACGAACAATTATAATATCATGTCGTTATCATAATGAAAGTGTTTGTTATGAAAAAATGCACAATTCATAGTTTTACAGTGGGCTAAATATGTAATTTTAACCTAAAAACTGCTTACAATATGTCATTTTAACCTAAAAACTACTGAAAATATGTCATTTTGACCTAAAAATTACGGACAATCTACTGATGTTGTTAGTTGTCACAATAAAGCTGTCATTCATCAAGTTGCAAAAATGTGTATTTTTTGTGGCCGTGGAGGAAATAGCGTACACAACTTGCTCGAAAGTGTATAGTACGTTCGTGTTTTAAGTTACTGGGCTGCGCTACGCTTCGCCTCGTTTCTCAAATATACCTACTCGCGGGATATACGCCATCTTCGCAGCTTGTTATGTAGTATGCTATTTTCAATTTGACTCAGATTATGCTGTGAGTGCTAATATTTTTTTTAGGATACTGCATTGGTAACTAGCGTTTACATAGTTACAAACAAGTCCGGTAAACGCTAGTTATCAATGCAGTATTTACCGGACTCGTTTGTAACATGTAAACGCTAGTTACCAATGCAGTATCCTAAAAATAGCTATTAGAGTATACTAACCTAATCGTAAAAATATCACTAATGTTACTTTGACAGCTTTTTGAACACTGCAGAAGTTATTGCAAGGTGTTTTTAAATATGCTTTTATTTACGACAGTGTGTAAAATTGACTTTTAGTTGGCAGTTTTAAGTTTGTAAAACGACTGTTTACAAATGAGTCTCGTTAAGTGCCATAAGCAAACGTGTTCAATATTTTATCTTCATCAATAAATTCTGGTTTAATGTATTTTTTAGGCCCTACTAAAAGCTGTTTAATAATAATAAATAAATAACTAGGGCAAATCACAAATTACAATAAAATAGTTTTAATCAAGAAATTTTGTGCTATCTCAGGGCTTATTAAAATGCTGTTATAGTTATTATTAGCAAAATAAATGGTTTATATTCTTTTTATTGGCAACTGAATTACGTAAAATGCTCCGGCTATAACATGAGAAAAACTGTAGTAAAAGGAGTAGGTTCAACAGCCGGTATAACATCTATCATTGAGTATAACTTATTGAGTTGTATGGAAAATACCCAACTTCTTGCAAATGACAGTTTAACCTCAATATTGACAACTCAAAACAAATATGGTTTGCCAGTACAAAAATAGCGTAATTGAATTGAAAACACCAACAATCGAAAAAAAGCGCAATGCAAATAATTATGACGTAATCTGTTGCTAACCTGCTTATTTCTGTGACGTAGGGACTCTCTGATTAGCAGTTGTTCTATTTCCGGCAAACCTGTTCCAAATCTGACGCCTAACGCAAAACCAAAGTATGCTACCTCTATAAAGCCTCTCTGGAACGGATCTGGGAACTGGGGCCTGCTTATAAACCTCGTACAAACTCTATTCTTAACGCAACCCAAAGCTAGTGCACCTTCGTAGGCGAGGCACGTTTTTTAAAGACGCCACGGTTATTATAAACCTCGTGATGGCTTTCTGCTCCAAAACTATAGACGTAGGGCTCAATGAAGGACTCTCCTACACGATGCACATAAAATATCACCTGGCCGATGCCTCAAACTATTCGAAAACTGCCCGAAAAGTGACCTCGATGTCGGACGCACTTGGTCAATTCTTGCAGAGCTTATCCCTCTTTACCGGGAGTTTTAACCACGAAGAAACTTTACACACAAAAATGCTCTGCGGACTGCGAACAATAAAAACAGCTTCTGGACTCAGACAAATCAGTTTTATATTACGAAAAATACAACTTCCTAGGAACCTCATTTGCACACCATGAATTTTTAATGCTTTGGTAGTCATTCATAACAATCGAATATCTGGTATCCTAGCAACTAATTTTACAAATGTTTTTGAACGTAAGTTTTGATACAATGTTATTACGTAGGAGCTAAACTATCTTTCGATAAATGTTAATCGTAGCACATTAAACTTTAAATCTCTGATTTTCACTATTAATTTTAAATGCACTGTTTTCACGTGTTTATTAGCACTGCACTATTGTTTTTATCAAGCTTTTGGTAGCCTTATCATTGCTCTTTGCAATCTATTTTCCCTTGCACTCTTTCTAAACCCTCAGCTGTTTTGCCGATTGCTGGCTTCATAAACTTTTTTTGCATAGTGATCATGAAATGTCTTTTTTAACGAAAAATCGTATTGAAAGCACCACCTTTTTAACGCAAAATCGTGCAAAAAAGTATACTTTTTTTAACTATTTTATTGAAATGTCAATATGACAGTTGTAAATTCCGAAGTCTTTTTAGACTCGATTTCGAGCTACAAGAGGTCACTATGCAAAAAACTACTTGTACAACACGTTTTGAAAGTCTCTTTTTTCATTCATTTGCACTGCAAAAAAAGTATTACTTTCAAAACTAGTTGTACAAATTACTATAACTCTTAACGTTCATATAATTTTTGTAACGCCATAAAACATCTCTGTATTATGTTAAATTTACATTATTGTATTGACGTTACCAAATCAAATCTGTCATTCACATACGTTAAGGTGTGTTTGCCATTACGAACATCAATTATGAATAAAACGTTAAACGTAACCCTTTTGATTCTGTTTTAGCTAATGCTAACCTTTCTCAATCAAATTATAGTTACCGCTACTCAATCATGTGCATTTATTAGTGTAAAATACTGACTTTCTCTTGCAATAAACAACATTTCAATTCTGTGCTCATTTGAATTATTCTTTTATTTTCGTGTCTTAGTAAGGCAACCAGAATTGCGTTTAGCATTAAACCATTGGAATATACATTACCGCACACAATTCATTTGGTTAATAGTTTATATCTATAACAATAACGATGAAGACAGAATTTTTAACCACACAAAATTACGACCGGTTGCTAGCAATCGTAATTTACATTTAAAATATTATTTTTATATTTACCGTGTTTTCTAGAATCTATCGTAGATAATAGTTATTTACTATACAAGTGGGCACACAAGTATGTTAATGATGCATTATCACACATGTATTGTACAAAATTTTATTTACAGCTGCATGAAATGATGAAGTGTATTAAGGGAAATGTCAGTCTGTGATTTTCAAAAATATTTTAGTTGGCAAATGTCATTATATCATTCATTTGATACTTTTTGATTATTTCAGTTAGGTAATGAAGCCATTAGTTAACTGAGTGGTGTAATAAACTTTATTACCTAATGGAAATAGTGTCAAATGAGTGACGTAATGAGTTTCTTATCCCACTGGAGTAGATAAAATATTGTACGATACACATGCGTAAAGCATCTTTAGTCACTCGCGGGGCTTAAAACGTTTGCTCACTCGCGTTTTAACTCTATTCAACTCGTGACTAAAGACTAGCTTTACGCACTTCTATCGTAAATTACTATAATGTAAAAAAAAACGGTAAAGCTTAGTTAATTTTGCAATGTCCACCAGCTGTCAAAGTGACATTAGTGGTATTTTCATGGTTAGTGCACTGTAAAAAATATTAGAAGTCAGACCCTGCTTTGAGTCATGTTGATAAAAAGATGGACTGTAAGGCTTGGCATAGTTAGTATTTGTAAAGGATGGAAAGATGTATTGGCCTTTTCCAAGTACATCACAGTGACGTCATAGTTCCGCCCAACAACCTTTGTATGGTTTGTTAGGCGGCTTGTGGTGATTTTTCTATTTTTTTAGGTAAAAGCGATAATTTTTTAGACGTTATAAGTGTAGTTTAGTTTATAAGCAATTAAGTTATTTCAGGCTATAGTGATTCATTGGTGAGCAGTAATTACCTTCTGTGAGTGTTACTATCTGGAAGGAACAAGTATTTTTCATTTAATTTTTAAATGAATGTAAATAAAAACGTAGTCTGGACTAATTAAATCACTAGATGTAGCTGGTCTTTCTGGGAATTCAAAATTAATTCCATTTAATCAATAGAGATGTTTTGATAATGGAAATGCATTACCTCTGTTAAAAAGTGGTCTGAACAAACTTATGCCCTCAGGAATCTCTCGACCTCTTCTATCTCGCACACCAGAAAATCCAAAATATTTCTTTTCCGTCTCTCGGTTACTTTTATTTGAACACCCAAACACAGCACAACATTTTGGTATTTTTGTTGGTTTCAAGATTATGTTCTTTATTCACTGTCAAATATGTTACTTAACCAACTTTTGAATTAAACTAGAGCTCCTTTCATTAAACTATTTTACAAGTCCGCAACTTTTTAAAATTTTCAACTGAAAAGAATATTTAACCCAAAATATCATTAACCATTTGTCGGTGGTCATTCATACTCACATCACCATCAAAAGTCGTAATACAAATCGAGTGCTGCCTTTATCTGTTTATACAATTAATAAACAACGCATAAACTACACTGCTGTATTAAATAAACTCAGTACCATGGACACAACACTTATAAAATTATAATTTATGGAAAGCTTCCATAAGAAAGTTAAAGATGCTTATCCACGATCAGCTGTTAGGGCGGAGCTTGTGACGTCACTTAGAAATACTCAATTGATTATCACTTAATCTATAGTTGATATGTGGTCTCTGGTGTTATAAAATACGTTTTGATTGGATTCGAATACTAATACAGTGCCTTCAGAAATACAGTTCACGTTTGATTTTTGAAGCATAAACACCCGTGTGTGTGCGGCTGGCATCGAACGATAAGACAAGTGCGACCTTAGGGTCAAGAAGTAAATTCTTAAGCTACTCAACTAAATTTCTTCAATTAACTGCACAGTAAGTGTACACCGTTAATTATAAGGCCATTATGGCCTTTTATTACCTCTCTAATGCAACGATAAATACAAATCAACAGTTTTGCCCTATGCAAATAGACCAAAATTAAGAAACCTCAATATGCACCGCATGGTTATCAGCACATGCAGCAACAGCCTGTAAACAATTCATTCACCTCGTTTTCTATAAATGATATCGTGCAGCCATCAAATAATTTTCCACCTTCAAATTTATCTTGTCAAAGCAACGCTATCTATCAAAAATCTCAACCACTACATGCAATCCGTGACCCGGAATGGAAAATAGTCGAAAATAAAAAACGCACCCTTAAGGATGCCAATGATAAAACCCCACAACAGAATAAGCTCCCAAAACAAGCGGACTATTGGCTGAACCCTTCCAATCGATATGAATTATTAAACGAAGGAAACACTGAAGCGGAGCAAAATAAAGATGACCCATAAACGGATCCCAAACCCCCACCGATCTTCGTAGCTGGAGTACAAATAATTGAACCCCTAATTACACTGCTCGAATCATTAGCGAAAAATGAATACGAACTAAAAGTCCTGCACAATGACGAAGTAAACATTTTACTGAAAACCTCAGATAAATACTCAGTAATAACTAAAGCATTAGCAGCTAAAAATACGGAATTTCATACTTATCAAACAAAGCAGGAGAGATCTTTCAGAGCAGTAATTAGAAATATCCACCCGACCACCAACGTAGATGAACTGAAGGAAGAGCTCAAGACACATGGCCATCAAGTCACTAACATATGGAATGCCAAACAAAGAATTACAAAAAAGGAATTACCACTCTTCTTCATTGAACTCAAACCTGCTGAAAACAATAAAAGTGTATATGACATTACTAGACTCGCCCACTCGGTAGTTACCATTGAACCACCCCATCCAAAATGACAAGCCCCCAGTGCGCTATTTGCCAGAGGTTTGGACACACAAAAAATTTCTGTAGTAGAAGCCCTAGATGTGTCAAATGCGCTGGCAATCACCTAACTTTTGCCTGCCCATGTAAAGAACGAAGTAAAGACGTAAAATGTGTCAATTGCAATGGAGATTACCCGGCTAATTACAGAGACTGTTCCGTTTACAAAGAATTGCAACAAAAAATGTTCCCCCCTCTCAGAAATAAACAGCCTGGACCAACCCAGTATGTAGCGCGACAAGTACAACCAAATCTTACCCATGCTCAAGCTTTACGACATCATTGCAACAACACCCAACAAACAGTCAGATGATATACGCGAGCTGATTAGCACTGAGGAAGGCCAACTAGCTGTTACACCATAGAGATGAATTGATATCTTTTCTCACAAACCAACATATCGACATCATGCTAATATCGGAAGCTCATTTTACAACCAGAAGCTATATAAGAATATCAGGGTACATGGTATACGTAACACTACACCCGGATAACGGAGCTCATGCAGGTACAGCTCTAATCGTTAAAAATTCCATCAAGCATTATGGACTTGAGGAATATAAAAAAGACCACATTCAAGCTACAACGATAATGGAAGAAGACAGGAGAGGGCCCTTAGTAATCTCTGCAGCATACTGCCCGCCGCGTCACAATAATAAGCAGGAACATTATGAACATTACTTTCAAACTTTGGGCGTCAGATTTATATCAGCCGGTGACTGCAATGCCAAACATGTGCAATGGGGAACGAGGTTAACAACGACCAAAGAAAGGGAGCTGCTTAAAGCAATAAATAACAAAGGGTTGCAGCATATGTCTATTGGTGAGCCAACGTACTGGCCATCGGACTCCAATAAACTGCCAGACTTACTCGACTTCTGTGTAGTTAAAGGTATCAATATCAACTAAGTAGGTATCTAAAAGTAGAATCCTGCCTTGACTTATCAGCCGACCATTCGCCGATTCTAATCACGCTAGAATCGCAAGTGTTAATTATCGAGAAAGCACCTACCCTGAGCACTAAACCTACCAACTGGAATCTATTTAAAGATATAATAGAAGGTTCGCTATCCCTAGACATTTCGTTAAAAACGGAGGAAAAGTTGACTTTAGCAGTAGAACAATTCAACAACGTCGCTCAGCAAGCCGCCTGGCAGGCTACCCCAATCAGAACCCAGCACATAGCAAACAGTGCTTGCCCAGTAGTCGTAAAACAAAAAATTGTAGACTCCGTAGACAATGGCAAACGACAAGGCACCCAGCTGATAAACGCAGGTTAAACCAAGCAGCAGCAGCCCTCAAACAATTATTTACTAATATTAGAAACAATTCAGTGGAAAACTACTTGAAACATCTGTCACCCACGGAAGCAACGGAATATTCGCTCTGGAGAGCAACTAGAAGGCTAAAGCAACCACAACAGCATAAATCACCAATTCGTTCGGACAATGGAAATTGGGCTCGTAGCGACCAAAAGGCGATAGTCTTCGTAAACCACTTAATGAAAGTCTTTACTCCTTTTGAGTCTGTAATATCCAATGAAGAAGAAGAAGAAATCCAACAGTACTTAGAATCACCTTTCCAGATGTGCCTTCCAGTAAAGCAGTTCACTATAGCTGAGACCAAATTAGAGATTACCACAAACTTGAATCCACATAAAGCACCAGGGTACGATTTAATCACTGGTAAGGTTTTACAGGCACTCCCGGACAAGGGCTTTGGATTTCTAACCTATCTGTTTAATGCAATGCAAAACTGCGATACTTCCCACCACAATGGAAAGTTGGTACAATCATTCTAATCCCTAAACCGGGCAAACCCTGTTAAGTCATTTTGCTGTTTCAGATGCTTAATTGCATTTCACGCCGTTAGTTAGGTCATTTTGGTATTTTGAATAGCCGCCTAAGCTTAGAGCAGCGTGCCCGTATGCTAAGCCCTTTTAGCTCTTTATTTGGCTCCATCGCCTAATTCCAGAATCACGATTTCGCACATATTTAGCCCCAAAAGCAGTATTTTTCGTCGGTTGGAGCTCTCCTCTGATGGCGTTTTTCTGAATTCTGAATAGCACGCTGTGGCGGCGTGATACCAGCGTGGCCCGCATTGGTTTGTTTCATTTAGCACGCTGTGGCGGCGTGATACCAGCGTGGCCCGGATTGGTTGGTTTCATTTCATCGCCTTGCGATTCGCTGTGGTTTAGTCACGTGGGGGACGCGGCGAAGGTGACCTTTTGCTAACGCTTCCCTCGTGGCATTCAGCCGAGAGCCGTCAAACAAGTAAGAGGTCGGATAGTGTGTGTGAGTTCGTGCGACTCTTCCGCCCTTGGCGGGGGCGTCAGCCCTTTTTCCCGTCAAGTGCTGCTTCAGCAATCTTGTGATAGACTGTTTCGCCTTAAGTGGGAGTCGTCCGGAGCCCATTGCAGAGAGCGCTTGTGTGGTGGTTGTGAGTCGGAATTTGTCGAGTGGTCTTCGGCGTAACGTGGGTGTTTTTGGAGCCCAGTTCCTGCTACTGTTAGTGAGGGGTCGTGCCCCCTTCATCTCGACCTACGAGGATTTGGTTCAGCTGAACGAGTGAGGCCCCCATTCTTTTCGTCGTCCCGTTGTACGCGTCCTGACGCGTCTCCCGTCGCCATTGAGGCGGTTATGCATTCACCCCCTTTCGCCGTGGTAACACCGAAGGTACCTGCCACCTACGATTGCAGCTCGTCGCAACTCAACTGTACCAGGCTCCCTCGCCGCCTACGCATTAAGGTATGTGCCTTTAACCTGATTACCGCTGTGAACGCGAGTGTTACTCATTACTACTCATTACTACGCTAGTGTATTCATTCAGACTTGCAGACTGTTCATGCCGTGAAGGCTAATGTAAATCGTCGCTGCCCTTGCATAAGGCAACGTGTATCTTTGTACCTACTCATTACTACGCTAGTGTATTCATTCAGACTTGCAGACTGTTCATGCCGTGAAGGCTAATGTAAATCGTCGCTGCCCTTGCATAAGGCAACGTGTATCTTTGTACCTACTCGTTACTACCTATTATTGCTGTTCACTAATGTTCAACATCTGTCGTTAAGTTTAGAGCGCGCGTGCCAGCTGGTGCCCTTAATTATAGATTAAGGTTAGATACAGGGCGACGCATTCTGCTTCCCCATTGTAACCCGAAGTGAAATATATGATTGGTTAGTTAAGGGAACTATTGTTTGTTTCGGCTTGTGCATGTTCTGTTACAGATAGACGCCCCTTTATTGTACGGATTATTGTACGACGGAACGAGGAAGCTGTGAGCGTGCAGGTGAGTGAGACAGCTGCGTAGTCGTGGTAGGATTGACACCTAATCACAATCCTTGCTTAAGGCAATCCCGAAATTGTTATTTGACCTTGCAACTCTTGAGTAATCTTATTGGCGGAGTATTTTTGCATGCTTCGCCCCCGTCTAACCGTCCAGGCCCGGTTAGCCGGGTTAAGACAGGCTTGGTGGCGCCCTCATAATTTCGACATACCCTGTATATATTATGCCACAACGCGCTTGCCCAGAACGTATCGTGTGACTCACGCCCGACTCCCTGAGCGTTCCAGCCGTGGCCTATTAGCCTATTTCGAACCGATTTCAGGGCAAGTGTGTCAGGTTTTCAGGACTGATTCCGTGGTGCGATGCTCACCTTGGGTGGGTGTCGTAAAGTCCTTTTAATACCGTAACAGGCTAATTTTGGCTTCCCAACGTGTGGGCCTGTTCTTTTCCGATATTCGTCTTCTCGTCAAGCCCCTTCGTTGTACGTCTTAATTTTGGTTCCCTAACGTGGGGTTTTGTCTGTTTGGTCCTGTCGTCAAGCCACCCGTTGTGCCTTGATTTTGGCTATTCCAACGTTTGGAGCCTATTGGTGCACGACAACGCTCGACCTCATTTTGGGGTTTTCTTTTTTTGCGCTGTGTGTCTTAATTTTGGCGCGACAACGTGGGACGTTGATGTTCATTGTTGTCTGTTATCATTTATATTGTTGTCACAAATGGTTTTTTTTCGTCATTTCGAAGTGGTATGGACTGGTAAACCGTTTTTTTTTCTTAGTAGAATATTTTATCGAGCTTCTTTTCTTGTTCTCTATTTGTCTTTTCTTGTTTTCTTCTGTTTTCTATATGTCCTTTCTTGTCTTTTCCTGTTCTTACTTTATTTTCATTAGTTTTCTTGACCGTGTATATGTTTTTTCTTAGTTGTCATTTGTCTTTACGTTTCTTTTCTTGTTTTCTATATGTTTTTTCTTGTCTTTTCTTATTTTCTATTTGTAGTTTTGTGTTTTCTTGTTGTTTATCGCCTTTGTGAGTTTCCTTTTTGTGTTTTTCCATGTCTTTTCATATTTTGAGTATCTTTTCCGTCATTTTTACCGCCATTTCTTGTTTTTCTTAGCCAGTTCATACTACCGAGATGTTTCGTTGCATTCAGTGCAGATTTTTATCCCGTATTAGTCGGATTTAGTACCAGATGTTGTTGAGTGAAGGTACCGACCTTGTTTTTTTAAGTCTTTTCGAAGGCTTAGTTGGGAGTTTCGATTCCCTGTCGCTTACATTGTTTAGCCTTGGGCTAAGTTGACACTTTTGTTGTACCGATTTGGACGTTCACGTTAGCAAGGTTTATCGATTTTGACGTTGATGATTACCGATTTTGACGTTTTTTTTCTCTATCGTTTGGTGTTGTACCGAGTTGATTTTTGGTGAGCAGGTTGGAATTCATTTTCAGCTTCATCACTGCGTTTTGGTTTGTTGATCAGTTGTGGATTGTTGTTGGTGTGCTTGGGGAGATTCGCTCGTGCGGTTATTACGTCCCTCAGGCCATCTTCTTAGTTGGTTAGACGTAGTTATTTTCGTTGGACTCTTATTTCATTTTCATTATTATCATGTACCGCCCAACTTTGTTTACCGACTTCTTCGTGGACGCCCCTAACAGTCATAGTAGTGTTTTGCACACTTACCGTTAGCATTTAACGAGCTTTTGCCGCTGGTCGGAATGATTCGTATTTGTTGACGTTTTGTTGTCATTTATCGTACCCTTTTTGTCTGATGACGTCATGTTGTCAAGTATCGTGTTCTTTGTGAACAGTTTTGTTGGAGCTTCTGAGCTTTGTGTGTGGCAGTAATGCGCATGCTGTTCGCGCGAGGTTCTGTTGGTATTCAAGTATTAAGTATTTAAAGATTTTTGACTTTTTTTGTAGTGATGCCCTGTTGTTTTCGTGGCCTAGCGCTCTTTTACCGTACCGTTGGCCGTCGCCATTTCCAACCACCTATGTGGGATTACATAAAGAGAGCGTGTTTCTGGTCATTTTGTTTCGTGCGGACCCTGTCGTCGTAAGGTAGTCCCTTTGGGCCGCATGGAGTTCTGAAAAGGATTTATTGGGCATGCGTCATCGAACGCCTACACCCTTGGAGACTTGGTTCTTCGTGATTTTCTTTTGGTGTTCGGTGTTGGAGTCATTTTCGAGCTCGCGCTTTGCGGTTTAATAGTCGACTTGGCTCCGGCATCGGCATCGATTGAGGATTTCGGTGGACTGAGTTTTTCCTATTCCTGATTATGACTATTTTTGACAGTTTCTGTCACAACCATTTCCCTTTCTTTTTTTTGGTGGTTCATCCTCTTCTCTTGGGTACTCATACCAGTTGTGGGATCCACACAATGCGCCGATCTCGTGACGCGCAGCGTGCCCTCTTCAGGTAACCCTTGGGTGGGACTTTGGACTTCCATTTCTATACCCCCCCCCCTCCCTGTGTTCTTTTGGAACGGTTGGTCGGAAGTGTCCACAGGTGTAAGACTTATTTGTACCCCATTTAGACCCATATTTTGTACCCGATTTCGACAAAATTTACGTATTTTCTACTGGCGTATCCAGTCTTTCTTCTTCCTCTTCTCTCTTCCCACCTTTGCACCCTATCTGGTGGCCAGTGTGCGTAATCCCTTTGGGGGCGCACTCTATCGTATCGAATGTTTTTTTTTGTGTTTTGTTTCGTTCGTTTTTCGTTGTTGCGTTTTCGTTTGAGTTCTCGTTACGTCGTCGCAAAATGCCTCGTTGTTTTATAAGAGACTTCGGGGAACTCTCTTTCAAGTAAGGGGAGTGTTAAGTCATTTTGCTGTTTCAGATGCTTAATTGCATTTCACGCCGTTAGTTAGGTCATTTTGGTATTTTGAATAGCCGCCTAAGCTTAGAGCAGCGTGCCCGTATGCTAAGCCCTTTTAGCTCTTTATTTGGCTCCATCGCCTAATTCCAGAATCACGATTTCGCACATATTTAGCCCCAAAAGCAGTATTTTTCGTCGGTTGGAGCTCTCCTCTGATGGCGTTTTTCTGAATTCTGAATAGCACGCTGTGGCGGCGTGATACCAGCGTGGCCCGCATTGGTTTGTTTCATTTAGCACGCTGTGGCGGCGTGATACCAGCGTGGCCCGGATTGGTTGGTTTCATTTCATCGCCTTGCGATTCGCTGTGGTTTAGTCACGTGGGGGACGCGGCGAAGGTGACCTTTTGCTAACGCTTCCCTCGTGGCATTCAGCGGAGAGCCGTCAAACAAGTAAGAGGTCGGATAGTGTGTGTGAGTTCGTGCGACGCTTCCGCCCTTGGCGGGGGCGTCAGCCCTTTTTCCCGTCAAGTGCTGCTTCAGCAATCTTGTGATAGACTGTTTCGCCTTAAGTGGGAGTCGTCCGGAGCCCATTGCAGAGAGCGCTTGTGTGGTGGTTGTGAGTCGGAATTTGTCGAGTGGTCTTCGGCGTAACGTGGGTGTTTTTGGAGCCCAGTTCCTGCTACTGTTAGTGAGGGGTCGTGCCCCCTTCATCTCGACCTACGAGGATTTGGTTCAGCAGAACGAGTGAGGCCCCCATTCTTTTCGTCGTCCCGTTGTACGCGTCCTGACGCGTCTCCCGTCGCCATTGAGGCGGTTATGCATTCACCCCCTTTCGCCGTGGTAACACCGAAGGTACCTGCCACCTACGATTGCAGCTCGTCGCAACTCAACTGTACCAGGCTCCCTCGCCGCCTACGCATTAAGGTATGTGCCTTTAACCTGATTACCGCTGTGAACGCGAGTGTTACTCATTACTACTCATTACTACGCTAGTGTATTCATTCAGACTTGCAGACTGTTCATGCCGTGAAGGCTAATGTAAATCGTCGCTGCCCTTGCATAAGGCAACGTGTATCTTTGTACCTACTCATTACTACGCTATTGTATTCATTCAGACTTGCAGACTGTTCATGCCGTGAAGGCTAATGTAAATCGTCGCTGCCCTTGCATAAGGCAACGTGTATCTTTGTACCTACTCGTTACTACCTATTATTGCTGTTCACTAATGTTCAACATCTGTCGTTAAGTTTAGAGCGCGCGTGCCAGCTGGTGCCCTTAATTATAGATTAAGGTTAGATACAGGGCGACGCATTCTGCTTCCCCATTGTAACCCGAAGTGAAATATATGATTGGTTAGTTAAGGGAACTATTGTTTGTTTCGGCTTGTGCATGTTCTGTTACAGATAGACGCCCCTTTATTGTACGGATTATTGTACGACGGAACGAGGAAGCTGTGAGCGTGCAGGTGAGTGAGACAGCTGCGTAGTCGTGGTAGGATTGACACCTAATCACAATCCTTGCTTAAGGCAATCCCGAAATTGTTATTTGACCTTGCAACTCTTGAGTAATCTTATTGGCGGAGTATTTTTGCATGCTTCGCCCCCGTCTAACCGTCCAGGCCCGGTTAGCCGGGTTAAGACAGGCTTGGTGGCGCCCTCATAATTTCGACATACCCTGTATATATTATGCCACAACGCGCTTGCCCAGAACGTATCGTGTGACTCACGCCCGACTCCCTGAGCGTTCCAGCCGTGGCCTATTAGCCTATTTCGAACCGATTTCAGGGCAAGTGTGTCAGGTTTTCAGGACTGATTCCGTGGTGCGATGCTCACCTTGGGTGGGTGTCGTAAAGTCCTTTTAATACCGTAACAACCCAAAGGCGTCGCATCATCCTACCGACCAATTAGTCTGCTGCCGATACTTTCTAAGGTCTTCGAAAAAATGCTACTGAAAAGGATAACACCGATACTTCCACCAACAACCTAATACCTGATCACCAATTCGGCTTCAGAAAACAACATGCCACAATTGAACAAATTCACAGAATCGTAGACAAAATCACAAAAGATTTTGAAGATAAAAGGTATTGTTCAGCAGTATTTATTGACGTCTCTCAAGCCTTTGACAAGGTCAAAATGGCAGTGGAAAAATAATATTTCTTTCATCCTAATGAAACAAACACAAATCAAGGAGTGGTCAATTTTACGGACAAATTAATTTGTAATATTAAGGATTTCACCCTAAATAATGCTAATTATAATCATGGAATTTGCTCCCAATCTGGTCGACACATTACATTCCATGCTAACGATCATTTTCTAAATTATAACAAATTACGAAGTTTCTAAAGTCAATTATATGTCAAGACAGAGTGTCTCACACAGGCTTAATATCAATAGAGAGACCTCTTACAAATGATCTCATTTGAACAGTATATTTAAAAATTTGCAACAAAAAAAGGAAGAAAAACTTGTAGCTAAAATAAATACCAATAAATTAAACTTTTAAGATTAGGTGACAGGTACGAAAAAAACCTTTAAGTATTATTATTTATGCTTTGTGTTCATATGATACTAAGCATAATCGTGTGAACTTATTAGTTAAAATTGCGTTTCATGTTTTTTATTCGAATTCCCATTATTTTGTTTGTGTTTCTAATAAAACTGAAATAGTAAAAGAAAACGCTTAGTAATGCAAATTACATTAATTCACAAAGAAAGCGAAAAATCGCATTCGGTGGGATACGAACCCGTGTTCCTAGAGGGAATCTGATTTCTAATGAGAACAAACTGCGCCCGACCGGCAACAATTACGTGACAGACGCAGACAGGCAGACACGCAGGCCCAACACGCATCATACCTTTATAATAAAGCACTACATGCCATGTTAAACCGGTAAAAGTATTCAACGGTTTACTATTTTCGGTTTTGTAAACAAACTTTTCATTACTTTTAATAGGGGTATTATCGCAAAAAACAGTTACTTATTATGCCGATTGGTTGTGTTTTTTATTTTAAAACTACGAGTAGAAGTATATTTCATCTATAATAAAGAAGATGTATTACTGGCTTGCTGAATATGCCCAAACGCTACGTTTAACTACACCCTTACAAATCGATTTTCCGTCTTCTCCGCCCGATGGTGGCATTCGTGGCAGGGAGTCTGCGCGCACTTCACACTAACGCACGAAACTTTAAATTCGGCATGCGCCGCAGACTAAAGGTAGTTTCTATAAGGAAATAATATATGTTTTGTTGTATTCATAATATAATATGTGTTTGAGCACTAATCAGGATCGAAGGTACAATGTTTGTAGCCTTCTCAGTTTTTCGCTATCTGGAAAACCGCTGATCGCCAGCTCGCCTTGGAATTTGTGGACTGTATGATTGTAGGTTTCACTGAATTATACACACGTTGAAAAGCTAAGGTAGTAATTTATTGCCATAAATTAACACGAACAGTTTAACATTTACAAAGAATTAGCTTTCGGAGTGCGGACCGGTTTGCATGCTGCCACGTTGACAGATGAAACGTAAGTGTTTTTGGAATCGGATGCCGGCACGGGAGTCTACTGCGCACAGTATGAATTCAGCATGCAAGAGAAGCGGCAAAGTTTATAAAGTCCTTAACATACCGCCCGCCTTGGAAAGGGTAACCTTTCAAATAAAACAGTACAGAGTTGACATGTAAAAGCTAGAGTAAAACATGTAACATGAACACACATATATACAAAGCATAATAGTACATGGATCTTAATCTAGTACAAGAAAACCCGAACAATGGGGAGCCAAAAGGCTTTACGAAAACTGCGCTGAACGCTAACGCACTAGTTCACAACACTAGGTAGCGGGCACAATTTGGCGAAGGATCGCTTCACGATCCCTGACACAGTGTTCACTGACGCCACACGCGTAACGCCGTCAAGGCCAGGGTGCAGCTCGGTGACCCGGCCTAACCTCCACTTCAGAGGGGGTAGATTGTCATCCTTGATGAGGACCATGGAACCAGGCTGGAGGCCCGAAAGATGCGTGCGCCATTTGGTGCGCTGTTGGAGTTCCGAGATGTACTCTTTACTCCATCTCTTCCACACATTCTGGTGAAGTTGTTGTATTCTCTGGTATTTAGACAGCCGAGACTCGACTATCTCAGTTACGTTGGGATCAGGCAGTGACACCAACGGACGACCAATCAGGAAATGAGCAGGAGTCAAAGGCTGAAGGTCGTTTGGATCAGAGGACAAAGGGGACAGGGGTCGGGAGTTTAAGGTCGCTTCCACCTGTGCTAACAAAGTGCTAAATTCATCATAATTTAGACTAGCGTTACCTATAACGCGACGTATGTGATGTTTGGAGGACTTGATTCCGGCCTCCCACAATCCGCCAAAGTGGGGACTGTGCGCGGGTATAAAATGCCAAGCTACTCCGTCGTTCGCGACTGATTCGGAAATAGAAGGGTTTTGTTCCGCGAGAAAATTGCCTAATTCGATTAACTCGGAATTAGCGCCTACAAAGTTAGTGCCGTTGTCTGAGTAGACATGGAGCGGTTTGCCTCGTCGAGCCACAAACCGGCGAAAAGCCATTAAGAAGGTTTCAGTAGAAAGATCAGCGACCAATTCAAGGTGCACTGCCTTTGTGACAAAACAAACGAATAGACAAAGGTAGGACTTTACTAGTTTAGAACCACGTCCCTTGCGATCCTTTATCATGAAAGGTCCACCATAATCAATACCAGTCGTATGAAATGGGGGCGATGATTGAGTACGAGAGGCTGGCAGGTCTCCCATTATGGGTTCAGTTAACCTAGGAGAGAATCTAAAGCACCGTAAGCATTGATGAACCACTTGCTTGACGATATTTTTGCCAGAGGTGATCCAATATCGTTCTCTGAGATTAGCTAACAGCATTTGAGGTCCGGCATGGAGAAGCCGAAGATGCTCATGCGATACTAGGAGTTTGGCGAATGGATGTTTGCCAGAAATCACTAGAGGAAACTTCTTGTCAAAGGGTAATTGAGAGTTGTGGAGCCTACCACCAACTCTTAGCAGTCCCTCGGAATCCAGAAAGGGATTCAGGGATATCAAAGCAGAAGATTGTTTCACAGGCTTGCTCTGTGACAACAGTTTAAGTTCGTCAGGAAATGACTCACGTTGTGAAAACCTTGCAAGCCTTACAAGGGTTGCTTGCAGTTCATCTGTAGAAAGGGGACCAGAAAGACGATCAGCCTTAGGGGTCCGCGCATTGCTATAAAAACGAAAGCAATAAGCTATAACTCGTTGTAAGCGAGCAAAGCTTGAATACTGATTGAACGGAAATGGTTCAACGGAGGTTACAGGAAGACTCTGAACTTCTTTTTTGAATTCTGGAAGCTCAGCACGAACATGTTTGGAAGTAGGCCAAGAGGCCTCACCTTCGCTTAGCCAGGTGGGACCATGCCACCAAAGGCTCAATTCTTTCAAACCTAAAGGGGTGATTCTCCTAGTGAGAAGATCAGCAGGATTAGACGTTGTGGGAACATGCCGCCAAGTGGCATCAGAGGTGAGTTGCTAAACATCAGCAACTCTGTTGCACACAAAGGTCTTAAGAAGATTTGGACTGGTTTTCAACCATCCTAGCACTATTGTGGAATCTGTCCACAGACCGATTCTAGATATGGGCAAATCAAGTGCCTTTATGACTTGCATGGAAAGTTTGCTTAGAAGAACAGCTCCGCAGAGCTCGAGCTTCGGGATTGTCAAGGGCTTTAAAGGGGCTACCTTGGCCTTGGAACAGAGAAGGTGAACCTGTACTTCCCCTTCCTGATTCTTGGAACGTAAGTATATCGACGCACCGTAACTATTGTTAGAGGCGTCGCAGAAACCATGGAGCTCTATCTCGACCACGCTCCGACAGAGGACGTGACGAGGAATTGCTAAGTCATTGAGCATGAGAAGCTCACTGCGATAGGTTAACCATTTTTCTTGTATGGCTTTAGGAACGGGTTCATCCCAATCCAGCTTTTCCATCCAAAGCTGTTGCAAAAGAACCTTGGCACCCATGGTGCATGGACTTAGAAGACCCAACGGGTCGAATATCTGCGATATTTCAGACAAGATGCTACGCTTCGTAGCCTTACTACTTGTAGAATTTGAAATATGAGATATTTCAGACAAGCTGCTACGATTGGTAGCCTTACCACTTGTAGAATCTGAAATATTGAACATGGAAGTAGGCCAAGATGCCTCACCTTCGCTTAGCCAGGTGGGACCGTGCCACCAAAGGCTTGACAGACCCAGCGGGTCAACTATCTGGGAAATTTCAGACAAGCTGCTACGATTGGTAGCCTTACTACTTGTAGAATCTGAAATCTGGGATATTTCAGGCAAGATGCTACGCGTGGTAGCCTTACTACTTGCAGAATCTGAAATATTCTCTACTGATAAGAATCTTTTCTGAGCGATTTGCAATGAATCACCCAATACCTCTACAGGCTTCTTGAAAGGGATACAGACAACGAATCGACCATTCGCTTCTCGTTGCGTATTTTGCACGAAATGTGCCTCACAGGCGTTCTCTTCATTTGTGCGGACCTTTTCCTCAGGGTAATGTTCGAGTTGCCAAAACCTAGCAATGGGGTCAGAAGCATCCTCGATCGTGCCAAGATTGCACTGTACAGGGTACGCAGAAGGAGGGCCTGTAGGGCCAGAAACAATCCAACCAAAACGAGTCTTTTGGAGGATGGGAAGATTTGGGCCTAGACCAATTTGTCCAATACAAAGGAGCTGCCAGAAAATGGGCGAACCAATCAGAATGTCGATGGTGCCCGGTTGGTCGTAGGACAGATCTGATAACTTGATGTTATCAGGAACCTTGAAGCTGTTTCGCTGGACGCGAAAACTTGGGGTAACACCCGTAATCTCATCGAGAACAAGACAGGATAGGCCAATGCCGTATGAAGTGTGAGGGGCTTGCAGCTTGATATCACACCTAGCCTTGATTTGAGAAGTGGCTTTACTTAAGCCAGAAACAGTAACGTTGACTTCGCGAATTGGAAGCTTCAACCTTTTACACAAATCTGAACGTATAAAATTCGATTGGGAACCGGAATCCAACAGGATTCGCACAACGTGAGGCGTACCATCATCAGCGATGAGTTTAGCGGTAGCCGTAGGTAAGAGTACCTGAAAAGCATTCGAACAGAATGCCGAAATCGATTGATTTAGTTCAACAGGGGTTTCTGCCGACATCGCAGATCCTGGTTGACTAGAAGAAGCATTTTGAGGTTTATCCTCATGAAGAAGTGTGTTGTGCCTTGATTTGCACTTTCTACACGTATATTTGGAGCTACAAAGGCTCGCAATGTGACCCTGAGTTAGGCAATTAAAGCATACGCGGAGCTCTTTTGCCTTTGACTTTCTGTCAAGAACAGACAGCTTGACAAACTTATCGCATTTGTACAAGGAATGAGATCCTTTACAAAGTGGACACGAAGGGGTACCCGACACAAATGATTTCGAATGTACCTTGGAAGACTTTTCGGGTACAAGCTTAACATTTTTTACTTCCAGAGTTTCTAGAAGATTTGCTGTATTTTGTAAGAATTCCTTGAACTCATCAAGATTAGGCAGGTCAGAACTTGACCGGTTTCTAAGGACCTCCCATTCACGAAATGTAGTGGGGTCCAGTTTTTTAGAAACTACATAAATTATAACAAAATCAAGAAGCTCGCTTTCGGTAGCTAATGATTTGATTGCTGCAAAATGCTTGAATAACATATCGCTAATCGTACGTAATTTAGTTGCAGATTCCTTACTGCAAGATTCAAGCTCGAAAATGGCCTTGAGGTGGTTATGAACCAGAATTTTTGGATCATTGTATCGATTGCACAATGCCTCCCAAGCTAGAGTATAATTACCCGCAGTAAACTCTAAACTTTTTATAATTTGGCTTGCATCACCCTGTAAACTAGCCTTTAAGTAATGCAGCTTTTGAATATTAGTTAACGCTTGATTCTCATGAATTAAACTAATAAAAATCTCACGAAACTCTAACCATTCTGACACGTTCCCTGAATATTTGGGAATCGAAATGGCAGGAAGGCGTACAGCTTGATTATTGCAATGTGAACTGCAATTTGAATGCGTTGATCTTACGCTACCGTTAGGAGATCCAGCACGATCTGGTGCAACATCAGATTGTTTGTTGTATTCATTAATCAAACATTCAGCTTGTGAAATTGCAAGAAAATAAGAGTCTTCAAATTCGACTTGTTGCTGCATTTCAGATTCTACATCCTCACTGGTTTCTAAAATTTGTTCGTGAACCTCATAATATTCTGATAACAAAGTGGCTATAGCATCCAATCTTTTCTGCAATTGAACAATCTGAGCGCTAGATAAGAATTGATCTTCATCATAAATTGTTTGCAAAGATTGAACATGATTTGCAAAACGCGTAAGCTTGCCTTTAATAGAGCCACGTGCTCTTACAAGCGGATCCATAATTGTTGAAATTAAAAACAATTTAACAGGTCGAAACTAACTTTTCGTACGCCTCTGGCGTGAATTTTGTACGCTTCTGGTACGCGGACCCAACGGGTCAACTATCTGTGATATTTCAGGCAAGATGCTACGCGTGGTAGCCTTACTACTTGCAGACTCTGAAATATTCTTTAATGATAAAACCCTTTCGCACGCCTCTGGCGCGAATTTGTTTATAACGCAGACAGCGCTTGCTAACAACGCGAGAAACTTGTAGCTTACGACGCAGAAAACGACCCCGGTACAACGCGGGATGATTAACTTGTAACTGCAGTATGAAACATGCAGGGGATATCGCTAACAAACGTAATAGCTTGGCATTTCACGCAATTAAAATGTTTATATGACTCATAAACCATTTGTTTACGCAATAATACACAGCTGAAATTAAGCACACATGCAAACACAGACGAAATAAACCAAATTTATGCATAGGAAAATCAGGCTTACATTGATATTTGTGTGTGCCGCCTTGCCGGTTTTCTGTTCCTACTACCGTCTCGCTCGCAGCTGCAATGCCCACGTGCACGAACTTGGCGCTAAACTCGGCGTTTGGCTATCTACCGTCTGCTGTCTTCCTTCCTCTCGTTACGGGCACCGCATGTGCCCTCTTCGTTCCACGCGTTGCTGCGAAATTGGAACGCTGCTTCCTTGCGGCCGATTACATGCGATATGCAATACAAAACTGAATATGCTTTTGTACTTGCCAATGACCAATGTTGTCGAATGCTGTCGCGATCCTGGCTCTGTAGGACCAATGTTTGTGGCACATCCGGCTCGAAGGACCAATGTTTGAGCACTAATCAGGATCGAAGGTACAATGTTTGTAGCCTTCTCAGTTTTTCGCTATCTGGAAAACCGCTGATCGCCAGCTCGCCTTGGAATTTGTGGACTGTATGATTGTAGGTTTCACTGAATTATACACACGTTGAAAAGCTAAGGTAGTAATTTATTGCCATAAATTAACACGAACAGTTTAACATTTACAAAGAATTAGCTTTCGGAGTGCGGACCGGTTTGCATGCTGCCACGTTGACAGATGAAACGTAAGTGTTTTTGGAATCGGATGCCGGCACGGGAGTCTACTGCGCACAGTATGAATTCAGCATGCAAGAGAAGCGGCAAAGTTTATAAAGTCCTTAACAATATGTACTCCCGTCATTAGAATTTTTGTTTTATATTTTTGTGTTTTTATTTAATTTTATTTATATTTTATTTTGTGTTAGACGCGTTTTTGTGTTATATTAAAATGATGAAACAATAATTGTACCGACCGGGGGTGGCCGTCCCCCTGGCACGTTCAACTTCAACTATTGTTGCAACCCGTATAGAATTAGTAAGTATCCGATGTCTACTGATCTTTCACATTACAGCACTCATTTTAAATCGGTAAATCCGCTCGGCTCCTACCCGCTGCAGAACTACTAGGCGGAACAACATGTCTTCACTGTCCTTAAGTATCATGTAATCATCCATCATGAACAAGAACCTCTGGAATCTATCGTTTGCTGTAGTTTCCAAAAAAAGGCAACTAACACGTGTATTCTACAGTAGCTATCATCTGACGCATTAACTAAGAATACGCATAGCACCGTATTGTTGCAACTCATCCTATTATAATTAATTATTGCTTGGAATAATTGCAACTTCGAAAATCGGACGCTTTGACAAACATACGTCGTGCCAGTGCAAGAACTCCAGAAATTCTGCCCCTATTGGAATTCTATCCCTGACCAGCACACATGCTTCAACGCGATACATTAGTTGCACCTCCACTTTGATTCTATTTACCAAGATTGCATTATATTTTTGGGGTTAAAAAATTTCTAGAAATGGTAAGCATAGTATCCAAAACTTAAAAATAATGCACCTTTACAAACTACCAAATATTTTAACCTTAGCATATATTATTTTAACAGTTAGTTGTTTATTTTTAAAACTTTTAAATTAAAATTGTTGGATTTAGTTTTGAGTATCTACCTATTTGTTTTCAATATACATCATACATACTGAAATAGATTAGTATTTTATGTCACCTCTATCGTTAGTCTACTGAGGGGCGCAAAAATATTGGCTTGTCTACAGTAACATCTCGCTTAGTTACGGCCCTGGGCTGTGTATAACTACTATATAAGTTTACGGTATGGTTACCAACGAGATTTAATTTAAGAGCAACTATTTTGAGATTTGTAATATTAGGTACATCAATTTTGTTATGAGAAACTTGATATTTTACTAAGATGGAAACGGCTCCGGAGGCTATTCGTGCATCTTTGTCCTGATAAAATATGAAATCCAGTATTTTTCAATTTTCGTTATTAGCTAGATGGGTTCCGCTGATGTATGCTACATCTATCTTACGGCGAGCTAAAAAAGCGATTAGGGTTGATCATTGGTTGTTAATTTTGTTGGAGTTCCAATTAAAGGATTTTCAGAATATTTATGGCCCTTGGATTATGAGGAAATTCTTAATTTGTGAAACAAAAGGTTTAATAAAATCAAAAATTGTGGAAAGAATGTTTTTTATTTGTTACAGCCTAAATTCGACTTTATGACAACCAAACATGACACCACATTGGGATGCCAGTTTGTTACAGCATAAACTGCTCTTTAAAACAAAAACGCCAGTTTGTTACTACATAAAAACTACTTTACCAAAAGGGGTTAGTCGGCGACTTTATAAAATCGGGAAATTTCCGGATCGATCGCCCCAACCCCGTTACGATGGGCTGTAACAAAGTTTGCCTTCTAAGCTGAAGTGGAGAAAGGGAAATCTTTACGACCTTAGAGTATGGCTACGATCCGGTAAACGAAATACAGATGTTAAATGTTTAGCACCACCACTTTCTTACTAAATTGGGACAACAACACAAGGAAGTGGAAGAAGATGGCTCACCTTTCTACTTCTACCTTGGGAGTGTCTGGTCAACGAGTCACTAATAACAGCGCTGAACTTACCTTGCGGGAGACTCTTGTGCAGCTTTCTAAACTCGTTTCACAAAAGAAAATACATACAAAATCGCATATATACAAGATGATTCGCAAGGAATAATGAGCCCGACCAAATTCTCGATGCAACCAACATTACATTTTTGCAACTTACTTTGCGACACTTTGAAAAAAAAATACAATTTGGATCCGCGATGCTTATCAAAATTTGCCTAACCTATGAAAATGTAATGTTGGTTGCATCGAGAATTTGGTCAAGCTCATTATTCCTCGTGAATCACCTTGTATATCGTAAACAAGAAATGAAAAACAACGTTAAAAAAATGAATTGTATTAACAATAATATGTCAATGAACAATGGTTTATAAAAAAATAAAGGCAATGAAATGGGTTAGTGAGGGTTAGGTTATATTGCGTAACATCTTAAACTAGTTAAAAGCGGCAAACTTAACAACGTATGAACGGAATGACTCGGTCTACTCTACAAAATCAAACAAAACCAACCTCCAGATATCTTCCAACTTATCAAGTCATACCTCACTGGCAGACACTTTTTAGTCAAACATGGAGACTTTCAGACAAAATTATTTCCCATTAAGTCGGGTGTCCCCCAAGATAGTGTGCTGGGCTCACTACTATACCTACCTACTATTTACTGCCGACCTACCAACTATGAGAGAAACAATGACTGTCACATTCGCCGACGATACTGCAGTGCTGGCTTCTCATTCAGATCCGCACATGGCAACCCACAATCTTCAAAGGCACCTACACTTAATAGAACTGTGGATCAAAAAGTGGCGCATTAAAATTAATGAGACAAAATCGACCCATGTAACTTTTGCTACAAGAAGAGAAATCTGTCCACCCGTATCAATTAACAACCAACAGAATCCCACTGCTGAAAGTGTAAAATATTTAGGGATCCACCTGGATAGAAGGCTTACCTGGAAAAAGCACATATGGACAAAACGTAAACAGTTAGGTAAAATACTTCGCAAAACGTACTGGCTCATAGGACGTAAATCTCAATTACTGTTAGATAATCATCATCATCAACCTAGATTTGTCCACTGTTGAACATAGGTCTCTGTCATTTGTCTCCATGTATTCCTATCTTGTGCCTTCTGTATCCAATTTCCACCGGCGACTGTACGAATATCGTCACTCCATCTCTTTGGTGGTCTTCCTACACTTCTCTTTGTGAGTCGAGGTCTCCATCTCAGCAGTTTTGAGGTCCAGCGGGTCGGTTCGTGTCGCGCTTTATGCCCCGCCCATTGCCATTTTGCCTGGGCCACTCTTTGCATTATATCTGGCAGTTTTGTTCTGTTCCTTATGTCTTCATTTTGGATCTTATCTCTTAAGCTTACTCCTAATATCGCGCGTTCCATGCCTCTCTGGCATACCCTTAGCTTTTCGGCACTTCTCTGTGTGAATGTCGCTGTTTCTAGTCCATAGGTAGCTACAGGCAGTATGCACGTTTCATATACTTTCCTTTTTAGATTGATGGGGATGTCTGTGTTTTTCAGTATGTGCTGCAATTTTCCAAATGCTATCCAAGCGATCTTTACTCTTCTTCTAATTTCTGCCGTTTGATTTTCTCTACTAACCGTAATCGTATGACCCAGATAAATATACTCTTCTACTTTCTCTATAGGTTCCTTGTTGATCATGATAATTCTATCGCTGCTTGTCATTAACTTAGTTTTATTTAAATTCATCTCTAAGCCTACCTCCTTGGACGTCTTATCCAGCTGCTGTAGCATAGTCTCCAGTTCTCCAACATCTTTGGCAATTAACACTACATCATCCGCGAATCTCAGGTGGTTTAAGAAGCATCCATCAACATTGATGCCTTTGTCCTCCCAGTTCATTTGTTTGAAGACATCTTCCAGCGCCAACAGTTTGGCGGACTCCTTTTTCAATTTTTATTTTATTTGTCTGAAGGTCTTCATCGATCTTTATGTGTAACGCATCGTCTTCATACATATTTTTTATCAACTGTGAATACCTGGAGTCGATTCTCGCGTTATTGAGTGCTTTGATGACAGCGTTTATTTCGATGGAGTCAAAAGCCTTCCGATAGTCCACGAATGCCAGGTGAATCGGAGTGTTGTATTCAGTGGTCTTTTCAATAAGTGTTCTGATGGTCCGAATATGATCTATGGTACTAAATCCCTTCCTAAAACCTGCTTGCTCTGATGGCTGGTAGAAGTCCAGTTTTTGTGTTATCTACGGTTAGATATAATCTTAGTAAGCAACTTTTATGTATGTGAGAGTAGACTTATGGGTCGGTAGTTTTCGATGTTTGACGTGTCCCCTTTTTTGAATAGAAGAATTACCTCGGCATTTTTCCACGCCTTCGGTATTTTTTCTTCCATTAAGCATTTGTTTAGCAGTATCCTGATTGCTTCTTCTACTACTTCTCCCCCCATTTTTAACATTTCGCATGTTATACGATCTTCCCCTGGAGCTTTTTTATTTTTCATTTGCTTCAGTGCCTGAACGATCTCAAATCTGGTAATCTCTGGTATTTCTTCAGAACCCACATTTAAGATTATCTTGTTACCTAGATTGGATGTGGCTGAGGTTGATAAATATATCTCAGTATAAAAGTTCTCAATTGATAGTGCTATATCTCTTCTATTTGAGACTATTTTTCCATTTTGATTTCGTATTTTAATATTTTTTTGTATACCCTGTGACAATCTAAATCTTAGTACCTTCATATTTCTATTGTCTTCTATTGCGTCTTCGATTTGTTTTTTTCTTGTAGGCTCTTATATCCTTCCTAATCGCACTCTTGACCTTTTTATTGACTTCTTTAAAGTTTACTGCATCTCTTTATGTTTGTCTTCTTTCTTCGATTAGCTTAAGAGTTTCCTGCGTCAGTTTGTCATTTTTATGTTTCTTATTGGCACATATTTTCTTAGAGGATAGAAAAATAAACTACTAATATACAAGGTTATCCTCAAATCCGTTTGGTCCTACGGCATACAATTGTGGGGGACCGCAAGTAACTCCAATATAGACATTCTGAAAAGATTCCAAGCCAAAACATTAAGACTGATTGTTAACGCACCGTGGTACGTACCGAATGAGGTTATACGCCGCGACCTCAAAATTGTCACAATTAATGAAGAAATCCAAAGATACAGCATCCGCTATCACGATTGTATCACCGCCCACACAAATACATTAGTAGAATGCCTACTTGAAAGTGATGATGAGGAACCAAGACTCAAGAGCTACAAGCTGTCAGATTTACCCCATCATTTTGAATGATTCCGCGTGTGTAGTGTTATAGCTATAAACAGAAAAATCAGTTAAGTGATAAGAAAATTGTTAATGAACTATTTTCAACAAGTTATGTTCCATATTATTAATTAAGTAATACTGTCAAAACATTTACTTACCGTCCACTACGGACAGATTGTAAAGCAATTAATAAAAAAAAGTTAGGTTTTGCGTCAGTCTGTGCCAAAACTGACGGAAAATCTAACCTGCTAACCTCGAATTTGACACAGACTTACAGTGCCACCAACATATTATTCATACGTTGTATAACCATGGCCATTCAAAAACGTTCGATCTTTTCTGAACGCACTTTACTTAAAGTACGTTTTTTTTCTATAATTACTGTCAAAGTGTTACAATGTTGGTAGATATGTGATTAAAACGCTAGGAAATTGTTATACCTCGTGTTGGTAGAACTTTTTCAAAATTATGGTTATGTGTCAATTTTGAATGTCAAAGTTTTTTAATTTGAACTCTTGACAAATTTCTTTTTATAACATGAATCATCATCATCAATAAAATCCGATAAAAAAAAACCAAGAAATATTTTAAATGCAAAAATGAAGCAAGCGATATTAAATTACACTCACCGGCACGAAAAACGGAGCACTTGCATTTTTTGATTAGATTTAAAATTGTATCCCTTTGTGATGTTTTATTATTACATTTATTATTATACATTTATTATACATGTTATAATGTTAAACAACTAATCAAAAAATGCAAGTGCTCCGTTTTTCGTGCCGGTGAGTGTATGATATATCTGTCAAAATGACAATCATTTTTTTAGTGGAAGAAAAGAACTAAAAATTTATGTACCAACATTATTAAAACTAGGGACTCTGCAGGAATGCAACTTATCTCCTAGAAAGTTGACCTTGAAAATTATTTTAAAAAAATGTACTTTACATAACTTAGTTGAAAGCGTACGACTGTCTACATTTTTTTACGTCAATGGTTTATAGTTTGAAGGAGCGCCAACAGGTGCGGCTGTCAATCTCCGAAAAAATGCAATGGCAGCTTTTTGCAGCTGCACAAATTTGCACGAACAGACACAATAACTGGTGATAATAGCCGAATATAAATGATTTGTGCAATGCGTGCTACGCGGACGGGCGTGCTGTAACCTGGAATCGGACAAAGCCGCAGGGGGATGTGCTAGGGATCGCGCTCCGTGCATGTGCCCGACGCAAAATGTTCAGATTTTTGAGCGGCCGAAAAGCACGAAACACTGGCCAAAACGGCACCAGGGACCTCAAGTCGTCCAAAAGCAGCCACAGGAGCAACCTAATCCAGTGCAGGGTGATTCTGCTCGACGGGACCGACCTTTCCGTGGAGCTCTCGGTGAGTTTATTTTGCTATGTGGGTGGATGTTTTGCGAGTGTCGGGTGCGGGCGAGCTGGATTTTCGCGAATCCTTCAATAGCGCTGCGGATTCCTGCGTAAAAAACTGGAAAAAAACGGGTAATGTTGCACAATGGTGGGAATTCAATCTGAAATGCCAAATTACTTTCTAAAATGTAAGGCACACAATGACCATTCATAGCTCTGTGAACATTCCCAGATTTCATAACTGAATTTGCATTGATGAAGTTATTACCAAAGCAGCAGCACCTTGCTGGATACAATATCGAAACCTGAAGAAGCTAAGGATTAGTTATGGTTGATAACTTCAAATAGCACTCGCCTGAAGTAACAAAAATAGCTTAATCTCGAAGATGTAACTTCAGTGCGCACTGAAAAATGTCACCGATCTGGCAAGACAGTTTCAGACAGTGTAAAATTTTCCAGCTTATAGTTCTTGCTAAGTTTGTTGTACTTATACACTGATAATAAACGGTATTATTACCTACTATTATTTTCAGAAAAAGGCAGAGGCACGAGACCTGTACGAGCAGGTGTTTTATTCCTTGGATCTAATTGAAAAAGACTACTTCGGGCTGCAATTCACCGATGTCAACCACGTGAAGCACTGGTTGGACCCGACTAAGCCCATTAAAAAACAAATTAAAAGTGAGTCAGCGTTTATTGCGATTTCTGTGAATCATTGGTTGCCTTGTAGTTGGACCTCCATACACCTTAAGGCTAAAGGTGAAGTTTTATTCCTCTGAACCCAATAACTTGCGGGAGGAACTCACGAGGTACCAGTTCTTTCTGCAACTGAAGCAGGACATCCTTGAAGGACGACTCGAGTGCCCACATCAGACAGCAGTCGAGCTATTTGCTTTAGCCCTTCAATGTAACTAAGCAATTTCTTTACAATATTTACTATACAGGGTGTCTCAATTAACTATTCTAAATAATCCAGAGATTTTTATTACGGGCGAAGCCCGTAAAGAAGCTCTTTACCCCTAGAGACCAAGTAAACAGGCTTTTATGATTCAGAATACCATAAAATAAATAAATGGAATGTAGCAAAAGAACAATATAAAATTTTTTAGTTTTGTGCGTTATATTGAAGCGCTCAAGACAGTACCTGGGTTAATCTCGGCCGTGTACCTTCTTAACAACTGTTTGGAATTAAATTCTTTATTGTTTTTTTGCAGCATCTTTTGCAATGTATTTTACCAACTCTAGCACTTGTCGTCGACAGCTGTTATATGTGTTTATTAGGCTGCATGCATGAATTGTGATAGAAGTCAAACTGTGACATGAAAAGGCTCCATTTCCTTGTGCCGGCCTCTTTTTACCGGAATTCAATTTGCCGGAAGTCGTTTGACCGGAATGTATTTCGCAAGATAACCAGATCGAGGACACTATGATGGTCGTGGGGACAACACCGGCCGTAGTACTGAAAAAAAATTATCAAAGACTGTAACTCACCTAAATAGGCTAGAACGGGACACAGTATTTTGCTGAATTTTGTTATATGACACACACCCTACAATCCGGCGAAACGGAATCCAACGAATAGCTTTCCGGTAAAACAATTATCTGGTGAAACGAATTCCGGCGAGTCGAAATCTGGTGAATGGGAAGGCCACGCACGAAAAGATTGTGAACAGATAATAGCTGATTCATTGCAGCCGAGCTTGGAGATTACGATGAAACCCAGCACACAGCAGCTACCGTGTCCGAGTTCCGCTTTATTCCTGAACAGACGGAAGAGATGGAAATCGAGATCTTGGAGGAATTTAAAAAATGCGGTGGGCTATCGCCCGCCCAAGCCGAGCTCAGCTTCTTGAACAAAGTGAAATGGCTCGAAATGTACGGCGTGGACATGCACACTGTCTTGGTATGCTCCTAAACTCACTCCCGTGCGCGTTTATATTTTTCAAATGCAGGGCAAGGACGGCATGGAGTACCATTTAGGGCTGACTCCGACCGGCATCCTCGTCTTCGAGGGCATACAAAAGATCGGCCTCTTCTTCTGGCCGAAGATCGGCAAGCTCAACTTTAAGAAGAAGAAGTTGACGCTGGTTGTGGTCGAGGACGACGACCAGGGGCGCGAGCAGGAGCACACTTTTGTGTTTCGGTATGTCGTCTGCTGAGCAGCGAGCGGTTCTGTTGCTAATGTTTGTCTGTGCTTAGGTTACACAACGAAAAGGCTTGCAAACACTTGTGGAAGTGTGCAGTCGAGCATCACGGGTTCTTCCGGCTAAAGGCCCCGCCACGACCCAACTCTGCTAAGCAGAATTTTTTCCGAATGGGCTCGAGGTTTCGGTACTCGGGCCGGACCGAATATCAAAGCACGTACCAGGCGAGGGCACGTCGAACTGTGCAGCTAGAGCGAAGACCAAGTCAGAGGTATGAGATTACTAGAGGTTATTGGTGCTAAACGGTCAATGTAAGGGCTTGGAAAATTAATATAACCTAATCTGTTGCACTCATGAGTTAAAATCGAACCAGATTAGGTTACTCTTATAGTTTTTAATAGTATGTTGCAGAGCTGGGCAAATTAATTTAAAAAAGTAATTAATTACCAATTACCATTAATGAATTACTTGGTAATTGTAATTGCACAACATAAATTACTGTTTCAAATGTTTTCATTGTCCTATATTTGTATTTAGTAGTATTTAGATAGCCATGTGCTAGTACATCGTTTTAAACAAGCAAGTTGAAATTTATAAATAATTACTATAAACCACTAGTGTATATGAAGGTATTTGTTGTCAACTGTTATGGAAAAAATTAACACTGCACTTACCGCAGACATATTTTTCGCACAGCAATTATTAGCAAGCTACAATGAAGAACAAGATAGAACACATGCACATCCCATCTACAAACATACTCGTCTGCATCAAATATCTCTTTGTTCGTGTACAAAACTAACAGTTACTGACTAGTCATAGGAAGTCATAGATTATACTTATATTGTTCTAGGAATGCCTTATTGCCATTTGCCTAACATGAGAATCCATGAGGCCTTAACTTATTTTTTGCGTTGTGGACATTAATAACTTATCGGGGCCAGTAATTTAGTAATTCAATTACCAGAAAGTAATTCAATTACTTCCAGTAACTAATTCAAATACTTGCGAAGTAATTTAATTACTCAAAAGTAATTGAATGTAGTAATTAATTGATTTCAGAAATTAATTGTCAAAAATGGCAATTACCAATTACGATTATCGTATTTTGAAATGTAATTCAATTCCAAGACAAAATATACGGTACCCCCCACCCAAGAAAAGCGCCCTTCCGTGCTTTCCAAGAATACTTCGATACTCAGCATCACTCCGTTTCGCTAATACAATGAAATGTTATTTATCAAAAAAAAAAAATATTTTTTTTCCCAACGACCATAGCTCAAAAGTTGATGTTGCCTTCATTTTCGGAGGACCTATCGTATGAAAATGATCCAAGACTTCAGGAAAGTTCCTGGCGACCGGAATCGTGTACACATACGAACATACATCCCCCGCACAGCACGTTTAGGCACCCCCCAATGCATTGATCTAGTGGGCTGGGATCTTCACCAAAAGATCCGCACCGCCGAGACGGAGATTTGATATAGTGGGTTCATTAGTCGGTTGGCTCGAATTTTAGAGATATTTGACTCAGAGTGGTTTTCGATATGAGGGAATTTCAATACTTCGTACACTTCGTGTCGAAGTAATTGAAAAAAAGCAATTTAATTTCTGCTCAGTTCTAGTATGTTGTAATTGTAACCAGAACTGATTTTTTCATTTGCTCCCATTTTCATTTTTTATTGTTGCTTTCATTATTCTCTCATGAATCTTGTATTCAATTTATCTTATCTTTCTTAACTAGTCATGCCACCCTCTTGCTGTTTGGGCTTCCTCTACTCTTTCGTAAATTAATCGACTTCTGTCCTCTAGTAATCTGTATGGTTTCGTATTTATGAGTTTGTTGTCCATTGTAACGGTACGTTAACTTAGCCCTACACTCTACATTGTTTATTAATTTATATTGCCCTTTGTTCACTAACTTAGACAATCGTTGAGACAAAACTATTAAAAACGTCAGTGCGGCTAAGGGAAAACTAATATTGCTGTAGGTTTGTTCGTTGTCACCTAGAATGCTGAAATTATCCATGCAAACACTGCCAGCAATAAAAACCCAACAGTTTATATAATCTATAATAGAAACACAAATACAGGAAAATACATGTACATGAAACACCAAGAATAAACGATGTCGTAACATACAGTGAAGCTGTCAACAATACTTTATCTACGCGCAAAAGCTGTTTCTACTCGCGTTGGTACCTATTACATATAGATTAGCCTTATATTTAATTAGAGGCTACAGTTCAAACATAAACCGCGTGACTTGGAAATGGAGGGTGAACAAGTAGTAATCAAAGAAGTAACAGAAGCAATAAATAGAAATAAAACATGAAAATTGCCTGGAAAAGATAAAGTCAGCGCCAAGATGGTCAAGTATGGAGGGAGAAGAATGGTGGAATGGATCCAAAGAATATGTCAACAGGCCTAGGATGGAGAAGAGATACCCAGAGATTGGGAGTAAAATATCGTACAAGAAAGGAAGCATGAACGAGTGCGAGCCATTTGTTTATCATCGTGTATACAGAAAATATACTCGGACACTATGTAGAGAAGGAACAAGCGGCATTCAGGAATAATAGGCAAACACAAGACCACATATACATTATCAGATCAGCAGCAGAAAAGAAATTAGAAGTGAAATCTCTCTACCTGGCGTCTATAGACCTGCGCGCAGCTTTTAATACTATACCAAAGAAGATCTTATGGAAAGCCATGGAATAGGCAAGAATACCCGATAAATTGATCAAATCACAAAAACATTGTACAAAAGCACAACAGGAACAATGAGAATAAAGGGGAAAGAGTCCAAAAGCTTCAATATGGAAAAAGGAATCGGACAAGGGGACGGCCTCAGTCCCCTATTATTTACCATAGTTATGGACCAAATACTGAAGGGAATCAAAGAGAGAGCGTGACGTTTCTTCCCGTTACTAAGGGCGTCAAAGATTTATATCTCGGGTTAAGCTCAAATCGGAGAAATACGTTCACGCAAATATATATTCGATCAGGAAAAACACCAGATAATTACCAAAACAAATACAATGTTTTTAGCTAGTTACAAGAATAATCATTCTGAATTGTACATTATTTAAAATTAACGTGTTCTTCTGGAATGGTGTCTGATTTCGCGGGTTGAGCTGCAACCTAATGCACCGGCGAGTGTTGCGGGCCCCTATTGGTAGTCCGCCGGTACGCACGCCGATTTTTCGGGAATGGACCAAGTAGGTCTTTTGTTCCTTCCAAGCTTGACCTCCACACAGCAGTTGTTTACAGTGATTTTAAGCTGTAATTTTCCATTGAATTTAGCGATTTTAAGGGTTACCTGGGGTTGGTGTCAGTGTCTAAATCCGTCGAAGTCCAGGAATTCGCCTTTTAATGACCAAAAAGGGGTCCTGCAGGTGAGTTTATGAAGAGCGGCTCTTGGGCTCAAGCCATTCACAAGCGGGGTGAAGGCTGCGATTCCTACAGGTTTAATTATTAGTAAAATGTGGTTATTTCACCTCTCGGGGCGTCGGGATTTGCGCTTAATAATAAGGCTGTCGGAAATGACTTTGAAGCGGTTAACCCTGCAAGACAGTACAGCGTATCAAGTCAGGGATTCGATTTCCCAAGAAAGTTCAACAATCAAAGTAAAATAGAATTCTAGCGGCCTTGCTCTTACTGTTGTGTTATGGAAAGTTTCAACTTTTCGGGCCGACAGTACCAACATGTCATCTCCCTTGAAGCCTGGACTGGTAAGGGTTGAAGGCCTACTCCGTTAGACAGTTCAGCGTGTCAGACTGGAGGGCCCAGGTAGGAGAGGAGGGGATTTGGGGACTGGACAGGACCGGTAATCTCAAGTCTCTGGAACTGGCAGTGCAATCTTCTTTTATACCTTTTCTGCCGCGTTATCGGGATATTTGCCCTAGCTTCCACTAGAGAGGGAACGACGCCGCACGAAGCTGCACTTGTACAAATCAGTATACGTACCAATGCCGATATATGGAGCGGAAACCTGGCCAATGCAAGACAAACACAAGAGTAAAGTAACGGCTGCAGAAATGAGATATCTAAGACGAGTTGTAGGTAGACCTAGAAGAGATAGAGTTAGAAATATAACCACAAGGGAAGAACTAGAGGTAGAGCCAATAGTGGAAACTATTTAAAAAAGAGAGCTGCAATGTTACGGACATGTGGTCCGAATGGAAGAAAGAAGACTCCCAAAGAGGATGATAGAAGCAAGAAAAGAAGAGAAAAGAGAATGGGAGACCCAGAACAAAGTGGATAGATAACATCAAAAACATGGTACAGCAGAGAAATGAATATTGAAGAAGTAAAGAGGATGGCGCTAAACATAAAGGGATACTAGAAATGGATCGAGGACCCGACACCTTAGGATATCATATAAATAAAGGAGAACGACCCAAACGTGTGTGTCCGTCACGACAATTGCAGATGCGATGCCCCCATTTGCGTTTGCATTTCGCCGTCGCTTCGATTTCGTGACCGGGGCGGAGCCTCGAGGGCCCCCTTGGAGAGGGGCTGATCCCCGAGGGCCCCTTTAGAGAGGGGCGGAGCCCTGATGGCCCCTTGGAGAGGGGCGGATCCCCGTGAGCCCCCTTGGAGAGGGGCGGAAGCCCGTGAGCCCTCTTGGGGAAAGGCGAAGCCCCGAAGCTTCCTTGGAGAGGGGCGGAGCCCCGTGAGTCCCCTAGGAGAGGGGCGGAGCCCCGTGAGCCCCCTTGGATAGGGGCGGAGCCCCGAGAGCCTCCTTGGAGAGGGGCGAAGCCCCGAATGCCCCCATTGGAGAGGGGCGGAGCGTTATTTGAGCGGAATTGTGATTAAATCGATGAGATTTTAGAAAAGGACCCTAACCAATTCGCACTTCTCAGTGGTGACACATAAAATGTGCTAAGCAGCGCATACGAAAATACATCAGGATAGACTGCGCAATAGCGCACGCAGCCCCGTTTATAAGAGAATAGGCAAAGAAGAGAAGACTGATATATGTAGCTTTATTTGACATTTGTGGTTTTTAGAAAACTCGTACTTTGAAATATTCAGTATTTTATTGAAACACATTTATAGTTCACAATAAATTACAATTATTGGCAATATATGCGAATAGTGCATTTTGTTTTGTTGCCATTTTATGTTAATTTACCCTTACAGATATTTGTTCGTTGTTAATGTGAGTTTCTTCTATCAGTCCAGATTTGAAATAATTATCATTGTGACCGAAACTATATTACATACCGTCATGAGGAAAGCAAAAACTCGCCCTGCTTCTAATCTTTAAAAACTGTTTGTTCCATTAGATACGGAAAGCGCCAGAGTCACGTTTTACGAGAAAGGCAGCAAAAAGAAGCATTTAAAATAACGGAAAAGGCCGACATTAACTCAAATAAAAGTCCTGAAGCGTTGCAGCCGTCTTCCAGTCGTGGTTCAGCACGATCAAACGTTACTAACATAACCGACAACGATCCTGTATACAGTAAAATTAGCGACGACATAACCAAGCCATTAACACCGACAGGTACTCGTCTTGTTACTGCAAAAATGCACATTCTAACTACTGCATTTTCAGGCCCCGAATCGTTAGGTTTGGTTAGCCAGAACAGCTTTGGCAAAGGCTCCGTCTGCCAGAGCTCCTTTGGGAAGGCATCTGTCGGCGGCGGTTCGTCCTATAGGTAACTATCAAACTATTTATTTTTTTCAATAACATTGCTATCTATTCCAGTCCCGTTTTGTCGTCGAGCAGTAAAAATGGGACACTGAAGAGGAACAAACCAACGTCTACGTCGCCAACCAATTTCACCTCGACTAGCCCCACGCCGTCTCTGGGCGACAGTCAGCTCGACGTCCTGCTTAAGAGTTTGGCCAAGGAAACCCTATTTGGGTTCCAGAAGGACGACCCGAAGAACGAAGCCACGTCGAATGTTAACAAGTCGGATGGTAAGTGTCAACTCGGAGCTCTCCAAAGTGGAATGTGCCGCAAGGATGCATTTCTGCTTTTTGTTCAGATTCAGATAGGGAACTGCACTCGAAGCCCTTGCCTGCCGAAATCCCCAACAACATCACTAAATATTCGAGTAGCTCCGCCAAACCCATTCCACCCAATCAGTTGAAATGCAATATCCTGAAAGGTTTGTACGGCTGTAGTTTAAGGCATGTTGTGCTTCATCCTGACTTTTGAGATTGGTGCAGTTTATTTGTTTAGCTTAGCGTGTGGTTTCCTTGCAGTTTTTGGCATGCGGAAGAATAATTATTTTGAAATTGAGAATATAAAAGGAAAGTTGTTGCTTCCATGTGCCAAAAACTTGAGCTGCGACTAGAACAAAACTTTAGAAAGCAGCGTATATCACTGCCTAAAGGTTGAAGACCACTTACTTGCAGTGTTAAAAAAATGGTTAAGTAATTGAAAGCTTACATGTGTCTAGAGACCTTCTTTACCCATTGATCTTACACTTGTTATTGCTACTTCATCTATATTGGTATTGTCTTCTTTACTATCCTCATTTCACAAATGGCCTTCTGGTATAATTCTTTAGCTTCATACTCTATTGCTCACATCTAATGTCCATCTTTTATATGTGCTGTGCTACTGTGTGCAGCTAATGTTATATGTTGTACAGTATTTCTTGTTCTTTTTTTTTTCTTGTGATGATGCAATTCATTATTTTGCCAGAAAAGCACCAACCTTTAATAATTGCGTGTAGGTATGAAAATTCGCTGTTTTCCACCTGGGGCAGGTTTCTCCACATTACTCTTAAGTAGTTGACCCTGCTGTGGAAGTCGTGTACTTCACACTGTATATTTAAACAAAGGGTTTAATATCTTTGTCATACCAGCGGTTTCTACACTCATTTAAAGGTCAAATAATACCCGAAATACTATTACATTTAAATAACATTAAAACGCCGCCAGAATAATTGTGTTTGATACACATACAAACCCGGCTTCATGTGCGATTATGTCGCATCACGCACTGAAATCTGATACACCTGCTCTAACGTGTCTTTACAGTTTTCAACAGTGATTTCAGTCTTGCCCAAAACCGTGTGCTGATGACGCAATCTACTATTTTCTCAGAAAAGCACCAACCTTTAATAATTGCGTGTGGGTATGATCGCAGTTTTCCACCTGCGGCAGGTTTCCCCACATTACTCAAAGTAGTTGATTCCGCTCTGGAAGTCGTTCGCTTTACACCATATATTTAAAGAAAGGGTTTAATATCTTGGTGGGTTTCTACGCTCATTTAAAAGTCAAATAATAGCTGAAATACATATACATTTAAATAACATTAAAAAGCCGCCAGAATAATTGTCTCTGATACACATACAAGCCCGGCTTCATGCGAGATTCTGTCACATCACGCACTGCAATCTGATACACCTGCTCTAACGCACTTCTACGGTTTTCAATAGTGACCTCAGTCATGTCCAAAACCGTCTCCTGATGATGCAATCCACTATTTTGGCAGAAAAGAACCAACCTTTAATAATTGCGTGCAGGTATGAAAGTCGGTTGTTTTACAACTGGGGCAGGTTTTCCAACATTACTCGAAGTAGTTGACCCCGCTGTGGAAGTCGTGTGCTTCACACTGTATATTTAAACGAAGGGTTTAATATCTTTATCATACCAGCGCTTTCTACACTCATTTAAGTCAAGTAACACCCGTAATACAATTACATTTAAATAACATTAAAACGCCGCCAGAATAATTGTCTTTGATACACATACAAGCCCGGCTTCATGCGCTATTATGTCACATCACGCACTGCAATCTGATACACCTGCTCTAACGTGTCTACGGTTTTTAACAGTGACTTCAGTCATGCTCAAAACCATCTCCTGATGATGCAATCCACTATTTTGGCAGAAAAGAACCAACCTTTAATAATTGCGTGCAGGTATGAAAATCGGCTGTTTTACACCTGGGGCAGATTTCCCCACATTACTCGAAGTAGTTGACCCTGCTCTGGAAGTCGTGCGCTTCACACCATATATTTAAACAAGTGGTACCAACGGTCATGTATGGTACACAAACATAGTCACTGAATAAAAATTTTAAACAAAAGCCGAGAATTAATCATACTGAAATTGAAAGATCTATATTGAACATACGTCTAAGTCGTGCCGGTGTGAATACAAGATGGGAGATCAGCAAAATAGGTGACAAATTGGAAACCTAAGCAAAGCGAACATAAGAAAGGAAGACCAATAACTAAGTGGGGGATGAATCAATGAGATGGAGGAAACTAACTGGCAAGAATGGACAAAAGATAAGAGTACTTGAAAGAAAAGGGGTGGGGCTTTGCATACTACTGGGATTTATAGATGTATTATTATTAATATTGTGTATCTTAATTGATAACAATGACAAATTATAGCTCTTGATATTTTGGCATAGTTTTCCAGGATCCAAGAGCAAATTTTGTCCAATTTTGGATGAGTTTTTCTCCTACAAAACAACCTAAAGAGTTTTGCATTAAAAACTTTTAGAAGAATTTCTATGCCATTTCCTGATTTTTTAGGTTATGTTAGCTGTCCGCCAGAACAAAAAAAAAAACAAATTTTTTGGGGATGGCATTAATTTTTCAAAAGGTTTTTGCCCATCCCACCTTTCTCGAAAATCGCATTCACGTCGACCTTTTCCACTTGAGATGTGTCGTAGTACTGTAGTATGCGTGGTGTGACTTGCTATAAGTAGAATTTTTTCACATACATAACGTGGTTGATGTTACATAAACGTAATTTGAACCTTAGCATCTTTGATTAGGTTACACCACTGGTGGTTTTTAGCCATGTAGAGTGATTTTCTTTGTCAGAATCCTGTCTGCGCTAAATAAACCATCTGGGGACTTTTACCTAACCTGAGAGGAGTCTGTGGTTGGTCGTGTAGTTGATTCGTGTCAAAATGGCATTAGAACAGACAACGGCTGTTGTTAGACCAACAATACAAATAACCTCCTATTGGCTCGTGCGTAGCTCAGCGTTCGGGTGGGGTTCACTAGGTTTTGATAGTTGGCTGTAGTGAAGCCAGTCTAAACATGTCGCTATTACGTTGAATGATTGGGTGGGCACTACTTCAAGCAGTTAGCTAGGTGTTCAGTATCTACAGCATCTGCAGTTGCTGAAAGATCACTCTTGGTGGGTGGTTTACTCAACAGATATCTATATAAACAAGAAACTGGCTTTGCAGACAGCTTTCCTTACAAACAAAAGTATACTGGTCTAAAATAATCTGCTTGAAGAGCTCTTTAGTTGTTTTATCTTACTTAAAATCACGTTCAATCAAACTGAACGGGTTAAACATTAGAAATGCATTTCTTTCACGAAGAAAAGGAAACTGCAAAAATGGCTGATTGAACGTCAAGTAAATCTAATGTAAGCACATGGCTTTTTTTCGAAATAATGACAATAACAGCTGTTCCATCAGCTCATAACACAGCTGCATTCACAAGGCTCTCCACCGCGTCCCAAGATAGCATTATTTTACCCTTGAAAACTGACTTATTTAGCACTAAAGCGACAGGTTTTCGGCTGGCATCGCGGGGAATCGCCCCGAACTTAATAAGCACGGCAGTTCAAAACTACAGTGATTGCAAAGGGACTGCATATGCCCTTTAATGACGTAAACCAGAGATTACAAAAGAAGAACTGCTAAGGTTCAACCGCGGTACTGAAATTTTATGTGTAGTGGCGACAGCTTACTGAAGGCCGCAAAAGGTGGCGCCACCGGTATTAGTCATAGAATTTTAAAGGAATTTAACATGAATTCCGTACCTTTATGGTCGATAGGGTCTGGCACCACGTAAACACGGGTTAGTCCCTAGAATATTCGAACGAAGGGCATGTACTATGCAAGACAAAAGAACTGGGGACAGTTAGTATGGTCTATTGTGAATGTGACTGCCTCAATATGTACAGTTGCTAGGTATTTCTAACTTAACCGTCAATTTGTTTAGACGTTGCTATTAATACAAAAATGTAATTGTCCAACGCCTCGTTTTAGCTAATCAAATTATGCTAAAATCTCTATCAAGAGGTGTCCCAGTTTTTTTGTCTTGCATAGTACATACAAAGTCACCAAAGTAACTGTTTTAATATGCAAACATCTATTGCATCAAGATCCGCTGCTGCGATTCGCTGATTAGAAATCCGGCTCTGGGTGAAGTATACACTCAGTTTAATGGAACTCGTTTTGAATTCCCCGTACAAACTATTTTGCCTACATATTTATTTGTTCATTAATCGCATTCCTTTATGGCAACAAAATCTTTCCACAACGCTTATCGCTCAGGCTGCATCCATATATTGGGTTACCTTAAGCTTGTAGCTTGAAACCGCAGTGTAGCTCATTGGGTTAGCCGTGGACCCCAAATGACGTGTTACAATTGGCCACCGAAGGTGTTCAGTCGTAATGGGGTTAAATGGGTTTTTGTTTGGATTTGTAGACAGCGAATAAGAGGCTTCTTGCACATTTTTAGAATAAATTTTTTTATAATAATAACGTAATAAATAATATATTAATAATACAATGGAAGGTGATAGCTAAAACTTACGCATCTTGAATGTTGTTGTATTTCAAGAGGACTACTCGGTGTCTGATCCAGTTTTTGTTTTTTTTAATAGTTTATACCGCCTGTTCTATAAAAAAGGCCCCGCCTTCTAGCTACTTTATTATTTATTTTAGACCCAATAAACCTTATATCAAATCAAATGGCACATAAAAACCTACATTTTAACACTATCAAAATTTTTTTATCTTCAATTGTTTCAGAGTGGCGACGTCACATGCAATTTTTTTAAATGACACTGTATATATTTTTTGACATTTTCTGGTAGAGGTTTTTTTTTTCTCTTTTCAACAATATAAATATTTTATGCCCTTACATAAGAAAATTTTCGAGAAAAATTAAAAAACTTTTTTATAGGTGGGAGGCCACCATACAAAACTATAAACAAAAGTGTAACTCAGAAAAACAAAACAATAAACACTTTAGATTATTCTGAAATCTGACAGTTAAAGCGTTTGGCTACTATTTGTTTTGTTTTTCTGAGTTACACTTTTGTTTACAGTTTTGTATCATGGCCTCCCACTGTGAAAAAGTTTTGTAATTTTTCACGAAAATTTTTTTATGCAAGTGCATGAAGTATTTATATTGTTGAAAAGAGAAAAAAAACCTCTACCAGAAAATGTCAAAAAATATATACCGTGTCATTTAAAAAAATTGCACGTGACGTCACCACTCTGAAACAATTGAAGATAAAAAATTTTTGATAGTGTTAAAATGTAGGTTTTTATGTGCCATTTGATTTGCTATCAGGTTTATTGGGTGTAAAATAAATAATAAAGTAGCTAGACGGCGGGGCCTTTTTTATAGAACAGACTATATGATTATCGAAGGGCAATCACAACTAGTTGCGTTTATATATTCTGCCAAAACCAATTTAAACTTTCTGCTGCCTAGTACTAATTCCTCTTTAGCTTGCAGTTAATGTTGTTTATTTAAACTTTGCCTACAGTATATATTGTTTAATACTTCAACACTGGCATATGTCATCAACTTTGAATGACTCCCTTGATGAAAATTTTTCATGAACACAGCAGGGAAGTACCTGGCTGCAAGATCTGGTGGCTGACGTTATGAAACGATCGCTGAACACAAATTGAGTGATTCACGCACCAAAAAAGGACCATAGCGCACTTTTCTGCACACTAGATTACAATAACTTCACCTAATTCACTTTAAAAAAGAAGGTGAACATAAATCTGCTATATTGCAATTGTTTACTGCCCACAGCAATTCTGGTTGCCTAATTAATACGAAAATGAAAGAATAGTTCAAGATGAGCATAGAATTTATATTTTATTTATTGCAAGATAAAGTCAGTATTTTACACTAATAAATGCACGTGATATGATTAATAGTAACTATAATTTGGTTGAGAAAGGTTAGCATTAGATAAAGCAGAATCAAACGGGTTACTTTGAACGTTTTATTCATAATTGATGTTCGGAATGGCAAGCACAGCTTAATTTATGCAGCTGACAGATTTGAGTTTGGTGAAATCAATACAATGATATGTGAAGTTACAGAAATTATATGAGCGTTCATATTAAAAATTATATCATCAATAAACGGTTAGACAGCTGACTGGTAAAGAAATGGTGCAAAGTACAGCAAGATAAGGCATCCTATTATAGGACACAGACTATTGTGCAATGCATGTGAAACAGCGCATTTAAAACTAATTGTGAAAAAGCAGAGATTTAAAGTGTAGTGACGTTTGACAATTTCCAAGAAAAAGACAGTTTAGTTCCCAAAAAACATCAAAACATTAGTTCTTAACTAGAAACATGATATCAAACCTTATTTCATAAAAACAATTGTAAACCGAGGTTACTAGGATACGAGACAATAATAACAAAAGAGGCCTTGTAAAATTTTGGCTGGATGCAAGAGGTGCTCTCAGTTTTCTGTAAAATGTTTATATTAAAAAGTTTTGTGTTGAGCAAAAAAGTGGTTTTTCATATTCAACAGTGTGCAGAGCATCTTTGAATTTAAATTTCGTCATGGTAGCATATCCCAGTGAATAGAGATTAGCTCGGTGAAGTATCATCCAAGTGCGTCCGACATCAGGGCCCCTTTTTCAATAGTTAGAAGTATCGGCCAGCAAGAATCATGTGTAGCATGTACAGCAGACCTTCATGAGTGCCTGAGTGCAGAAATTTGGAGGAAGAAGCCATCACCAAGTTCGTAATTGCTGTGGCGTGCTTTCATTGTGTGAAGCCAGTCAACGAAGTTCACTTTGCAAGGTAAAATTCATAGGGAACCCGTTGCTAAAGGCCCATAAATTTTGGTTTCATCAAGATTGAACATCGTACGAGGTCGTGAACGTGGTCCCAGCTGCAGAGATTTATTCAGATTCGTATAATTGAGGTAGCGTCTTTTGATTTTGCAACCGAAGCCAGTCCTTTTACGTCACTGAAACAAAACCAGGTTAGCCGGAAACTACGTCAGATCAATTACATTTTATGTACCTGATGTGATTGTGCCATTTTTGGTGTTTGGAATTCAATTTACGCTATTTTCTTGTACAAGCGAACCATTTATGTTTACAGTCAATTTAAAGGTGTTAGAAATGAATTCTAGCAATTGCCATACTAATTAATTTGTCATACACAAAAGTATTTGTAATACAAGTTCTTGAATGTACCCTTGTGACTAGAGTTTTTCTAATGATAGACCGGAGCTTACTTTAATTAATTGCAAATAAATAAAACAAAGAGCGATAAACCATTTATTTAGCAGGTAATTACATCATTGTAATAAGCCCTGAGATTGACACAATATTGAATTCTGTTAATAAAACAATTTTTTGCACGATAGAACGATTTTATTTAGTTACCACGTTTGTTGCCAAATCAGTAAGTTATACTTATCGTTCTAGAACGAACCTCGAATGTGACATCGTGTTACGGTCTTAAACGGTCTTTACGACACCGCACCGGCTCATACAACAACCAAACGGCCGACGCGGGCGATAATTGACAAAATCGGGACGAAAGGTTCTCCTAGGTCGCTACCCATGCCGCAACAAGACAGGCCGGCTAAGCAATCAGTGGAGCTAGGGCGGGTTCTTTACGAGATCACCTAAGGGCAACGGCCAGAGGGGCGGTACATAACGGTAAAAATAAATAGGGCGCCACCAAGCCTGTCTTAACCCGAATAACCGGGCCTGGGCGGTTAGACGGGACGATGAGTACACTGGGCACTTCTTCATGAAGGTACTCGAGGGGTATCGAGTTCAGATTACAAATTCGAGAAATAAATATTTGGGCTACTCATTCGGGTCTGTAAGGCCACTGCGGGGGGGGGGGGCTGTCAAACCTACCTGCACACTCCAACGCTCAAATTCCGTCGTACATCGATTTTGACACTAGCTGTTAAATCTGGAAAGAGCATGCAGAAGTCATATTCAATAATAAACCTCGTAATCACATAGGCATCTATTGACTGAAGGATACAGCACAAACCCCTAAGGGCAACGATTACGTCGCCTTGATTACACGCAGGGCTTAGTCTAATGCCCCCAGCTGGAGATAGCGTGCTAATACTAACGCACACATAAGTAACAAAATGGCCAATGCCAATACAGTAGGCTCAGGTGACCCGTTAAACGATCTGCTGAAAGTTACTGACTCAACGTGTATACTACAGAGGGTCGAGGCTCATTACTTTACTGCGACAGTGTCGCGAGGTGAAGCCAAGCACAGCACAAATGGTTAATTGTCGGTGAAGGTGCCCAAGGCACAAAAATTGGCAGAAAAATATATCGCTTAACTGGTCGTACCCAAAGCAAAGGTTCAAATATTACAAACACAAACGGTCGGGGCGCACAGATTTTTCACACAGAGATAGTTCATTGCCGGTCAGGTACAAGCAAAATTTGATTGCAAGTAAACAACGATCAAAGTCCTTCATTCACAAACGCAACTTTGCGTAATTACGTCACGCACTGAACATCTGACTGATTTCGCATACGGATGATCGACACGCCGTTATTCACAAAAGCAATCTCCCTTGATAAATTGCCGCGCCTAGAGCACTATTTAATCTACTTCTATAACAACAAAATTGCAAGAATTAAAAATTGACATTTTTAATTCTTGCAATTTTGTTTTAGCCATGTCTAATATAATTTTGTAATGGTTCTCCTAGAGTCTGGGTCACATTGCCTAGCTGTTTTTCATTCATGATGTTGTTACATGCCTACGGAAATTGTTCCATAGGTTTAAATTGTAACTTGCCCCTCAGGCACCAAATGTTACTTTTAACCGTAATCTAAGCTATCTCTTAGGTAAGTCGTTCGCTTTATTGTTAAGGTATCCCTAACATTAATCATTTTTAGCCTTTGTTAACAATTTTTACGTCTGATGATGACAATTTGTCGAAACTAGTCACGTACATTATATCTTGTCAACCGTTTTAAAACAAATAAATTCGTGGGGAAGACTTCAAGTCCTTCATTTATTATTATTACAGCATATCTAGATGTTAAAATAACAATACAGGCGAGGGAGCCAAATTCCCATTTCATGATTTGGTGGTAAAATGCGCATTGAGCGTCGTTTTGTTTGAGTTTGAAAAACGCGATTTGAACAGTTTTTAGTTTCATGCAGATTAAATTTTGTTAGGTTAGGTTAAAAAATTCGTAACATATAACCGTGGCGTGTACAAAAATGCGGGTAAAGATTATTAGGCGACAAAATGGCAACTACAAGAGGTCTCCTTGCCCAAAATGTTACCATTCAAACCCCAAAATATTTGAATTGATATTCGGTGATATTCAAGTGGTATTTAAATTTTTAGCCTTTTCCCCATTTATTTGTCAACGTCCACTACTCGTAACTCAGAATGGGAGCATTTCCACGTGGGGATACACCTTTTTGGAATGTTCGTTTGGAGGGCTTCCACTAAAAATTTCAACGTGATTGGACGTCACTGGTATATAATATGTGTGAGTAGTCATCACTGATATATAACTGATGTCACTAAACCGGCATATTGCTGACGTGGTGTAAATGGACCTTAGGTTATCCAATCATACTCGAAGTATACATAATTTAATGGACATCTGTTTTGTTTTTATCAAATAGGCAGCAGTAAACTTTCAATTATACATACAGAGGGTCTTCAACTGTAACGCAGTAGTGCAGTAGAAGTATTTGAATAGTCTTTATAAATTATAATATTCAAATTTAGAATATGTACTTTGTCAATTGGTGTTTAATTTGTTACAGCTAAAGCAGAAGAAGAATTAAACGTCACAAAACTAACGAATCAGATGTTTGTAGCTGCTGCCAATCACGACGAAGCAAACCTAAATTCCCTCAACGCTGCCACTTTTGTTGCCGTTGTATGTATATCCTTTATTTTTTATTTCGAAATTGTGTCAAAAGTTAATGCTTTTAGTTATAATCTGGCTTTGCGTATTGATTATCTTTTTCAAGCAGAACAACAGTTAACATAGTAACTTTTAAATTCCATTCACTTGTGTTCGTCCGAAATTTTAATAGTATCATTTCACGATTGCTTTCTCGACAGCGTTGTTTGCTTTTTTAATTCGTTTTGTTTTATTTTTGCCCGTGCCATTTCCCATCCTCGCACACAACTAACACATTAAACAATCAGGGCGGTGATAAGCTAACGCTAGCAGTAACGGGGCCGACGAGCACCAATCCCGTCATTGCGAGTTCGGGCCTGGGTTCCCCGAAGCAGGAGTCCGACGTTCAGGATGCAAAAAGCCAAAATCGATGTGCCACGCCCGTCACGGTTACCTTCTTCGGGCACTCGGATAAGGGGAAGCTGGAGAAGAGGACGCTGCAGAGCTCCGAGAATAAAGCGAAGAGCTCCTTGAGCCTGCTAAATACAGACCTGAAGAACAACGGTGAGGATTGCGATTCGAACTACAATTCCTTGGACGAGAAGATTCTGAAGTCTCCGAAAGACGGAAAATCGCCGAGTGGCAAAACCACGAATCTGTTTTTCACGAAAGACGCCAAGGTTAGCTCCAATCCGTTTTTGAACTTCGTGATCGAGAACCATACTAATCCCTTCCATGATGCCCCTTCCAACCCCTTCCTCTCCAAGAACAATCCCTTTAGGAATGATGAAGCCGACGGAAAAAACGGCGTGGATGAGCACAGCGCAACTGATGGTTCCCTACAAAATCAGGTAAGGCTTTTGGGCTTTTGTCGCTTGTATTTGATTCATTTCACTGTAAATGCTCTCATGGGTATCGTTGATTTATTAGTTTGTACTGTTTATTGAATTAATTAATTTGTTGGAGGCAGTGTAGTTATCTGATTATTTATATACTAAATAATCATAAGAACACATAACAATCTTTCTTTTTTATATGTCTAGTCTAGCTCAGAATAAGAAATACTAATTTAGATACCAGGGCGCCATGTAATCTATATTTGCGAGTTATGGAGCTCAGACCATGAAATGTGAATCAATATTCTCTTGTTAGGTGATTCTTCAGCCTGCAGATATGGAACTTATTAACACATCACATGAAATACCTGTCGGTTCTGGTTTTGCTCTAATTGGAACACTTCCTGCAAATTGCTTTACCGAAAATACAAAGGAAACACACCAGTAAAATTATTTAAGTCAATCTATTGAAGGCACAAAATACAGCGATAAAGGTGCTCCAGCACATAAAATTATCAGCACCCTAAATACGTCACTGTATACAGTCTTAACTCAAAATATCTGTTTACGTTATCAAACATCAACTTAATTATTCAACAAAGTTACAGCCTGGAAATTTCTCCTTAATTCTACTGTATTATGGCATTACAGCGCAAGAATCTATAGGTATTGATGGTTATTGAATTACTGCCTTTTGACTTAAAAGTTGATTTCACAATATTCTTACTCAGTCTTTTGGAATCCGACGCGACACATACATACGCACTGTTGTTACATGCAAAATCAAATGCAGTTATAAGCTGATGAGCAGCTTGCAATTCCTCCACTAGACAGAAGACGAGAAATTGCCCTTTGAAGTGGTCCAGCGGCAACTGGTTATTCAGGGAAAAATGGCTGGATGACGAAGGTCAACACACACAGAGTCGCAAGGGATTTGGGGTCGAAAATAGTCAAGAATCCACTTAGGGGGCCTGAAGTTTGTCAAGATATACACAAACGGCAGACCACGGCTCTCAGTTAATCATAATATAATGGGAAAGTAATTAGCATATCCAGCACTAACCAATTTTGGGAATAATACACTTAACGACAAAATCCCCATGTGTACGACTACTCTTACGTAAGAACGTCAGCGTACCCAACGGTACGTGTGTTTCTTTCTCAAGGCAGGACCCTTCACCTAATACGTGAACGTGAGCTGGGGAGGCAGGTACAACGTATTACCTTCCCATCTTAACCTCGACTCGTGATAATTCCAGTTGCTGGTTTTGCGGTGTGAGCAACCCCCACTTAAGCACGAAGCCAAGCAGTCAGAAAGTAATTCCACCACGGTGTAGAAATATGAAATTCCACTACAGTACGCTGATACCTATTTATACTAGGTGACCGGTTTAAAAACCGAACATAGCAAGTTTTGAATTTTTTATTGAACAAATTTGTCTAAGGACTTTTGCCCCCCCCCCCCTTTATTTAAAGTTCAGATCTAGACAACCTTGTTTTTTTAAGTAACGTAAAAAGTATTATTTGTAATAAAACATAAAATGGAGCAGCACATAGAAAATGTACAAGGCCAGTACCAAGGTGGCTTCTGGTGAAACAGATCAGTTATGGATCAAATCTTCATGCTTAAACAGATACAATCTACCTGTTGTGAACATTAAATGGAAATTCGTACACTGTTACTAGGTTTTCCTCAAGCATTTATGATTTGGGAAGAGGGGAAGGATGCATGAAGCAATGCAAAATATAAAATTATTAGAAAAGTTGATAAGGATGGTGAAATTTATTTTACAGAACACAGAATTTTATGAAGGGTAATGGCAAAAAATTTACTAATTGTGGATTAACAGTAGAACTGAAGAGTGACCTACTATCAACCACACTACGTACTGTCCTCGATAAGTATAAGAGGCAGTGGTAGAAATACAAGATAGACAGTTTTACACAGAGCTCATCAATGTATACCATACACAGATGAATAACACTGTTAGCCCGGATAACCACGGAATTATGGCAAATTATAAGGAACCTAGAGAGAAAAGCAAAGAAAATAAGCCTGGAATAAACTACGAAAAGACTAAATATGTGGTGAAAAGCAAATCAAAGGAAGAACTGAGGAAGCAGTAGAGAAAAAGATGTATATTACACGATAGAACGGGATTACGGCAATATTGAGTGATTCCAAGTCCCGCCCGCCGGGAATGGTTGTAATACAAAAAGTTTGCCGGCAGCTAGTCTAGAGGGCGTAGGTTATTTCGGGATTGTCCGTTACACCGGGCAGGGCTCGTTAGCATAATGAGATGAAATGCCTGAGCGCCACCACTTTTCGAATAATAATACTGAGCGATTTCTTAAAAGTGGAAAGAGAAAATCACCCGTAGGTGTGTTGTTGATACTGCTGCAGCGACGTCCTTCCTTGCGCTGTTCTGGATGGAACTTACCTTAAGTGATTTCCTACAGCTAGAATCTTTTACACTTAAATATAGGAAAGAACGCATGCAACAACCGTCAAACAATGAAATTCAATATATTAACGTCAAACACAAAATTATGTACAATGATCACATCTGATTTAATTATTTGAATTATAAGTCCTACATGACGTCATGGTGTTTTACAAACTGCTAAATATGCTTATTCAGTAATCTTAATTTAACAATTGACAGGATTATGAATTTGTGAAATGATACTGACTATTTTGCCGTTATCTGAACGCTATGTGAGGTCTTTTAAACGTGTGTCGCTTAATTTGCTTCCCGTTACTATTACACTTAGCGAAAATAATGGGCGTCTACATTTAATATAAAGTTTACACAGTACCTTCTAAGATCCTTGCTGCGGCTTGAGTTGCTTGATGTCCCTCTGCAATCGCGCTTGAACGAGTCGCCGCAGTGAATTCGGGAACTCGATAGAAAGGACTGCGGCAAGCGGGGTCGCCGTAACTGCTTGGAGAAACCGTGGGAGAAAAATTGGAATGCAAGCGATGGATGGCTGCGGTGCCAGAATTTGGTCTTCGTGTCTGGTCCCTTGTACAAGAAAATTCCGGAGTGCCGATATAACAAGACGAAAATCCAGTAAGCACTCCCGGTTAAATGACTCAAATCGATCCACTTCCGTAAATTAAATCCCGCAGAGTGGATTGAGAAGATATTTCCGAAAATTAGAACCGTTGTGGTCAAAACACGCAAGAACTCGGCACCAACCTATGCGGCTTGCTTCGATGCGGCAACTGCAGGAACTAGCTGCAAGAAAAGTGTGCAAGATCTCTTAAAATATTTGAAAGCGTTGTGGTGGGAAAACAATTAAATGTTTGGGACTATTGGCTTAAAGTGGAGCATGCGATTATTTCGGCAATGTGATTGGCTGAGGCGCTACTGGGGAGAAAGCCTGACTGATTTGTGCGAGGAGTTTACTTCTGAACACTTGTTAGTTTTATGCTTATATAACAATCTTGGCATGACTTTTACGATCTTTTTAATGGCCTAATGAGCGTTTTGATTGACATCTCGAAATTATCTGCTCAACGAAATAACTTTTACTGCTTTTTTGAGTGATTTATGAGGCAACAGCTGGTTGTTTGGAACGGAATGAACTTCAGCTGTAAGCTGCCTATCTGTGTGCGTGTCTTGTTTGAGTAATTTATGAAAAAGCGATTGTTTGAACACGTGTACCGGAACATATGCTGCAAAAGTTGAATTTCATCTAACATGTAGCAATAATCTTTGACGATTGAAAGAGAATTGGAAATAGAAACATTACTTACTGAGCAAGGTGAAGAAAGCAAATAGGTGGACTTACGGATTATGACATAACAAGTCCCTGGATGCAATGACTGACGTAAGAACAAAGTGCGTTGCAGGGTGCAAAATTAAGAATGAGGCATGAGTGATAGAAAGTGGAACAAAGGTTGGAAATGTGGGTACAAAAAATTCTGAGAAGAATCTTTTGGAGTGATTAAAGAAGTCTATCAGGCCTGTGATAAATCAAGAATCGTGCAATGGTGAAGGAGACCTGTATCCACTGGTGAATTATTAGCACGGGTGTAGCCGTAAAACACCAAATTCTTCTACCACTCCAGCTCATTTACCAACCTTCACCACTTTTACCCATAAATAATGCTATTTAATAGTTGGGTTTTCGGATATAATTTTCTTTTTTCCTGACATTTTCAAGATATTTTTAAAATTGTCAAGGTTTATACAGGTTGTTTTTGGTACGTCCAGGTAGTTTCTGAATTTCCGAGGTCCGAATTTAAAAATTGCAAGGTTGTTTTCTATGGGTCACTTTGAAATTATCAAGGTTGCTTATTGAGAGTTTCAAGATAATTTAATAAGTTTAAGGTACCCTTTGAAATTCTTTAGGTTTATGCAGGTTTTCTGACAGTTTCTGAATTTCCCAACGGGTTTTGAAGTTTTGAAGGATTTGACATTTTCAGTTATTTTTTAGGTTTTTAAGTTTACTTTGAAATGATTAAGGTTGCAAATTTTAAAAGATCTGAGGTTCTCTAATGGTCTTTTATTAATTTTTGTTATGGTGGGAAACAGATTTATGACTCCACAACAACAAAAATGCTGCAGAGAAGGGGCGGGTATTTGGTTATAAGAAATGCTTGCTCACGGGAATGCAGGGTCCAAAACCGGTTGTACCTGAAAGGTACTTGGACAAATGGATAATTTTTAGGTGCCACCTGTTACAAGACAAAACGTTCGTTAAGACACGTTAATTGTTACTACGACCGTGTTCATCCTAATTACGCCAAAATGGTCCTGCAACCGGCCGGCAGTCCGGCTAGTATTTGCGGAAATGGGGGGGGGGGGGGTCGGATTCGTACATCGTTAATTAGGGCGAGGGGTCCTTATACTGCCTGTGATTATCAAAGAAATATGAAGGTACTATAAGAGAAATAGAAGGTAATATAAGGGCGCTACGAGCTTTGATGAATAGGAGTTTCTCGACAACCCCCTGTATGAGCTCGAAACCCAGGGGTCATGGTGCTTCGGTGAAAACTAGAATGGACAGCGTCGACTATGGGTGGTAGCTGGAACCGCCAGTTTGGCCGCGGGGGTGGAGACGGTTGGGGGGATGATTCCTTCGGAGATGTCAGGCCAACACAGAATCCTTGCCCTCAAACAAGCAGGGTAGACGAGGGGCCATGAGACGGCCTTCAATCTCGTCTCGAAATGTAAATAACAAAACGCACTGAGCCACGGCTTCCTCTGGAGGATCCGTAAAAGAACGATTATACATCACACGTGCATCGGAACAATATGGGAAACCGCGTGGTACAGTTTTAGGCTGCCCTGAGCGGCCACTCGATCACAGCCCCGAAGGGTTAAACGGGAGCGGCGTCACACACTTGATGTTTTCTCCTTCACGTCAAGCGTCAATCTTCTCGAGTCGTGAAGAAAGTTGCACCACGCTGATGGGACGAGGTGGGGGGGGGCGCACGAGCAAGACGCTTGTGTGCTCTGTTTAACTCGAGCAAAAGGTATCTCTATCGCATGAAACCAAGCCGTGGTTGAGGAAAGTTTTCACGCCAGAGACGCAGCTGCAGGAACATGTGGTTGCCCACTGTTAGTAGCCAAGCGGTCTCGAAGATTGTTAGCTCTTAAAACGACATTAGCAGGGGTTGATTAAGGCCAAAATATGCACGGGGAATTGATTTTGTAGGCAGCCTGCTGTGTAATTACGGCGGAACTCGCCGGTTTTTTGCAATCACAACACGTACAAAATTCTGTCCTAACACACCTGCTGCGCTTCTTTACAATACGGGGCGGTTCCCCTAGGCTAGAAAGTAGTTCAGCTCCCGGAGAATGACCTAATCTTGTTGGTAGCTAACATTCGTAACTGCATGCGCTTCACAAATAAATTACAACGTAATACTACAAACGCTGTGTAGAAATAACACGCAAATACATTATCGCAGAACGGTAGCTCATGGTTGTAATTTGACTTCTGTCGTAATGTTACGATATGCTACATAAGGAAGTTTCTAGACATATTTTTTGTGGTATTATGCAGGAGATAGAAGTTTCGACAGCCTTTTGATAGCGGTAGATGCTAATAGCGGTAGTCGATGATTATTGAAGGCGTTAATCTCGGCTAAACAGGCGATTGGTTGAACACAAGGCTGATTATATTGTTTGGAAATATTTACATGTATTTAACATGTACACAAATCTATTGAAATAGTATATATTACAAAGAGAGAGAAAGGTAAACTAAGAACTAAGGTTGAGTAGGACCACGGGCGTAGCCGGGGCAGGAATAGTAGGCGGTGCGGGCCTCTTGCGTTCAAGAAGGCTGCGGTGCGGCCTCGGCTTGGAGCTGGTCCTAGGTGGTCCTGAGTCCTGGTTAAGGCATTGGCTGGGTCATGGGGCTAAGTCCTGGAGAGCACTGGCGGATGCTGCGGCGGTTATGTCCTGAAGACCACTTGAGTCCTGTGGCTAAGCCCTGAAGAGCGTTGGGGGATCCTGCGGCTAAGTCCTGAAGAGCGCTTGCGGTTGCTGCGGCGGCTAAGTCCTGAAGAGCGCTTGTGGGTGCTGCGTCAGCTAAGTCCTGAAGAGCGGGGGCGGATCCTGCGGCTAAGTCTTGAGGAGCGGTTATGGATGTTGCGGCAGCTAAGTCCTGAAGAGCGTTGGCGTATACTGCGGCTAAGTCGTAAATTGGCTGGATGGTCATGGCCTTCTTCTAGACTGGAGTGGCTTTCTGCTGGTTGGACTTCTTGTTCGACCCGCCGAGGCAGAGTGATTTACTCTGCCCCTCGTTTCTTTATTTAAGAGGCCTAGTTCATTTGTGATCCAATCCCTAGATGCTTATTGGCCAGGGGGCGAAGGAACACATCTGGGGGTGGTATTTTAGACGATGGAGGAGTCGCGATGCTAATTACTTGGCGCGTCTAATAGGCGGTTTGCTTTCACTAGGTCTGGCTTGCTGACAAGTAAACACGCATTTTGATATCAAACACGACTGGTTTAGTTTGATATTTCCCGGTGCTTTCTGAACCTTTGTAGTTTCCAGGATGAGATAATTTATGAGCGTTTTTAAACCGCGCTTCAGCGGTTCATCCGGTTCGGCCTTGGGCTGGAGTTTATCACCTCCGTTGAATTTTTCCGCGCGTATCGGTACCCCACACTTGATGGTTTCAGTGAGCGCAACACCAATTATTCAAATTACTTTGTATATTTCTGCATGCCTAAATAACAGTTTACTCAGCTTCGGCGACCCACGGGCGGTTTGCCTGCGAGATTAATTTATTAGCCCAGCGCTTTCGGGATTATTCGCGAGCTGTCCAGAATTTTGTTTTCTTAACAGAATAAATTACGTTTGTCAGCCGCTTGGCCTTATTCTCGGATTCGAACCCCGCCAGCCGCCCGTTTTCCACATGTTTCAATTTTTGATTCGTGCGCGTTCTTCGCCTTTATAGGCCAGTCGATAAGTCTTTTAAAATGGCGGTTAGCGGGAGTAATTCCGGACAAGCTGGAATAAATTTTAATCTGTTCTGCTGGGACTCAGAAAATATATACTAATTTTGCACCCCTTGACAGGCCCGGATTTATCCGCTATGCTTAAAAAAAGGTCTAAATTTTTATATTTTTCCTAATATTAGTGAATATCTCGATTAGTATCAACTTTTGAGCAAAATACGTAGTTATCAAAATTAAAGAAGAGTAAATTCTCTACAAAAAATGTTCTATACATTTTTGTCATATATTCGCTTGTTTCGAATTGATAGGCGTCGAAATATTTTTTTTTTCGAGCATTTGCTTGTTACTTTCTTTTACGATAAAAGATGTATTGGATTCACCCTAAAAATTCGAAATTGAGTTTTCAACAGATCTTCACCTTTTAAAGTGCCCTGAACCCAAAAAACATGTTTTTGTTCATTGCTCTGTCTGTGTGTCGGTCTGTCTATGGGTCTGTTTGTGAACAGAATATCTCAAAACGAAAAGAGGTATGACGTTGAAACTTCATATATAGGTTTTGTGTACTATCTAGATGCGACAGCAAGCTTTTGAAGAAAATCGCATAACCGGAAGTAGGTGTTTACTCTTGTGATTCTTCAGTTTTTTTGGATTTTTCCAAAAACGGCTGTAACGATTTTTTTCAAACTTTACAATTTTATTAAATTTTTAATGTGTATTGATGTGAGCTAGGCAATTTTTCAGTCGAATGCCTCTAAAATGGGTTTCTTTTGTTTTCTTTTCCAAATTTTTCTATTAACTCCTATTTTAAATAGAACAACCAGTATATTATTACATTCTTGAATTCAGCTTAAAATTTTAGAGAAAATTTGTCTCTTGAACTAACGCTCTATTGTGTACGGTTTCTGTACAAATTGCAATTTTTGAAAATTTTTGACAAATGCTTGTATTATGTACCTATGTATGTATAATACTTACGTTGTAGAAGCTGCTGATTTATGTGCTTGCATCTGGCGGTACAATGCTCAACTTGCCCCGGATTCGGGATACAAAGTTAAAGATTAAAAATCAAATTTTGGCTAATAGGCCAGTCGATAAGTCTTTTGAAATGGCTGTTAGCGGGAGTAATTCCGGATGATTCAATTAGGGACAACATTTTATTTCTGCATGCATTTAGTGGCTGCGATACTGTTTCCGCACTATACAGGCAGGGGAAAATAAAGTTTGTTAAACTTCTACAGAAAGAGAAAAACTTACGGAAGGCTGTTCAAATGTTCAAAGACCCAAACGCGTCCCCAGAGGAAATAGATAAAGTGGGAGAACAATTTCTTCTTCTTCTGTATGGATCAACACACTGTGTATCGTTGAACAGGTATAGATACCAGTGTTTCGTACAATCTATTAACAGAAGTTTACCAAATCTAGCATCATTACCACCAACCAAAGACGCAGGTCGCTTGCACTCGTTCCGTACTTAAACCAAATTCAGCTATGGTATGGAAACGAAAAATCACCTTTCGAGTGGGGATGGAGAAATTCAAAGAATGGATTAATGCCCATTCCCACTGTACAAGACGCAGCTCCCCAAGAATTACTGAATCTAATTTCTTGTAAATGCGCCAAAGGTTGTAATGTATCTTGTCGCAAAGCAGGTTTTCATTGCTCAGTAATATGTGGTTTCTGTCAGGGCAAATCTTATTTGAATACTGTGGACGTGATCGAAGTAGACGACGAAAACGACGACGAGGACTTGCATATCGATCTAGAACAATCAATAGAACATTCCCAAGATTATGAAGCAAATTCGGAACACCAGACAGATATTGTTGAAAGTCAAAGTGATATTGAACAACTACAAACATCAAAAAGGCAAAAAAAATTGATGAGCAGTCAACTTCAAAAGAAACTTGAAGTTAGCAAAGTTGGAATAGTGGAACGTCAATAATAATTTAAAAAATCTGGTGTGATACACGCACACAACTTCCTTTTATAGTGATTTTATAATTAGCCAAAATTTGATTTTTAATCTTTAACTTTGTATCCCGAATCCGGGGCAAGTTGAGCATTGTACCGCCAGATGCAAGCACATAAAGCACCAGCCTCTACACCGCAAGGTAAAACGAGGTTATCGATTATACATACATACATAGGTACATACATTCAAACATTTGTCAAAAATTTTCAAAAATTGCAATTTGTACAGAAACCATACAAAATAGAGCGTTAGTTCAAGAGACAAATTTTCTCTAAAATTTTAAGCTTAATTCAAGAATGTAATAATATACTGGGTGTTCTATTTAAAATAGGAGTTAATAAAAAAAATTGGAAAAGAAAACAAAAGAAACCCATTTTAGAGGTATTCGACTGAAAAATTGCCTAGCTCACATCAATACACATTAAAAATTTAATAAAATTGTAAAGTTTGAAAAAAATCGTTAGAGCCGTTTTTGAAAAAATCCAAAAAAAACTGAAAAATAACAAGAGTAAAAACCTACTTCCGGTTATGCGATTTTCTTCAAAAGCTTGCTGTCGCATCTAGATAGTACACAAAACTTATATGTGAAGTTTCAACGTCATACCTCTTTTCGTTTTGAGATATTCTATTCACAAACAGACACACAGACAGACCGACACACAGACAGAGCAATGAACAAAAACATGTTTTTTGGGTTCAGAGCACTTTAAAACGTGAAGATCTGTTGAAAACTCAATTTCGAATTTTTAGGGTGAATCCAATACTTCTTTTATCGTAAAAGAAAGTAACAAGCAAATGCTCGAAAAAAAATATATTTCGACGCCTATGAATTCGAAACAAGCGAATATATGACAAAAATGTATAGAACATTTTTTGTAGAGAATTTACTCTTCTTTAATTTTGATAACTACGTATTTTGCTCAAAAGTTGATACTAATCGAGATATTCACTAATATTAGGAAAAATATAAAAATTTAGACCTTTTTTTAAGCATAGCGGTTAAATCCGGGCCTGTCAAGGGGTGCAAAATTAATATATATTTTCTGAGTCCCAACAGAACAGATTAAAATTTATTCCAGCTTGTCCGGAATTATTCCCGCTAAAATGTACTTGTCGACTGGCCTATTAGACGTTTGGACATATTTGTTGGTTTTATTCGATTGCCTACGCTGTTAGCTGTTTATTTGTGCAGCGTGCTAGATTTTTTAGCGGCTTTTTGTAAAGGATTTTAATTTGTTGGCATTTATGATGCGGGCCGGGACGGTATTTGCTAACATCTGGCTCTTCCCGGGTGTAAGAGTTACTGCCTGGGCGAGTATTATCGAGCGGGCGCGTTCTTTGTCAAAACTTTGTTTTTGGATTCCCAGGCCGAACTCTTATCAAATTAGAATACAACGAATTTGGAACGGCGGCAGCTAGCATTTAATATTTATTATAACAGATACAACTTAGTTTGGAATGCAGCAATTTGGTTGGTGGCATGATTACAAAATCCAGCAATCATCACTTTTGCTTGGGACCAGAACGGTGGGCTTGAAAAATAGAAACCCACGGGATTCAGCGGGTACGGGCACTTGCGAGCGTCAAGGGATGTATGAATGGGGAACTAAAGTCAACTGTGAAGCTTCACTTCAATGTGATGAGATGGGACTTCGAAGCTTCGAACTGAAATTGCCAAGTCCGTGAAAAGTTGATACAGTTAGAATGACCAATGATTTTCCACATAACTCGGGATTGCCATGCTCTCTAAGCACACGATGCATTGAGCTAGACTTTCAACTGACCGAAATGTTTGTGCCAGAACTTGGACCAACTCTAGAATCTCTCCCCACGCGCCCATCCAACCAGAATTCTAGCTTCAGAATCGTTTTTGACGTTCTCGATGTTGTATTTCACTTTTTTGCAGAACTTTAAAGTGTGGAAAATTGCGTCTGAATTTCTGAATTTTCAAGGTCGTTTCGAGATTTCAAGATAGTTTTAAAATTTTGAAGGTTCTTTTCAATGGTTTTGATTTTGTTAAGATCTTCCTCAATTTGTCAAGGTCATTTTGAATTTCATTATGTCGTTTTGAATTTCTCAATAACGTTTTGGCCTCGTCAGAGGTGTCGAGGACACCAGGATTTTTCAAGTTTATTTGGAAATCCTATAGATGGTGTCGAATTTTTCAAGAACGTAACATTTTAAAAATCGTTTCAAGTTTTTCAGAATCGTTTTTGGCATTCTTGAAGTCGCTTTTAAGGTTTTTCAGAACTTTTTGAGGTTTTGAAGCTTGTGTCCGAGTATTCAAGGTCGTTTCGAGATTTTTAGTTGAAAAAGTTTAAAGGTTGTTTGGAATCGTTGAGTTTGTTATAATCTTGTTGAATTTGTCAAGGCTAATTTGAATTTTTTTAGGTAGTTTTGAGTTTCTCGGTATTGTTTTGACATCTTCAGAGTTGTTGAAAACTCCAAGATATTTCAAGTTTTAAAATTCTCAAGGTTGTAGATATTTTCAATGATGTAAAATTTCCAAAATCGGGTTTTGACATTTGTTACAGCTCAACACGACTTTTACGATTTTAAAGCACTTTGGAGATAGTCTAAATGGGTTATCAGGGCACGTTAATCTTCAAAAAGGCAAAGTTCACTCTAATCACGCCTCAACTTGCTGTAAAAGTCGGTTGACCGGCTATTTGCTCAGGGTGAAGGGGGGGTTCGGATCAACACGACGTATTTTAGAGCGAGATGCTGTCACAATAGGCATTGATTGTAATCAAAATAAGGGGCGGGGTAGGAATGAGCGCTACGAATTTCATTGATAGAATGGAAACGAAACTTCGGCCGGTCCTCGAAGAAATTTGAAGTCAGAGGACCGATGCTTCACTTCAACGTTTTGGCGATCCGTTCCAACTGCTTGGGGACCTACCTTTGTTGGTCTGTTAGCTTTGCCGGTCACTTCACAATTAAATCTTCTTTATTTGTAGAATATGTTGATAGTTCAACACTCTTATAGCACTAAATAGAAGAGTTGTAAGCTCATCCTGTATATAGTAATTTAGCATCTAGAGGTACAGTAGAAGAGAGGCATCAAAGTTATTTTTTGCATAAAAGCTTTTACCAGTTATATGAAGAAATAGGTGTTTGAATTAATTAATTTTCAGTTAGCTCTAATATAAATTTGTAGGTGCAATTTAAATTGTAATAATCTCAATGTTTCAGCAGGAAAACGGAATGACAACGAGAACGCCTCTAAATTCCCCGACAACTCCGCCTTCGACTACAGTAACCCCATCCCTCAGCAAGCTATCGCCCTGGCTCGTCTCGCAAGAAGTGGTTGCGTCGCCAGTTGCGAAGGTTAACACCACCGAAACCTCGATCATTCGCAAGTCTGTCATCACCACTCAGCTGTAGCAAGCTGCGATTGGATTGTCAACTATTGTGCCTTATGGATTTTATCGTGGGCGTTTCTTCGAGCCGTCGTATTTATTTTTGACAACGCTGTGCAACTGCATTTTAAGATATTTGGCCATGCGACTTAAAATATTTATATAGAAATATGTGATAGCAGGATACGTCCATCCCGTGTTTGTAACAGTGAAAAGTTTAGAGAGAAAATGATGTGAGGTTATGGCACTTGATCAAGCGCACCCTGAAAATTGCCATAGCTACATTTAAGCTACGTATTATATTGATTCTGCAGATTTTAACCATAGAAGACATATCCCGATTATAATTGGCGAATACTCGTCGTGCGTACATTTCCATGCATAGCCATTTAATGTAAATACAAGAGTTATAAGTACTTATGGACCAGATAGATTTATTCCTACTAATATGCAATTCATATAATTTTTGAAGCTGTTTTTAGATACTTAAGGATAGACTGTTATATTTGTAAATATTTTATTTTTACATCTTAAGAGATTTTTCGAATCAGGCCAACTCTAATTGGCCATTTTATTGAAGTTTTTTATGACGACTATTGTGTAGGCGGTGGCATTGTTTCTCTTCCGACTCCTTTCTTCGACTAAAGAGTGGTGAAAGGGACCAATTTTAACTTATTTGTGAACCGTAGCGAGATAAACTGCTTGTAAGCCATGCGAAGTGATGATTTTTATATGTTCCGGCTTCCATTTTCTATATTAATGCACCTGTACGCGTATGATTGTGTAAAAGTTTGAAATTGCTGGAATATTCTGCAAGTATAAAATTTTTCCTTACTTTTAAGACTACTGGTGTTATAGCAGTCACTTCAATTGTTGTATGCCTTATTGATTAAAAAACAAATGAAAATCAATCATCAGTATTGTAGCATAGAGTGACTGAGGCCCAAAATTGTAGTACAAAAAGCCTGGAACTGAAAATCAGCATTTTCTCATTCCATTAAAGTGCCATTGGTGCCAGTTAGGTTACGTCCGCTTGTATTTTGTAAACTTTCCTAATAACTACTTTCCGTCCTTTGCACGTTTGTTATTCTGTACTTAAATAAAACTAATGTGTTTCAACCGAAGCGTCTGAATCAAACGTCTTTTCTTAAAAAGTTTTACTAAAAAACGGAGTTACAAAGTCTACAACGCCGATTCATAAATCTGTAACTGGGGTGGGGAGCGAGAAGTCACAACCGACTGGAGTTCAGGTCTTTGCGTGTCTTGGCCAGCCGGATCTCGAGGCAGAAGAACGGCACCACCGCGAAGATCATGCAGGTGGCCAGGATGTACAGCTTGATCCAGTTGCAAAGCAAGCCGTGGAGACCGAACGAGAGTGCTAGGCCTATGAACCTGAAGAAGGTGGAGATGCAGAACGGGGCGCTCCAGTTGTCCGTGTAGAGGGATGTGAGCAGCGCTGCAAAGACACTGTTTATTTATGTTACACGGCTTCGGGCCCAACTTACAGAAGGTGAGTATCTCCCAAATGGCGTTGCACACCCCGCAGACGGCTGGTATCACATAGAAGAGGGCAGGGTCGTCGTTCATGGGTTTCCATAACATTTGGACCATTAAAACACAACACTGGAAGATGAATCCAACAGCTGCAAAGGTAAGTAGGAATTATGAATTTGTTGAATGGGACAATGGTAGTAATGTAAGCTGTATCATCTATCAGAATAATATAAGATAAAGCCATACATACAGTGTCACAGTTTGTGTCAAAACTGACGCAAAACTTAACCTGCTAACCTCGAATTTGACATAGACTTACAGTGTCACCAACAATACATTTCGGTATTGCAAACTGATTTAGGCTATCCAGGGCCTGCTGCAATTGAGTTTTAAAAAAATTACTCTCTTCATATTAACTAACAACCCATCAGTCATTAACTCTTTTTTTTTAGTATACCGGGTGCTGACTTGCGCGACGCACCATCGGAATTTGCATAGTAAATTATTTATGTTCAATTATTTGCTCCCCTAATTACTTTAGAGTTAAAGTGTACATATATTTTTTGTAGAGAAAAAAATACTGCATCCATTCATACTGTTGCTAACAATTTTTTTATTTTCCGGAACCGAAGGAATGCCAAAAACAAACTAGCATTTTCACAAAAATCAGTGATGCCATGGAATTATTGAAACAAGCCAATGCCAACGCAAATGCGTGCGGCGCGACAATATGTGCTGTTTGTTTGGTTGTCATTGATGTTTGACGTTTATAATAATTCATTATTAATTATGTTCGGCTTAATGTCTCTAAGGTACCTAGACCTTGTCCATAACAAAAATAGTTTTATGAGTATGGTGGACGTTCGTTAAGTAAGCTCCTTGTTTATTGTAAAATATCCGTATCGGCAAATTCCAAACAGTACAACCATTAATAGACTGATTCATTTTAAGTTTAAGAATACAGGCAAGTTATTAAATAATTGTAGGTGCAATAATGAGGTTCAGAACTTACACCAAAATGTGAAAAACGACAATACGTTCAATCTTTTGACGGCAGTGACTGGATGATCGCCCCGCACGCACTTGCGTTGGCATTGGCTTGTTTCAATAATTCCATGGCATCACTGATTTTTGTAAAAATGCTAGTTTAATTTTTTGCATTCCTTCGGTTCTGGAAAATGAAAAATTGTTACCAGCAGTATGAATGGATGCAGTATTTTTTTCTCTACAAAAAATGTATTTACACTTTAGCTCTAAAATAATTAGGGAAGCAAATAATTGAACATAAAGAATTTACTATGCAAATTTCTATGGTGCGTCGTGCAAGTCAGCACCCGGTATACAAAATGTATGCAATTTTTCGGTAAGTTTGAAATTTTTTTATCTGATAAACAATTGAAGGTCACTTTTATTCTATCAATAACTGTTAGCCTCATGATACAAAAACAGGGACTGACTTAGAAATTAATTTCGTAGTTGTAAATATAGCAAAAATTGGAATGGGCTAGACCTGTTGCCCAGATACAAGAAAAATTGTGTAAAAACACCACAATAGAGACCCTGTAAAAGAAGAGGAATAAGAAAACCTGTAGTAAGGGCGGTGGTTAAATAAGAATGATTGTGAGAGACAACCTGCAGAAAAAATTGAAGAGTAAAAATTTTTCCTAAAGTTATTAATAGGTAACTGAGGAATAGTGGTGTATCTATATTTTTAACTAATTATGTATATAATTCAGCTCAACAGTCGAATGCTTGTTTTTGCGTTTTCTCTTACTATCTTGATTTATCCCTCATATTCACTATCCCTGAATATTCTAAACACCATTTTGCATTCAGCTGGTATGCGCCATCGTTTGGAAAAAAATGTCTGAAGCAACATAAGTCGAGCAACTGTCGCAAAAGAAAAAGTTATCGGCCAATGTTGCTATTGTAAGCAACATATGTATGTATGTATTGTCGGTAATCTCATTTTACCTTGGGGTGTAGAGGCTGGTGCTTTATATGTTTGCGTCTAATAGTACAAGGCTCAACTTGCCCCGGATTCATGTTGCAAAGTTAGAACGCGCTTTTTGTGCTTGCGCAACAACCATTGTGTAAGGTGTGTGTCTTGGTGATGTGTTGACCTTGTTACTCTATCTCTTAGGTCTGTGGTTCTGAGTAGAGCACAGTTAACTTGGCCCAACTGTGAATGGTCTCACCGAGCCTGATTCCAATTGCCAAGGTTGCGGAAAAATTCCGTCCCCCACGGGATTCGAACTGAGGACTTGCTTAATGCAACTGCGCTACCTGGATTCTTTGTAAACGACATGTTGTTTCTAAAAATGTAGCAATTTAACGTTTCTCTATCCAAGACAAAAAATATGCATTTTGTTGGTCTTCAAGGGCTGAAACAAGTGATGGATTGGCTCTCGCGTTATTCACCCTTTGTGTGAAATATGTTATGAGGAAAATGATAACAGTGAACCACTCGAAACATTTGAACTAATGAATCGACACTGCTGGCAGCATATGCAGATGAGAACTGGAGTAGATCAGAAACTCCCGAAAAGTTGTGTGATAAACACTCGAGACAGTGGAAGGAGTCTGATAAAACATATTACAACCATCATGACCAGATCAGTGGCAATAGCGGAAGAATTTGCTTTGCTCTAAAGAACAACACAAGAGAAGTAGGATTGAACATCAACACCGATACAACAAAGATCATGATTAAAACAAAGATGAACAGAAATCACCGGAATATCACAATAGAGCTGATACGAGGGCAGGATGATAATTAGTTAGCCTCCACATATTTTCAATACATAAATATAAATGTATATTCAAAAATGTCAACTTCTATCTTTTAATTGGCAACACTGAAAATATAAAGTCCACCTGTGAAATAGTTTGTTGTTAGCAGCTGTTTAAAGGAAATGTGCGTTGTATTTTTTTAACAATGGAAAATACTGATCAATGTGGAGTTATTTAATTTTTGCATACAAAAGTCTTAAAAGGTGCAAACATTTTTGAATAGACGGAAACTGTGCTGGGTGAATGTGCTCCATCATATACGACCGAAAACAATTCGATGGTTAAATTTAATAGGGCCGCACGAGCGTCCAAGACGAGCACCGCTCTGAACGCCAAAAAAGTGTCACTACAGCAGAAATGGTTACCAAAATCCACGATATGGTATTGAAAGACAAATGACTGAAGTTGAGTGAAATAGCTAATGCAGTGAACATCTCAAAAGAGCTGATGTGCGATATTTTAACCCAAGAATTGGGCACGAAAAAGCTGTCCGCGTGATGGGTGCCGCGTTTGCTTACATTTGATCAAAAACGTGTTCGAAAGCAACTTTGACAAGAGTGTCTAGACCGTTTTAAGAAGAATGGAACTGATTTTATGCATGATTTGTTACTACTGATCCAATTTATACCACACAAACCAAATTTAAATTAAAGCAATGATCAGAACCTAGTTTTTCGGCTCCACAAAAAGAAATTACCCTAACATCAGCTCTCATGGTGATGGCATCGGTTTTTTTGCAATGCAAAAGGGATTTTGATGATCGATTATTTTCCACAGGAAAAACAATAAGTAGTAAATGCTCTGCTAACGTTTTGGGCCAATTGCACCAAAATATTCGACAAAAAGCGGCCAGGTTTAGCGCATAAGAAACTTATTTTTTACCAGGAAAATGCACGCTCTCACACTAGAGTGGGCAAAGTCATCGAATTAGAGCACCATTTGCTTCCGCATTCACCTTATTCACTCTATTTGGCTCCCGCGGACTTCGACTTATTCCCTAAGCTTAAAATTTTCCTCGATGAATAAAAATTTTCATCTGTTGAAAAGGCCAAGACCACTGTTGGCGTCTATTTTTCATAGTTTGAACACCTTTCGTCACGGGATCAAAGCCTTAGAGCATCGCTAGACAAAATGTATTGAGCATCTAAAAGACTATGTTAAAAAATAAAAATATTTTGGAAAACAAAACCGGTCTTTCATTGTTAGGCTAACCAATTATCGTCTCGCCCTCATAGAACAGCTTATGTATCTTGCTATGGATAACATGTTAGGGGGATTATCCAGGTTCCGCCCCGTCGGCCATTTACCATTGTTTTGATGCAGATCCTTTAGTGGTCTATCACAGTGTCTGGAACAGCAGCCGTTTGCAGCAACGTAAAACGTCATTTACAGCTAATCCAAGCTTCTTAAAGGTACCATTTATATTGTAGTAGCCTTACAGTGCCGAATTTTAAGTGTACAGTGTGTTTAAGTGCCAGACAGTTTGCCTAACGTTGCGGTTATTTTAACATTTATTGTTTGCGCTATTGCATTTGCTAAATCTTTTATAGTTGTTTACCTGTCAGTTTAACTCATCGTCAGATTACATGATCCTGTTCAACTTTGCGTAGTGGCAGATGAAGTATGTGTCGCATTTGTACCATGTTTAGTTGACGTTTACAAGTCATTCCAGTAATTGATGTCAAGTTTACCTCGTGTTTACTAGATTAAGATGTTACGCAATTTACATATTTAACCTTTACTAACACATTTCGTATTTTTATGTAACCTTTTGCTCATTTAAATATTTGCTAATACATTTGATGTTTATTTAACTGTGGTTTTCTTCTGATGTTGAGCATGCAATTTGTGTATGTATTTTTCAGTTGTAAAAGGAGTTTGGCCAGCTGTTCAAGCGAGTTCTTCGAAAGGTAGGTCCGATGAGGTTGTACTTGGCTCGCTAACCAGAACACTGCCAAGGTTATAGTTGAAAGGTGAATCTATTATGCTTCCACTTTTTCTCAGTGGGTTTACCTATGCATTTTTTCCTTTGTAGGAATCGTGGTGGCGCCTTGGCAATCTGCTTTTCCGTTATTAGGCCGTTGCCCTGTGTAATCTCGTGTTGTACCCCCTTCGCTCCACTGAAGCTAGTCGGCATCCCTTGTGTAACGGGCTGGGGCAGCAGTCCTATGTAATCCATTCCCGAATTTGAGGTAGCTTACGCGCTAGTCAATTAGCATTGTTTAGCCTGTCGTAAATACCGTTTTGTACCGTTACAGTATGTAAGGATTCAAATACTTAAGATGGGCATGAGACGTTAGAATGATTGTTGAAACCTCAAAAAGTGTCCTCCATGCAAAAATGCTGGCAGGAGGAAGAAAGGACAGGCCGAAAAAATATGGGAGTCGCGTAAGAGTCTATTAAGATTCAGGAAATGGGAATAAGAAAAGCGGTGGCAAGTTTAGTCGACAAAATAAGAAAGATTGTGAAAGACGACCTGCAGAGAAAATTGAAAAGAGTCAATTAAGATTCTGGAAAAGGGCAACATGCAATGGATGGGAGTGGATGGAAGGCAAAACTGAAGGCGTCCCAGGCCCGTAAGCAAGCTGTAGCGCCATAGGATGGATGGAGCTAGTAACATGGTCACACATTTTCATTTTGATCTTTACTTCCGTCTTGAAAGATGAGACTTAATCACACAAAGGTCAAGACTAGTCTTAATTCAAAACAAAGTGATTGATTTTTGGAATAAATAAGATCTACAAGAAGGAAAAAAATCTGGTGTGATACACGCACACAACTTCCTTTTACAGTGATCTTATGATTTTTGGGGCTTTCACGGTCATTGTCATTAAGTAACAAACGACTTCCGAGATTGGACCGTGTCATGATTGAGATCTAAGAACTCAACGTTTCGCCCACTTTCGTAAGGGGCTTCATCAGGAGGAAAAAGCAAAAGAGCACGGTAGCTCAACGTGTTAACCACGTCAGAGGCGAAACTCTTTGCAAAGGAAGGGATAGAAGAGCACGGTAACTCAACGTGTGACCCACGTCAGAGGCGAAACTCGACTAACTATCGGAAGGAGGAAAGCGAGAATGTATAGACAAGAGGAGTCGCGGAATTAGCACTTTCCACATAGAAGGCAGGGGAAACCCTTCATCCCGATTGAGATTGTTAGGGTGTTTGTAAACCTCAATGGCTTCGCGAATGTTTCTGCTAAAGAAGAATGGGGATTTGCAGATGATCAAAAAGAATCTTATGACCAGTATCGCGTTGGTGTTCGGCGATGGGTGATGGTGAAACCAGACCCGACTTGGGACAGCGCTGGTGCTCGGAGATGCGAGTTTTCACTGAACGTTCTGTTTCACCAATGTATACAGCATTACAAGAGCAACGGACTCTATAACACCTTTAGATGATATAGTGTTTAATTTATCTTTAGATGAAGGAAGAACCTGTGAGATTTTGCTCGGCGGTTTGAATACTGTTTTAATGTTTTGTTTTCGAAGAAACTTCCCTACGCGGTCGGTGACTTGGTGGATATAGGAAAGAAAAAATTCTTATGCCCTACTTTCTCGCGACCTAACTTTCAAAATCGAACGTTGAACTTATATCCCATAGAAGCGTTGAACCTAAGGATGTACCTACTTGTGAGTTTCGATGTCACTTCCCTATTTATCAAAGTTCCTATTCCCAATTCCGTAGTCATAATCCAACAGTTGTTATCAGAGCATGGGGAGACGTCTTCAAGTCTACCAGCCCTGATAGAAAAATGCCTCTGTTCCACTTATTTTCTATTTCAAACCCAATTCTTTAAACATCTCTGGTGCGGCCATGGGTTCTCCTCTTTCACCTGTCGTTGCCAATATCTTCATGGGAGCTTTCGAAACCGTAGCTCTGGAATCTTCAGAATTGAAACCTAAGGTTAGGTTCCGCTACGTTGACGATACCTTTATTATTTGGCCACATGGTAAAGACGCGTTACCCGTCTTCTTAAATCATCTCAATAGTCAACATTCAGACATTAACTTTACCATGGAGATAGAAAGTAACGTTTCCCTTCCCTTCTTAGTTGTACAGGTCTGTCGCCAACCCAGTGGCAAACGTGGTCATTCTGTATATCGCAAACCCACTCATACTGATCGCTATCTGCATGCCGATTCTCACCATCATCCTACACAAAAACCTTCTGTTATCAATTCGCTGGTACGCCGGGCTGTTTCCATACCCCAACCCGATTATATCCACGCTGAATTAAACCACATTGGGAAGGCTCTTAGGAATAACGGTTACCGTGTTAGGGATATACAGTCTGCCATCAATCGCCATCTTCATCCACGGCCACCCAAACCTCCAAAACCCGATTCTCCTGCAGCTATAGTTTTTCTTCCCTATATCCACCAAGTCACCGACCGCGTAGGAAAGTTTCTTCGAAAACAAAACATTAAAACAGTATTCAAACCCCGAGCAAAATCTCACAGGTTCTTTCTTCATCTATTTAGTCATCTAAAGATGGTTATAGAGTCCCTTGCTCTTGTAATGCTGTATACATTGGTGAAACAGGACGTTCAGTGAAAACTCGCATCTTTGAGCACCAGCGCTATCTCAAGTCGGGTTTCGTTTCATCATCGGCCATCGCCGAACACCAACGCGATACTGGTCATACGATTCTTTTTGATGAAACTTCCATCATCTGTAAATCCCCATTCTTCTTTAGCAGAAAGATTTGCGAAGCCATTGAGGTTTACAAACACCCTAACAATCTCAATCGGGACGAAGGCTTTCCACTTCCTTCTATGTGGAAAGTGCTAATTCTTAAGCCCCACCCACCGCTACTGAACCGCGACGGCATTTGCTGAACCGCTACTGCGCTTGCCTATACATTCTCGTCTTTCTCCTTCCGATAGTTAGTCGAGTTTCGCCTCTGACGTGGTTCACACGTTGAGTTACCGTGCTCTTCTATCCCTTCCTTTGTGAAGAGTTTCGCCTCTGGCGTGGTTAACACGTTGAGTTGCCGTGCTCTTTTACTTTTTCCTCCTGATGAAGTCCCTTACGAAAGTGGGCGAAACGTTGAGTTCTTCGATCTGAATCATGACACGGTCCAATCCCGGAAGTCGTTTGTTACTTAGTAATCTTATAATTAACCAAAAATTTGATTTAAAATTTTTAAGCATTTGCCAAACATTTTCAAAAATTAGATTTTCTTAAAAAAACGGTACAAACTAGAGCGTTAGTTGAAGAGACAAATTTTCTCTATAATTTTAAGCTGAATTCAAACATGTAATAATATACAGGGTGTTCTATTAAAATAGGAGTTAATAAAAAAATAGAAAAAAACAAAAGAAACCCATTTTAAAAGTTTTCAACTGGAAAATCGATCAATACACATTAAAAATGTAATAAAAATGTGAAGTATGAATAAAAGAGGTTTTTTGAAAAAATCGAAAAATGAAAAATCACAAGAGATGCGATTTTCTTCAAAAGCTTGCTGTCGCATCTACACAGTACACAAAACTTATATATGAAGTTTCAACGCCATACCTCTTCGTTTTTGAGATATTCTGTTCACAGACAGACAGATCACCGCTAAAAGTAGGCCTTTTAGCACTAGCTTTTTTTTACTAAAAGTGACGTTTTATAATTTAGCGTGTAAAATGAGATCAGCTGTTTACTTTTAACACGTGTTATAAAGTGAAGTGAGGTTATAAAACTACAATTTCGAACTGGAAGTGAGGTTGTAAAGTTATTCTAGTTACTTCGTGCTTTAGGGGTCAAGTGTTTTTTAAATAATTAAAGCGTTATGTAATGAATAAAGTCAGATGGTGTACTATTATAATTACCTTTGATAACTGACTTTGACAGTACTGGCTCCACAAACATTCACCTGCGCGTCAACGCCATCTCTTTATTATGACATAAATTATAACTGTCATAAATGCAAACTTTTGTTAAATCGACATTTATGGATTAATAACAAAAAATTTAAGGTGGTAGAAAAATATTGTATGCAAACTCGTGCTAAAAGTTTTATTGCACTCGACATGTTTCATGTCTCGTGAATAAACATCAACTTTTAGCACTTGTTGCATAAATAGCTATTATGGGTTCAGGGGACTCGAAAACGTGAAGATCTGTTGAAAACTCAATTTCGAATTTTTGGGGTGAATCCAATTCTGCCTTTATTGTGAAAGGTAGTAATAAAAGGAAAGACTATACTTTTAAAAATCTGGCGTGATACACGCACACTACTTCCTTTTACAGTGATCTTATAATTAGCCAAACATTTTTTTAATTTATAGCATTTGTCAAAATTTTTCAAAAATTACAAATTCTACAGAAATCGTACAAAATAGAGCGTTAACTGAAAAGACAAATTTTCTTTAACATTTTAAGCCGAATTCAAAGATGTAATAATATACCGGGTGTTCTAGTTAAAATAGGAGTTAATAAGAGAAAAAAAGAAACCCATTTTAGAGGTATTCAACTGGAAAATCACCTATCTCACATTAAATATGTAAAGTTTGAAAAAAAAAATCGAAAAAAACTAAAAATCACAAGAGTAAACACCGTACTTCCGGTTATGCGATTTTCTTCAAAAGCTTCCTGTCGCATCTAGATAGTACACAAAACTTATATATGAAGTTTGAACGCCATACCTGTTTTCGTTTTTGAGATATTCTCTTCACACGCTGACAGACAGACCGATGAACAAAAACATGTTTTTTGGTTTCAGGGGATTCTAAAACGTGAAGATCTACCCTAAATATATTTGACGCTGTTAACCGACAGCTTCAATAACCTGGAAGCAGGGGTTGGAACGGAAACGATCTGTTCGCATTCTAGATTTTGATGAACGACTTTGCAGCTTTTTCATAAGTACGTGGGCAGTTGTAAGCCAGCTTAGAGTGTATCATCACCTAGTTCTTCGGTTATATAAGAAAGATGCGCTGCTATTGGCAAAATTTCCTGTGAATAGATCATGAAAATTAGAACTTCCCTCTTAAGTAAAGATACAATGTTAGATAATGTTGACCGTTGACACATTTATAACTTCTTCACATTTGTTTTTAGAACATCGTTACCAATAGTCCTTTTTGATTATTCTTGCGGTGCCAGTAACATAGTTGCTAGTGATAGTTTTCTTGCAAGTTTTGTATGCGACGCTCTTTTTTTAACGAACATATTTACTTTATCACAAATGCATGAGACAGTTCTAATGTGCAGCTTTTTATTCTTTTCCCAGTTTCTAATTTCCTCTTCATTTTGTTTGTAATAGCTGACATCATATTGTTAGTCTCGTAGAAATTAGAAATGAGTAATTGATGTAGGCACTAATAATAAACACAAAAAGACATTTAGTGAAAGGCGTGGAAGGAATTCCAACCGAGAACTACATTTTTTAGGAATAAGACACGGATACTCAGCAGCAGATACAAAACAGGTTATACAAATCTGGGTAGAATATTTTCAGCAGCTATTAAACCTACCGGAGGAAGAGAAAGGCAACCAAAACGAAATAACTGATGAAGGGTCGTATATAGAGACCTGACCGGTCAGGCGATTCTGGAAGAATGGTAGAAGGGTATTCAGACGTAGAGGAAGATTCCAGGCCAAAAGAGCAGACAGAAGACAAAGTATATGATTAACATCAGAGAAGATTACATACAATAATTTCCACAACCTTTGAAACGGGCATCTGGTCTGCCTTGCTGAATTGTTTATTTAAATCTACATAAATATAGCCAGGTCGTGTTTGCATGCTTTTTCGTTGTTAATTATATGTAATCACTGAGACTTAGTAGGATTTAAAGTGCGCTAGTACGATCCTGTTTTAGTGTGTGCACCGATAAAAGAAAGTTGGTCGTGGAAGTTGAAGTCAGTCGCTGGCGCACCAAGCGTTAAGGTGCACGTTCTTGTTGGATCGAAGCTAAATGAGTTCGGCTGGAACAACGCAGTAAATACAATTTTCTGCGTTAGTGTTTGTGTGCCGCACGCTAGTGTTTTCACTTTAAATAAGTGCCATTTTACCTATGTGCTGGGTAAGTACGTAACTGCGATACCACTAAAAGGGTTTTCGGGGCACCCACATTGATCCGTGACGTCACCTTCCAGAGACGTGCGCTAGTCAGCAGTCAGGTTCTTCCCCTCTGTATTCATGGGAAATTTCCATGCATTAAATCATTAAAGTTTGATGACGTAAATGAGCTAATCTAATACTACTATTTGTTATTTAAAATCAGAGTACGAAGTAAGTAATCAAAGTAGTCAAGACAATGAGGTTCATTATATTCGTACACAAATTTAGCTTTTCTTCATCATACGATGAAATGGCGTCTTTTTCATTTCAGTAGATGTATATATCACAGTATAATAATAACCAGAAGGATATCTCGTATTACCTGACCGCCGGCCCCTCATAGCCTTGAGACGTTTCTACCCTGAAATTCTAACCTGAAACGGCCAGTGTAGGTAGCGGCTTTGGGGAGAGCCCATGGAATACAAAGGTTCGAGGTCACCCGTTGTCGGCGTCGACATCAATGCGGTTGTGTAGAAGATATCCTTCTGGTTATTATTATTCTGTGTATATATGATGGTTTGGTATTATCTTTTTTATTATTTCCGTGGGGTAGTACGTCTCCTGTTATTGTTATTTTTCTTATTTGTACTGATATTTATTAATGTAATTGAGCCCAAGCTTTAATTTTCAGAAAGTTAATTTCGTGACTCCTCTAAAAAGTATCCATGCCTTGACTACGGGTATGTTCTTCTACAACAATAATAAAAACTGTGATGTACCACCGTTTAATTTAATTTAGACCTACTTTATCTATGTTTTCTTATAACCTGGTACGGGAGATAATCTATTTACTTGAACGTTTTTATTTGATTTACTGCTTCACTACTTTACTTTACTGCTGTTTTTGCTTTATTCTGAGATGCTACTCTTGCATGGATAGAATTATAATCGATCTACTGAATTATCTCTCTTCTTTTTTATAGGGGAGACCGGGGATACATGCGACGTGGGATTGTATCGGGCAGCTTGAAAGCGCCCACAATGCCCCATAGCATTAAACACAACCCCAACCTGTTCCTTGCCATGATGTTACGGATTTTGTGTTACCCTCTTTGGGGATGTTAACGTCGTCCAGACCACTTCGTCGACAGCACCCCTGGGCTGTCCCGCAGTTTCTTCAAGCGTGTTGGGTACAGTTACTTGGGAACAGCTACCTACAGCTTCGTTGAAGGTCGAGTTGCAGCAACCTGAACTTCTTATAAGGTACCGCATTTTTGTAATAGTTTTCGAGTGTCTAGATTACAGTGAACGAAGTGATTTAATGAAGTGTCGGCCTTTTGCGTAACGTTGCTGTCAATTTAGAATTTACCGTTTGAACTGTTATAGCTGTCAGTACGCTGAATTGAACATTTACAGTCAGTTTTAATGTTTATGTTTAGATTAACGTTGTGGCGATTGTAACTATTGACGACATAAGGCCGTTAGTAAGCATCTAACAAACGCCGATAAATTTGTGGCCGAGGCCGTCAGGCCGAGGATAATGAATTTATCTGACGAAAAACCTAACCTGCTAACCTAGAATTTGTAATGTTGGTGACACTGTAAGTCTATGTCAAATTCGATGTTAGCAGGTTAGGTTTTGCGTCAGTTTTGATACAGATTGACGCAAAACCTAACCTAACCAGTATTGCCAGTGTTCATGTTGAATAAATATTGATAAAATGTTATTGTTCCGTTATTTCTACGACCTAGGCTGTTATAGATATAAACGATACAAGTTTGATTATGAAGATCATAATGAAACGAGATTGATTGTCAAAACGAGGCGGTGAGCCGAGATTTGCGGCAATCAAACGAGTCTCGTTAAGTGCCATAAGCAAACGTGTATTGTTCAATATTTTATCTTCATCAATAGATTCTAGTTCTATGTATTTTTTATATAGATAGAGTGCGGTAATATCCACTGCACTCAGTGCGGTAGTGAAGCTATTAACGATACTAAAATTAATTTAATTAATAGTCTATAACAACACCGTTGAAGATAAAATTTAGCCTATAACAGCCATGGGTGTTATGGGAAACTTTTCAGTCTGGTTGACAGTTCTGCTATTGACAAATCACAAGTAGGTGGTATGAAAAAGTATTTATCTCATTTGAATCACGTTTGCTTGCTTACCGTCAAGGTTTTATTGTTTATGAGTAATTTTCTTGGATAATTAAAGTTGTTACCGTTTGCGAGTCATTTAGTTTATTTGTTATCAAGTTTACCGCCTATATCTAGTTTAAACGTTGCGTAATTTAACCATTACTAGCCTTTTTTGTTACATTAAATTACTGCTTACATATTATTTTTAATTTTTTTTTTGTTGTTTATTGTATCTTCTTGCAATCTGTGTGTACAATAAGCAAGACATATGTTAGTTGGTATAGGACATGACAGAGTGACATGATTGTAATCCAATGATTAACAATTTGTAGTTTCTACATTATACTATATATTATACAGGTGATTTTGTTAGTGGTTAGTCAAATCTGTGTGGAAGGTCTATCGGTTTGTGTCTTTTAAGTCTATGCATGTTTTCACTATTGTCCAGTAAGTTAAGAGCTAGGGCGTTTGGGTGATGATCTAGTTTACTAAGGTAATTATCACTGTATTTCACTATCACTTCCTTAACGGTGTCAACTTTCAAGTCACTTAGTATGTCTTTATTTCTTACAAAGTATGGTGCATTACACATAGTACGTAGCACTTTGGATTGAAACCTTTCAATGATTTCAATGTTCGAGTTGGCTGTTGTACCCCATAGCTGTATACCATATGACCATATGGGTTTGAAAATAATTTTGTAGACGAGGAGTTTACTTGTTAAGGATAATTTGGATTTCCTGCCAAGTAGCTAGTAGTGTTATTTTTAATATAGTGAATTTTTCATTTAGCTGTGTTTTTTCGTTGATATTTATGACATTGAATGCGAATTTGTGTGTTTTCTTTTGTAAAAGGGGTTTAGAAAGCTGCAAAGGAGTTTTCCCGCAAGGTAAGTTCAGCGCTGTTGTTCGTGGTTCTGTCGACCAAGCACTGCCAAGGTTGTAGTTAGAAGGTGTACGCATTTGCTTCTACTTTTCTCAGTGGGCTTACCTGTGTATTTCCCCTATTAGGAAAGTGGTGGCGCCTCGCATCTAACATCTACTTTTCTTGTAATAAGTTATTGCTCTGATTAGTCTCGTATTAAACCACCCCATCTCCCTAAGTGAAGCCGGCGCACCCTTTTGTTACAGGTTGGGGCAGCGGTCCCGTGTAATTTTTTTCCGATTTGAGCCATTTTACGAGCTAGTCAATTAGCTAGTTAATGTCGTGTCGTAAAGGCGCGTTTTTGCTGTAGCAAGTGTTCATGGCTCCTCAAATGCGATTTCATGATGGTTAAAATTCTTATGAAAACACCAATGTCCGGATAGAATTATGGCTTCTGTGAAGCGATAGTTTGTGGTCGGTTTTGAAGCGAGCTTGTGTAAGCAGCTACTTCCTTCAAACCGTTTTCGTTGTACAGAAAAAAATCACTGTTTTCTTTCTAGCAAATGTCGAAAGTATATTCTGGGACTGCTCATTTTGTCCCTTGTCCTGGGGATAGCATGGACAAGTGAAAGGCAGCTACTTTCCACACTCCCTGACGAAAACTGTTTATGTGAAGGCTAAATGCACTAAACATATAATTTATGAAGAACCAACTGTTTAGATGATACAAAATATAAAAGAAAAATATGAAAAAGATAATATCTAAAAAATGTACTAAGTATCTCCGGTCTCTCTTAACTCATGACGTTGAGACCTTGATCTATTTTATATAAGTTTACAGCCAGTTGCGTGTTCTGTTTTTGTTTCACCTTTTTCTTTGTTCTCCCATAATTATGATCCAACCATCGTAACCTGGGTTTGCTTTTTCTCTTCAGTTCTTATCTGCATAATTTGTTTTGGTCTTCTTTTCTCATCCATTCAGATAACATGATCTTACTATTTCAGCTATTTTGCTCAATTGTTTCTATTAGCGGTCTCATTTCCGTTTCCTCTCTCTATTCTTGCATTACTTAATCGATACACCTTTGTTTTTCAGTTTTCTGTTGTCTATGTATATGTGGGCATGCATATTTGTATATAACTGACGTTTGTGGCATTCGCTTTATTTCCATTTTCACTTTTTTCATTCCCCCTCTTCATCTTCCTCGTCTTGTCGGTTTTTATTTTACTTACTATTTTTTTTTATCTTAATTCCCTTTGCTTGTAATAGTGTATTCCATTTTGTGATTGGTTGCTGTAGATGAACATTATATCGTTTATACTAATGTATGTATGTATAATGGCCTCAAATTTTAATTCTCAATCTCCCTTTTTCTGGTTCCTCTATTTGAAGAATAGGAGGGGCCTTAGACTATTTCCTTGTTATTTTTCTTTTCGCTAAAAAATTTTAAGATGTTTGTCCATTTGGTCTGACTTTACGTACTAATTATCTTATTAGAACTACCCTTTCATTGTCTTCTGCTAAGTGCTCTTCATAATTCTTCCTTTGGTACGTTATGGAAAGCAGCTGTAAAATCTGTATTGTAAAGTGTGTACGTTGGGTTGCAGTCCCAAATCATAAGGGGTTGTAAGTATCTATTTCCCGCTCTTTTTCTTGGCCTTGCTGGTATGTTTCCTTGGTTCACTCTCTGACCATGTCTTCTCCATATCGGATTAACTCATGTATGATTTCTTACCTTCCAGCATTCCATTCCTCATTTGCTTTATTGTTTCGTTTATTTCTTACATTATTGATATTTTTTTTCTTCTGCTTTAGATTCCATTTTTTTCTTCATTCTGTTCTCCTTGACTATCTTTCTTGGCATTATTTTATTTCTGCCCTTTTATGTTTATGTTATAGGAATCATTTCCATGTCGTTGATTCCAACAATCTTCCTTCTCTGAAGTATTTTTTCTATTTGAGGTTCGAATTCTTTACAAGATTTGTTTTTTATTTCTTTTAGTATGCATTTACTTCTTGATCTAGCCTTCTCTTCCTGGGTTTCTGTTATATTTACATTTCCTTTCTCTTGTTGTATTTTATTTTTCACTTCTTCTGTTGCTTTTAACATTTCTTCTTTGAAAATTTCCCACATTTTATTGGCTGTTGTGTTCTTGTGCTCCCAGCAGATGCATTGCTTATCCCCTTTTATTTCATTTCTTTATCTAACTTAAGAGCAAAATGGGCATCTTATACACGATTTGTGCTGAGTTCTCATTGCCCACAGTTCTGCTTTTTTCAATTTGTGTATAAGTGGAATTGAACATTTTACAATATCTGCACTTACTTTCCTCGATGGTTCTTGAAAGGATAGATGCTTTCTCTATCAGCTCTTACCGAGGCTGCAACGCTGAAGTTCTTTGGAAGGTGCTATTTTATTCTTAGTCTCAGATTGCTCTTTAGAGGTGTGATTTGTTTAAAAACTAATTGCTATTTTTCATGCTCTGTAATGGATACAAGATCTGCTTTCGTTTGTGTATGCTGTAGCAAATCTAATGTACGACATCTACAGTCTTGCACCTAAGAATGTATACAATGTCTGTTTCGTAAGGCTCATCCTTAATTTTATTATTTTCACCTGCTTACAAAGTTGTCTAAAATACAAACTTATAATCTTTAATAATTATAATCATAACACCCTATTTCATATTAGAGTATACACTATTTAGAAACTGCAAAAGTATAGCAAATATGTGACACTTAAATTAGTAGTAGACATCCTGGTTATCATTCACAAGTGCAAGGGCCTCCAAATACCTTGCGTCGTTTTCTGCTGGCCACTCTTCTACTCCACCAGCACCACTCGAAGTTTTTGCTTGATTATCCTCATAGCCAGCAATTAAAGCATTGACATCTGCCTGCCTATGAGGGCAACGTGTCCAACCTGCATGGGCTCGCAAAGATGTGTCGCCTCCCACACGTATCAACAGCTCCTTTGCAACCCATGCAAGATTTCTGTAAAGTGTAGACCGTACGTTCCCGAGAGCTCGGTTGAAGCCATAGTAGGGATCGTTACCAACAATCCGGACTGCAGCAACCCATGCAATCCATTCCGCATTGTAAATCTCAATTATTTGCTTCCATTGAAAGTTCCTGTAGTATTTGATAGCTCGTCCTATACTTATTAGAGAAGTGAGACCCATATGATGGTTTTGTGGTTGCAGATCCAAGATCAATTTGATAGCTCCTGCAGGAATAAAATGCTTCAAATTCTGAATAACCTCGCGGATGTTACCCGAATTGATGTATCTTTTAAATTTACCAAAGAAAATTCTTAATGCAGCGGGTCGTATTGCAACTCTTTGTTGGAGATCACATAGAATACTATCGGATATCTTGTGTGCGTATGTACAGTGTGTTTCACTTTACATGGAAGCACCCCTGTATTTTCTTTGTTTTTGTATGAATCGATTTGAATTTTTTACCAGTTGTACAACTCACCAAGAGGCATCTACTCATGTCCTTGAGCGGAAATGACGTTTTTAGCCTGGCCTACTACGATCAAGAACATGGGTCGTATTGTCAATATTTTGCATCGCGTTAGAGTTACAGCAAAAAGTTATTAAGAAAAGTTGTTTAGAATCAAAAGAATACCCCAAATACCGATTTTCATTTAATAATTCAAATTTTTAATTTTTATCCATAAATTTGTCAAAGTCCCAATTTTCAACTTTTAATTTGGTATTAAATGGTGCCATGGAGAAACAACATTTTTATTATTGTTGCAAACGTCATTAGGTCTTAATAATGGCTGAATTGCGTTTAACTGTAGCTGAGAAAGTAGAAATAATTGGAATTAATGGTGAAAATGCAAGATCCAATAGAGAAGTAGCTAGAATATTTAATGGAAGGCATCCAGGGCGTGCACCTATTTATCCAGGAACTGTTTCAAAAATTAATCAACTTTTTAATTTAACTGGAAATGTTGTTAAGCCCAGACCAAGAAGAATAGTTCGAGAGCAGCCCTCGGAGGAAATGATTTTGGCGGTTTATGACGCTAATCCTCCTGAGATGTGGCATTAAATGTAACTACTGCACTATCGAAAATTTTCCGCTGCTTGCATCTTCAGAAACTAAGTGCCAGGACAAATAGGTGCACGCCCTGCCATTAAATATTCTAGCTACTTCTCTATTGGATCTTGCATTTTCACCATTAATTCCAATTATTTCTACTTTCTCAGCTACAGTTAAACGTAATTCAGCCATTATTAAGACCTAATGACGTTTGCAACAATAATAAAAATGTTGTTTCTCCATGGCACCATTTAATACCAAATTAAAAGTTGAAAATTGGGACTTTGACAAATTTATGGATAAAAATTAAAAATTCGAATTATTAAACGAAAATCGGTATTTAGGGTATTCTTTTCATTCTAAACAACTTTTATTAATAACTTTTTGCTGTAACTCTAACGCGATGCAAAATATTAACAATACGACCCACGTTCATGATCGTAGTAGGCAAGGCTAAAAATGTCATTTGCGCTCAAGGACATGAATAGATGCCTCTTGGTGAGTTGTATAACTGGTAAAAAATTCAAATCAATTTATACAAAAACAAAGAAAATACAGGGGTGCTTCCATGTAAAGTGAAACACACTGTATCAGTAACTGCGCCACGCCTCAATAAGGCATAACATGAGTGAACTACAACAGAGAGTTTAGATATTTGCATCTTGGTTTCAGTGTTTACAACTACATGAAGAAGAATCTCATATGCTGTATCAAAAGACAGTTTCTGTGATGTCCATTTTTCCGCTTTAGCAGTTCTGGTCGCATCATCTTCGTCAGGATATCTCTCATCGATAGACACCTTGTATGTAGCCTGGGTCGCAGTTGACCAGCATGAATAAGCTGGGTGGCTAATAAATCGTTTAACTGCAGTGCAGAAAACCTTGCGAGCCCCATCACAGTTGAGACAAATATCTGCATTTACCATCGGACCTACCAGTTCAGCCATAGTCAAAGCAAAAGCTGCATCCCTATCAGCTACAGAAGCATTCTCCAATAATCGTCCAAAGCTAACAAGGAAAACTGCAGTCGGAACTAGCTCGTCATTCCAGTCTCCGGTAAGGATCCCATGATCTATGTGTCTTAAGACTAGAGTACTGTACACATCCGTTGTTCTTGTTACCCATGTATCATAGAAAGCCTTGTTATCACATGGACCGAATGATACTAGAGATGGGGTTACCAAATCACTATTGTTTTGCGTTGGAGCTCTATTGGCCATTTTGAGAGTATATTTGAATATCAAAGGAGAATATAGTACAACAACTCGTGAAGATAGGTAGACACGTTACAAACAGGAACCGGCGTTGCCAATGTCAACAGCGTAGCCAGGTCAAAAAAATAAAATTAACCAGATTGGAGCTGAAAAAGTTGCTACAATCCATTCACAATGTTTCCTTTTCACAGCAAGATATTTTAGCGTGACATTTTTGTTGGTACAAATGCGAAATACCTATACATGACAAAACTGGGTTATGTTGTGTACAATTTGTGGTTATGATTTTTGAAGGATTACCCTGTTGCCAGTTAGGTTTTTGTCTCATTCCGTAATTTTGACATTAAAATTGCAACAATGTCAATAAAGCAGGTATAAAAATGTCATAATTTTTTCATGTCACAGTTTGACTTCTATCAAAATTCAGGCATGCAACATAATAAAAACATAAAACAGCCTACCGGGAGGAGAAAACATTGTGAATGCATTATAATGATTTATCCAACTTTTCACTAGATTTGATTCAAATATTTCCGTTACTTTGTTGATGTCTATTAACTGTCGTGTGTCTAAAAAATCTGTTAGCCATTAATCATTTCATGTATTAAGTTGGTATGACACGATACTAAATTTATGCGAAAATTAACGAGTAAATTATTTCATAAATTATTATTTTAAAAATGTTTGCACGTTTTGCACAGAAAATTGTATAAGAAATTTACTAGTAAATTTGTGCATAATAGTAGATTACACAACGAGGAAGCATATTACACGCGAGTTGAAAATGTTACGCGCAAGCCGCGTAGCGGCGTGTGTGTAATTCCACGAGCGTGTAATTGCTCTATAGCTCGAGTTGCGTACTATACTTTTTCTACGACCACACTCATTTCGTTAAATGAAAAAGAAATGTTTTATAACTGTCAAATCATTGCTGTCACACCATCTTAAAAATTAGGCGGCTGCAGTCACAGCCCTACACCCAAGAAGACTATACTAAGGAGATGCAACTTCGTATGACGGCTGTATATAAAAGCGGCCCTTATGTCGGGGATAGCCGTCGCGGCGCTGTCGACAGCGTGTACTGTCGTTCGAGAGTTGGAAGCGAGCTAAATTAACCTGTAATCGCAGTTAAAAGGTCAGTTTACGGTTGTTAATCAAATTGGGTGTATTTCAAGTGTGTTATTAATTGTTAAAACATGGTCCGAATTTCCAGTTACACTCAGCAAATGTTTGACATTGACAGTTCACGAGTTTTGTGAATGAATAATTGTACACCACGGCCGCCTTACTTGTCAGCTTTTAGCGGTCCGCTTCGAAACGGGAGTTGCGTGTCCTTAGTATAGTGTTCTTGCCTACACCGCTTCATACAAACAAAAGAAGCTAACTGTAACGTAATAAAAAAACGTGTTAGTCATTACGTAGCACTGTTTCTATCAACGAATTTACTAATCAAGTAAACAGTGCTTAATGAGCAATTTACTAATAAAGGAGTAGAAAAATTATTTTTTGCACGATAGAACGATTTTACTTAGTTACCGCGTTTGTTGCCAAACCAGTAAGTTATGTTTACCGTTCTAGAACGGTAAGTAAAAATTCGAGGTTAGCAGGCTAGGTTTTGCATCAGTCTGTCTCAAAACTGACGTAAAACCTAACCTGCTAACCTCGATTTTGACATAGACTTACAGTGCCACCAACATATTATTCTGTGGTATAATGTCACATTTTACTGACGTTTGAAGAAAAATACATTTCTATCGTGCAAAAAACGTCATAAGCATCACGAACGTTAAGCAATTACCGATCTCAGACCATAATTGGGGGAGGAGCGAAGCGAAGACCGTAAAAATAAATGTGCGCGTAAATCTGTGCAGATGGTAAATTCATACTAGTTACAAATTTAGATACCCAAGTTTTAAGTGAATGTAATGCTGCTGCCGTCAAATATAACTATTCACTGTCACTACTATCGCCCACGATAATTGTCAAATATAACTATTCACTGTCACTACTATCGCCCACGATAATTAAAAGAGAATTTAATAAAATCAAGCCCCTATTTAATTAACGCCACTGGTACCACGTTTTAGGTTATGTTTGTGTTTATCTGTTCCAAATACAAATTCTGCCAACAATACTGTACATAAATTATAAATATTCCTAAAATGTCTTACTATTGCGCAGGTTTACAAGAAGAAAAAAAATATTGAATACGTTGCGTACGTACCAATTGTAGTTAAAAGTCAGACCTAGTTAAATCTTAAATGTCATTCCATTACAACCGTCAAAAATAATTCAGTAAATAAATTACGACCAAAATATGATACAAACGTTTTTGAAAATATAAAGAGACACGTATAATCCGTTCACGACCTTTCTGGGACAGAGTTAGCTATTATTTTTTCTTTTCATGTTGGACTAACTGATTCGGTGATGCAACTTTTTTTCTGTCAGTGTTAGTTCGACATTTTCTTGCTACCACATTGCCAGATTTATTATTTTAATATTCGTAAGAAAATAAATGATTTATCAAGTGTGTAATAATAATTTTTTCTACGATCGTGTCAAAATGACAATTTTTTGCACTGTTTCTAGTGTCAAAAGCGACGTTTCTAACACTCTTAATACTAGCGCCCAAAATACGTCCTATTCGCACTTTGCCATTGGAGCCGTGTTTTAATAATTTATTAAAACACGCTTTGCCGTAAATTTTAATGTCAACATAACCTAGAATATTTAACACAATATGACGGGAAAAATGTCACCCAGCTGAGTTTTTATATTTCTATTACGATCGTAGAAAAAATAGAGTATGATACGCGTGTATAAGAGCCATTAAAGCACTAGCGACGTTAAAAGCACTCCGCTAGCGCGTCGTGCTCTTAAACTCGTCGCACGTGCTTAAAGGCGTACTTTTACACTTGTATCATAATATACTATTAATTTCCATCAAAGGAAAAGTCAAAATGTCTAAAATAACTTTGTTACAACAAAAAATGTCTATTAAACGATGCTACGTCCAATTTAAAATGGACAGACCAGATTTAAAAGAACACGAGTTGATGTTGAGACCAGAGAATATATTTGCTGTACGTTAAAAAATGAAATTTTGGAAAGGAAAAACAATCCAGTGTAATGTATAATAATTTACTACCTACCTACTTCTTACTATTTTAGTGTTGAAATGTTATGTGGCAGATGTGAAAATCAACATGAAGTAAAATCAGCAAGCCATCCATTTGACAAGATATTTACATTTTTCACATGTTAATTTCTATAAGACCAATATTGCTCAATTGCTCTACAAAATTTATTCGGCACCAGTTTGTGACGTCTTTATCCGCGTACATACATCAAACAAGTAGAGACACTCATGCTAAATGTTGAAACCTGTCTAGAGTGCCTGGGACAGTAACTCGGGGGGTATTTCTAAGCTTCACCATCAGATGGCAGCACAAAGTTCTACCAATTAGAGTACCTGTATATAGTAAGAGTAGGGCAAACGATGACATTTAGGGATCCATGAAGCGAAGTTAGTCACAATTTCACAGTCGACTACATTAATATAATGAAGGGATTCATCCTGTGAAGTTAGTTACTACTGTCATAGGTTATAGTTGACTATAAATTATTTTGTATTTAGTCGTGGTAAGAAGTTGAACCTAAATGTGCTTAATGCCATGTAATGCACTTTTATTTATTAACTAGTAAATACAGTGGTATTAAGCCAACTTTATATTCATTTTTTGTTCACATCTAAACCTGAGGAACATAGATTGAATAATATTTAAATGTAGGACTCTTAATAGTGATTCAGTCTTAACATTTTATACTGGCTTGCTTCCATCTACTTGTAATAACTCCTAAAAGTAAGGATTAATGAAATAAAAAGAAAATTAAGATGACACTAGTTTTCCTACCTAACATGAAAACTAAAGCGTACTCCAAATTCCCTCTGATTCTTTCCAAAATGATTTTCACATATTCTTGGTCGTGGATTTATAATTTTCTCTGTCGATGCTGTTTAACCAAACTTGTTTTGTTGCTGGATTTTTGAGTATGCTTACAGGATGTATACCATTTTCTGGACGGTTATTACACCCCGGCACGCAATAACCGGTCATGATAATGAAATATGTACTTACTTCGAAAGTGCAATAAATCTGACAATTTCAATGTCACTAATTAAAAAAATCGAAAGCACACGTGCCAACTAAATTTTTAAATTCTAATGGGATCCAAAAGGGATCCAACCAATGAAATGCTGTTGCAGCGTTTGCTCTACTCTTACTATATACAGGTACTCTACTACCAATTAAGGTCACTAAATCACGTTAGCTACGCTAACACAGGTAGGGAAACTCGGAGTTATTTATGTCAAACCAAACTCGTTTTTGTCAGTGGCGTACCCAATCAGTTTATAGGTTATAATAGAAATAAATTTAAGTTTGTGTAATGTGAACGCAATAAATAAATATTACATAACAAATTATTTGTAAACGTTTTCCAGCTTCAAAACATTAATTTTCACAAATATGTACCTATAAAGCTTTAGCGAATATTGTGTACCTTTCGCCGCATTCCAATACTTCGGCACCTCACATACACGTAAATGATGCATGTCGTCTAGTGGTCTATTTATTTCTTTCAATCACTTCTGCCGTTTTATGCTATTTTCTGGTCCTTAATTTGCAATAAGTAATTCATTAAAAAGTATTGCTAAATATTGCAGTTGAAATTACCTTCAGCTTCAGGAACTTGAAACAGCGTGTATCTTTTTATGCTGTTGTTCAGGAAACCTTTAACGCAGTAAATGAAAACCATAATGCTATTAAATATAAATACGTTTTGACAAAATTCGTCGGGAGAACCAGGGAATCCGAGATCACAATCATCTCTTTAGGTCATAATTTAGGCAAATGATTTGTAAACGTGAAAAAATACCTTTGATATTTCTTCAGATCTTCAAGTTTCAGGGTCAGTAGTTGACGAAAAACATTTTAAATTGCGGTTAAAAACGATCATCTGCCTAACTTGCAACCTAGAGAAAGGATTGTGGCATCGCATTCGAAGAAGACATTAATAATAAGAAAAATTATTTATGCCCTTACTAGTAGCGCCTATGTTAAATTTGACATTGACAAACTCGTTTTTTGAACTTGTCAAATGGTGTTTCCCTACCTGTGTTAGCGTAGCTAACGTGATTTAGTGACCTTACTACCAATCAGAGTCAGTTAGAAGTAAATTGAAATGAGAAGAGGGCTCACGTGACATGTGCGCAGTAGCGTTCCAGCTGACGAACGAGTTCAACATGCCGAACAAGGTGTGGCCTTGTAGATGACATTTAGAAATCAGTAGCGTAATGCGTAAACGGGGTGCTATTTAATTATTTAAATAAATGAAATCTGTATTATTAGCAGATTTAATTTTATTTTAAGCTTCTACCACATTCTGTAGGGTGAAGCACAGTCGAAAGACGCTTGATGTTATTTTCTCTTATTGTTTGTTGTTGTCCAGTGCCAAGTTCCCATTTTAATTAAAAATTCCGCCGCCACTGATAGTTCTACGGCGGCACATGTGACGTCATGGCGTCATTCTTCACATTGCAATCCACCTATACTGACTCTGCTACCAATCATATGTGATCATATATGTGATACAGTAGTGGCGCCATCTGTTAGTATTATCGGAAAGTACCCCCCAGGGCCCCAGGAGCCGTTCATGGTCATTCAAATCGGTATTTTGACATCAAAGGAACCGACAGCGAGTGTCTCTACTTCTTTGATTTATGCACGCTGTCTTTATCCTTCCACACCAGCAAGCAAGCAAGCATGCAGCAAGCATGAAAAATAAAGTGGCATATTCATATCACGTATACAATTCTTATCCAAATTGCAATAAACATTAATAATGAATGCTTTTCTTATGCATTAGTTCTCATTTTCCTTCCTGTCGTCAATTGTCAAATTATTTCAATTTTTCATCCTTAAATTAAACAGGGATCCGGCAACAATGTACCTATTCAGAAAATATAACCTTAAACTGAAAATAACCTAACCTAACACAAAAAGTGTCAATTTCCATTAGAGAGTTTAGTTGCCACAGAGGTACTGCTAACAAAATTACTAGATGGCCATAGCCTCACCTGACCCAGAAAGATTGTGAACGGCATATAATTATAGCCTATCCATTTTCTATGTGGATTTAGTAGAGTTTGGATTTTTAATTTTTTTAAAGTGTACACACATGTTTGTCAATCAAATGTTAATAATAAATGTCGACATTACTAAATGATAAAAATTCAAATGTAAACATTTAACCGCGGTTAAAAAAGTGGCAGAATTTAGTCGCTTCTGAATAATTTTGACATCATTATCAAAGATGCTTCACCAAGTGAATTTTATTTATTCATTCAGGAAATAATCATCCCGAATATCCCGCGTGCATGTAAACTAACCTGAATAAATTTTGACGATTTTCTGTCAAACTGTTTTGCTCTGAAGATATTTATTTCGTAAATTTATTAGCAAAACATTCTAAGAGAACACGTCAAAATGTTATGGGTTATTTTAATGCACTTGAGATATTACTGTTGATAATTTAGTGTCTGTAATATCAATATTGTAATTAATATAATAAAGCATTATTGGAATTACTTTAAGTTGGTCATTGGAATTTAACTAGTACTCCACATTATTCTTGTAATGTGAGAAGTGGACTGATCGAACCTATGCGTACATTTATTGATCAATTTCTACATTGTTATAGAAACTTCGGTCAGCATTTTCAACAACTTTTGTGAACATTGTTATAATAGTTTGTGGGTAATTTAGTTATTTTTTAAATTATTTTTGACGATTACAATAAAATGATTTGTCCGATCTTCAATACGGTTTTATAAATGTATGCAGGAAATATGTTTCATACTTCATAGCTAACTCTGATTAAAAGACCCTTGGGGCACACATCTGTTTTAATTTTTACAAGGGGTGGTGGGATGAGAAAAAGAGGAATTGGGAAATAAACAGGAAATATTTCAAAAGTAAAAAGTACAAAAATAAACAAAATTCTAAGGAAAAAATACAAGAAGTTGTACAAATAGATAAATAGAATAAAAGTAAAAATAATTTTTTTTTATCATTCGAGGGCAGCACAGAAATTGTAAATACAAAACAGGTTAACCACTTCAATAGCCAATAATTGTAGGAAATTTAAAATAAAAATGAAAATGCTAAGGGTAGTATTGTCAGAAGAGCTTCTAGAGAGCATTTAAAATTTTGCTTTATTTTCTTTTAAATATGCCCGCCAATTTGTCTTCGTTTCACGAGATAGGAGAGTGGTTCTTTAGAAATTCCTAATCTAGTTTTTCATCTTTCATTAAAATCTGAAGTTAAAATTTAAAAATTCGACAAAATGTATAGATGGACAAATGCACATACCGAAATTTGCCCGCCATTTTGTCCATGTTTCTTACCAGATATGAGGTTAGTTTTTTAGACATCCATATTCTATTTTTCATGTTCTATCAGAATCTGAAGTCAAAATTTAAAAATTTTGAATAAGCGAACAGATACACATCAGAACAATTAACGAATTCAGATTTGACTGTTTTACTGGGTTCGTGAAAAATATTAAATTTCAAATAAATTTTTACTATAGGTGGAAATTTGAAAAGCGTTTAATTATTTGCTCAAACTAAACAAAAGCAATTTTTCGGTAGAAATGTTGTATAAATCGGTGGATCGTTACAACTCCCTACTAGATGGCGCTAACACGATGAACGAAATTAGAGCTCTTTTACATAATACTATTACTAAATCAGGAGTAGGAATGTATCAAAAATAAAATATCCTATTATTCTTTAAGCAAAAAACTAAGTGCTGTGTTTAAAAAAAATACCAGACATTGGGATTCTTGCAAACGTTTTCACCAAATCACCAGATGGGTATTCAAATCACCAAATGTGGCAAAATTTCACCAGACCTGACAACACTACTTGACAACCTAACGAAATATTTTCTCCCTTCCTACATGTTAAAAATTTACATTCTTGGAAAAGACTGTTTATGTGAAAGCCAGTAAAAACCCATTTATGAAAAACTACCACGAAGATGAAAATATCAAAGAAGAATGTTATGTGAAAAATATAAAAAAAAATATACGGTACCCAAGAAAAGCGCCCTTCCGTGCTTTCCAAGAATACTTCGATACTCAGCATCACTCCGTTTCGCTAATACAATGAAATGCTATGAACCAGTTATTTATAAAAAAAACAAAAAAAAATTTTTTTGCTGACGACCATAGCTCAAAAGTTGATGTTGCCTTCATTTTTGGAGGACCTATCGTATGAAAACGATCCAAGACTTCAGGAAGGTTCCTGGCGACCGGAATCGTGTACACATACGAACATACATCCCCCGCACAGCACGTTTAGGCACCCCCCAATACGGGGGATTGATGTAGTGGGCTGGGATCTTGACCAAAAGATCCGCACCGCCGAGACGGAGATTTGATATACTGGGTTCATTAGTCGGTTGGCTCGAATTTTAGAGATATTTGACTCAGATTGATTTTCGATATGAGGGAATTTCAATACTTCGTACACTTCGTGTCGAAGTAATAGATGAAAAGTGCCCAAAGTATACCCGGTCTCCCCTATTTTACGACTTCGGGGTTTCAGTGCATTTTCTATAAGGCCAGTCGCCCATATTCTGTTTCGGTTTTTCCGTTTTCTTTCTTCTTCCACAAATACGATCCAGCCATTGGTAACCTGGGTATGTTTTTTCCTCTTCGTTTTTGTCTGCAGAGTTGATTTTGGTTTTATTTTCATACCTATTCTGAGCACATGATCGTACCGTTTCAGCTGTTTTTGCTCAGTTGTGTCTATTCCCTCTTATTCTTTTGTTCTTTAATTGTTATTAGTCTGGTTTTTCCTAGTCTTCTGTTCTAGGCTATATATTAATGTGGGCATGAATATATATTTGGTTGGTAATACAATTTACCTATTTGCTTTTTGAATTTTTTGTTTATTTTTCCATTCTTATTTACTGTCATTTTGTGATGCTCATATCTATCTACCTATTCTAATTCTTTCTCATTGCAGTAAGTATATTCTCTCGTTTATTTCATTTCCCTCTTCGTTACCTTCCTCGCCTTGCTCATTGTTTATTTTTTGTTTTATTTATCTTTCTTCCTTTTGCTTGTAATAATGTAATCCAATCCGCGATTGCTATAGTCTTTCAAATGCATCTGCTAGAAGCACTATAGGTATAGTCTATAGTGCTAAACCTGTATTAAGTATAATGGTATCAAAATCCAATTCCTAATCCTCTTTTTTCTAGTTCTTCTATTTACTTCTTTTCAGAATTATGATTAGGAGGGGACTGCTTTCTTGTTATTTCTCTTTTCATTAAAGAAACTTTAGATGTTTTTCCATTTCATCTGATTTTGCCTACTATCTATATAGTTCGAAATCGCCCTGATTTTCTCTGTACTACTAATGCTATCATTGCATTTAATTTTCCTAATGCTCCCCATAGCTTTTCCCTTGATACAAGATCGAAAGCAGCTGCAAAATCCGTGTTATCATGAAATGTATACTTTGGGTTGCAATCCAAAAATGCATTATTCTAGACTGTGCTTTATTTATCCTCTGACGTTCTAGGACTCTTACGTATATATTTGGTACTACTTATAGTGTCCATTTCCCACTCTTTTCCTATGCTGTATGCTGGTGTTTTTTGGTTCTTTATCATCATGTTTTCTGCCGGGTGACCATAAATGGTTGTGTTTTTTTCTTAGGTTGGCACTGCTTATGTTGGTGGCACTGTAAGTCTATGTCAAATTTGAGGTTAACAGGTTAGGTTTTGCGTCAGTTTTGACGAAAAACCTACCCTGCTAACCTCGAATTTGAGGTTGACAAACTGACGCAAAACCTAACCTGTTAACCTCGAATTTGACATAGACTTACAGTGCCACCAACATAAACAGTGCTAACCTAAGAAAAAAAATCACAACCATTTATGGTCACCCGGTACATATTTCAGTAACTTTTCCTTTATGATTTTGCTTATTTCTCTATCGATATTTGTTCTTCTTATGCTTCGGATTTAGGGTTACCAACATTGAGTCGATGCTGACCCGTAGAAAATAATTTTGGGGGAGGAAAACTGGGGGATAAAATTAATCAAAATGATCTGGCGAAATGCCCCAATAAGAAATGAATTATATAAAGCCACAAATAAGTTTCAGAGATTATCAAGATGAAATAGTTTTTTACGTTATAAAGGTATGATTCCAAAAATTATTTTATATTTTTTAAGTAGTATATGAAATGCGAGATTTTTTACCCCTCCGTGGATACATTAAATTTGAACAAGACGTCTCGTACGCCTTAACATTTAAATAATTAATTGCCCTTTTTATTCCTTACCTAGCCCAATGACCGTGAAACTGTCGGAATATCTCAGTTAGTGGCTTATTAAACAATCACTATCTGCCAGAACAGGAACATGATATTCACCCGTGTAGTGTTGGTTGCACTAAAACCTAACTTTAAACAATGCACAAGTACCGCCGATTTATTTGGTTAAAAACACATAAAAGACACAGAGAAGACACATTTAACAACACAAAAGAAATAAAAGAAAATTGAATTAAATATTCAACCAACCTACGTGCGATATAGCTTAAGGCTACTCTCAGACATGTTGCAAACATATATCAACAACGTAAAACATCATCTAAAAGAACATTGTAATAGTAATTGTCTTTTGAAATAACACAAATGTCAAAATGTCTTAACCAAAAACGTAATTTCAAAATTGCCTAAAGCTGATACTTGAGTCCGGCCCTGTTTAAATTCACATACAAGCTACACGCATATTATTCGCTGATAAAACACATTCCTTCGCTTTTGAAAAAGGTCGCAGTTAAACGCAACTTGATCACACTGACATAAAAACATATTACTTAGAACTGGCTGCAGCATATCCTTAAAAACGGCGCGCGTCGATTGTATCACCCGCTCATGGCGGACATGTTGCTGGGAACGCCCGATCGTGTGCAGCCCTTGTAGGGACAGTTGAGTTAGCACCTCTCAAAATGGATGCTTTATATGAGTCTTTAAATATAGCACAATGAGTGTGCTTACATGTACACTCAGAAAATGGGCTTTAGGAACTTTAATACGGTTTGCAGCAAACGTTGGCTGCCAGGATCTTTCAGGCAGCGTTGAATTAACTAATATCGTCTTGTCCGAATTCGCATACTATACTTTCGAGTCGAAAAAATCCATGCAGCTCTCAGAGGCTGCGTGCGACAACCGTCTTTGGCTTCTATTTTATTAAATTTGCATGAGTTGAGAATCTCAGCATCCCGCGTACAGCGTGTGTTTCTTGCTGCAATCACGAAAACCGAAATTCACACGTCCAGTGCAGGGCCGGTTTTCCCAACATTTGAAATATAATACAATACTAAATCTAATAATAAATTGTAAGAAATACAACTTGGCTACTATATTTAAACATGAAAATAAACATTATCGGCGACGGATCCAGCTGGCCCGTTACACATAGCATAATTCTCGGCTGTTGTAAATCAGGAATTAAAGAACAAAACTTTTCTTTACATTCCATAAAATAAAATTTTAAAATCCATCTTAGAAGTTACGTAGGTAAACTATTACGAAACTATATTTTTCTGAAAAAGTTTTTAAATATTATTTTCTAAAATTATATTTTTTGTCTCTTTCTGCACTCTCTAGTAATGACTTCTGCTTTCAAGCTTTTACATAGGAGTAAAATTTTTCGCAATCCATGTATGTATGAACCTTTAGTTAACCCGAAGAATTTTATTGAAAACCCGAAGCCCGAAGAATGATTGCCACACCCTAAGTCTTCGGCTCAAAATGATAGTGTTGGCAACCCTATTCGGATTCCCTTTCCTCTTCATGCAGTTCTTCTTGGCTATTTTTCTCAGCATTATTTTATTTACTCTTCTATATTTCAGTTATAAGAACCTTTTCCATGGTGTTGGTTGCTACTACGACCTTTCTCCTCAAAACCTTTTCCAATTTGGTTTCTTCGTGTTTACATGAGCTTCGAATTCTTCACAGGATGTTTTTGCTTTCGTTCACTTTGTTTCTACTTCCTCTTGATCTAGTTTTCTCTTTATGGGTTCGTGTTTTATTACATTGTTTCATTGTATTGTATTTGCTGTATTTTTCTTTTCACTTCTTCTGCTGATTTTAACATTTCTTCTATGAAAATTTCCCACATTTTATTTGCTTTTGTGTTCTTGTACCTCCAGCGGATCCAGCTCTTATCGACTTTTGCTTTATTTCTTTATCTAAGTTGAGAGCAGAATAGGCGTTTTATAAATGATTTGTTCTAAGAGTTCTCATTGCTCTCAGTTTTGTTTTTCAATTTGTCTATAAGTGGAATAGAATATTTTACAATATCTGCACCTGGACGCACTCTCCTCGGTGGTTCTTGAAAGGAAGTACGCTTTCACCAATATCAGCTCCTACCGATGCTGCAACGCTGAATTTTATTGGAAGATGCTATTTAACTCTTCGTCTCCCATTTAGAAGACCGATTGTTCAGAAACTAATTGGTAGCGAATACAATGTATGATATCGCCAGACTTGCACTTAAGAATGTAAAAAATTTCTTGTTTGTAAGACTGATACATAGTTTTATTATTTTCACCTGCATACAAACTTGTCTAAAATACAAACTTCCTATAATATAATTATAATCATAACACCCTATTTCATATTCCATTATACACCATTTAAAAACTGCAAAAATATGGCAGATACATGACACTTAAATTAGTAGTAGACATCCTCGTTATCATTTACAAGTGCAAGGGCCTCCAAATACCTTGCGTCGTTTTCTGCTGGCCACTTTTCTACTCCAAGAGAAATACTCGAAGTTTCTGCTTGGTTGTTCTCATAGGCATGGACTAAAGCATTGACAGCTGGATACTTAAGAGGGCGACGCGTCCAACCACTATAGCCCCGCAAAGATCTTTCGCCTCCCACACGTATCAGCAGTTCCTTCGCAACCCATGCGAGATTTTTGTAAAGTGTAGATCGCACGTTCCCGAGGTTTCTGTTGTAGCCATAGTAAGGATCGTTAGCAACAATTCGGACAGCAGCAACCCATGCAATCCACTCCACATTGTAAATATCAATTATTTGGCCCCATCGAAAATTCCTGTAGAATTTGATAGCTCGTCCTATGCTTCTTAGAGCAGTGAGACCTGTACTAGTGTGTTGGCGCAGAATCAAAGTCAATGAGATAGCTTCTGTAGGAATCAAGTGCTTCAAACTCTGCATGACGTTGCGCATGTTAACTGAATTGATGTAGTATATTTCAAATTTATCGAAGAAGAATCTTACTACCTCATCGTCTATTGTGACACTTTGTTGTAGATCACATAGAATGCTATCAGATATCTTGAGTGCAAATTCATGATCAATTTCCCCACGCTTCAATAAGGCACAATATGAGTGAACTACGATAGATAGTTTTGATACTTGAAAGTTGGCTTTAGTGTTTGCAATAACATGTAGGAGAATTTCATATGCTGTATCAAAAGACAGTTCTTGTGCTGTCCATTTCGCTGCGTTAACAGTTCTAGTGGCATCATCTTCGTCAGGATATGTCTGATCGAGGAACACTTTGTATGTAGCCTGGGTCGCAGTTGATCGGGACGGATAAGCCGGGTGGTTAATCAATCGTTTTACTGCAGTGCAAAAAACCTTGCGAGCCCCATCACGATTGAGACAAATATCTGTATTTACCATCGGACCTACAAGTTCAGCCATAGTCAAAGCAAAAACTGCATTCCAGTGAGCTTCAGAAGCGGTCTCCAATAATCGTCCCCAGCTAACAAGGAAAACTGCAGTCGGAACTAGCTCGTCATTCCAGTCTCCTGTAAAAATCCCATGATCTATGTGTTTAAAGACTAACGTACGGTACACATCTGTTGTTCTTTCTGTTCCAAGTCCGAACATAGGATTTCGCAACCTAGCGCTATTAGCCAACATGACTGATAATGGGACTGTTCTATCCATTTTCAGAGTACAAGAAATCACAAGAAATTATCAAGATAATTAATAAGTAATTACGCGATAACCAGTGTGGTCAACCTGATGAAATACTTTGTCCCTTCCTATGTGTTAAACATTCCCGTTTTTGGGAAAGATTCTAAAATTACAAAAATATTATAAAGTCACGGCCACGCAGCTCATTTCTTTCAATCGGCAATTTATTTCTTTGCGCCTTTAATACATAAATAGCTATTTCAATTTTGTATTACCACATTTCCCGGCTTTTTTCTACCAGACAAAAAATACCGCAATACAAGGAGTTTTCCTGTAGTTGGCAATGCTGCTTACGCAAGGTGAACCACCTGAACAGTTTATGGACACCGCCCATCTACATAATCGCTAGTTGTAGGGAAATTGGTCATTATGAAAATTGTTTTTACGGATTTTGGACACTTGACATAACCTAATTATTAGGTCATATCTTTGAATAAATAGGAGGGAGGAAGGAGCATTTAAACAGGCACGTTTGGTCAGCGATGGGTTTGCAACTTGATACTACGAAGTGTAGTTATAGTATCATGGGTTTGCAATATAACGGATAGGTGTTTCCGCTTTGGCAGTGGCGTGCTATACTATTTTTAGTACTGGGACACCAAGTTCCATACTATTAAGCTTTTATTATTGTAATAATTTCTGCAAGCCGATTCTGTAAGAAAGTTAGGTATATATAATTCAGTTTAATTTATTATTATTACTCCAAAACGGACAATTTAGATTATATTCACTACATATTTTTAATAATTATATTTTGCGATTTTTCTATTTCTCTATTAGGGTTTCTACTAAATTGGAGATAGATTACAAACTACAAGGGTGCAATTTGGGCACCCGTCAGCCTATATTGACAAGAAATACGTTGAAATTAGTTACAGAGGCTGTACTGACCGGATGTCCTGCTGGTAGATAAAACAATAAAGGAATACCTAAAGTTTACTGGCTGTCGCTTGCGTATTATGCATGCAATTTGCGAAAATTCTCGACTGTTGTACTTTTTACAACAGCGCGCCCGCCGAAAGGTTAAAATAGTGAAAATGAGATAGACACGACACTGACTGCTAAGTGACGTCTGAAGGTCACAACTATCATTTTCGTTGTGTAATTTAATGATATCAAAACTTTTCTTAATTTACCTAATTAACGTATTGTATCTTGGTTTGTGAACAACCACAAGCCGCGCAAATAACCATAATGACAGCTTATGAATCACTCGTGGAGTTTCAAGATGGCTACTTCCGTCCCGGTAGCTGTTGTACGGTTGAGATACGTGAGCTCCTTCCTCCCTCCTATTTATTCAAAGGGTCATATAGGTATTGTTCTATGATATATAGAATGTGTAAAAAGAAAGTTCATCAAAGATGCCTTTAGAAGTTTGAAGTCATATGTATTATAATACCAGAAAATGATACCTAATCTTTGTCACTTACATTTTATAGACAATAGCTGACAGTTTTTAATATCCCAACATGCTCATAACTGTGATCAAGACTTCCCGTAATAAATGCAACGGAAATATTTTCAAAGTCTGCAGAAGAAAAGAACAAGAAGATCATAACCTCACTTTGCAACAAATGTCAAGTGGCAGCTTCATATGTTCTGGTCTTATAATACACATGACTTCAAAATTCCAAAGGCACCATTGATGAACTTTCGTTTTGCTCATACGATAGATTAGACAATAGAGCACTGCAAGTGACGTGAAACCTCAAATTTAGTTTTCTAACTTTCTTATTTTTTGTATCGCTCCAGTTAGATGGCTATAAGAGGCAAATGTCGTTACCTCCGCGGCTTATACTTGACAGCTAATGGTCAGTAAGGCATGTCAGCAATAAAAAACAATTGAATCAATGGAGGAGTTCCTTCGAGAACCTATATTAACCTATTATACAGGTTGCCCAAAATTGTACGAAACATGGTAATTCCATGAGTTGTAAAAGGTTCAAATACTATTTGCCATAAGAGTAACCGAAATAGGAAATGCGATAATGACTTTGTAGCTAGGCTACAAGTAGGTGCAATAGCAACTTGTCGCCCAAAATACGTCTTATTCGCACGTTGCCATTGGAGGCGTGTTTTAATAATTTATTAAAACACGCTTTGCCGTAAATTTTAATGTCAACATAACCTAGAATATTTAACACAATATGACGGAAAAAATGTCACCCAACTAAGTTTTTATATTTCTATTACGATCGTAGAAAAAATAGCGTATGATACGCGTGTATAAGAGCCATTAAAGCACTAGCGACGTTAACGGCACTCCGATAGCGCGTCGTGCTCTTAAACTCGTCGCACGTGCTTTAAAGACCGAGCGACTCGGGCTACTAGCCGTCGGGGTTTGATGCACGCGAAAGGAAAGCAGCTATAGGGTCTCTACTACCAATTAGAGTACCTGTATATCTACTACAAATCCATAGCCAGCTTCGTCAGTTTCCGCTAGCGTCAGCGGGTATGGATGAAGCTGGCCATGACAAATCAGAGCCAGTTACTGTCTCTGCTACCAATCATATGTGATAAAGTAGTGGCGCCATCTGTAGTATTATCGGAAAGTACCCCCCAGGAGCCGTTCAAGGTCATCCAAATCGGTATTTTGACATCAAAGGAACCGACAGTGAGTGTTTGTTTGATTTATGGACGCTGTCTTTATCCTTCCACACCAGCAAGCAAGCTAGCATGCAGCAAGCATGTAAAATAAAGTGGCATATTCATATCATGAACACAATTCTTATCCAAATTGCAATAAACATTAATATTGCATGCTTTTCTTATGCTTTAGTTCTCATTTTCGTTCCTGTCGTCAATTGTCAAATCATTTCAATTTTTCATCCTTAATTTAAACAGAGATCCAGCAACAATGTATCGAGAGATCCAAAAAAACCTGTTCCTCAGCGGGCTGTGGAAATTCAACGTACGAATAATATGTTGGTGACACTGTACGTCAATGTAAAATTCGAGGTTAGCAGGTTAGGATTTGCGTCATTTTGTGTCATAACTGACGGAAAACCTAACCTGATAACGTCGAATTTGACATTGACGTACAGTGTCACCAAAATATTATTCGTACGTTGAATTTCCACAGCCCGCTGAGGAACAGGTTTTTTTGGATCTCTCGAGAAAATATAACCTTAACCTGAAAACAACTTAACCTAACTCAAAAAGTGTCAATTTCCATTAGGGAGTTTAGTTGCCACAGAGGTACTGCCAACAAAATTACTAGATGGTCATAGCCTCACCTGACTCAAAAAGATTGTGAACGGCATATATAGCCTATCCATTTTCTATGTGGATTTAGTAGCGTTTGGGTTTTTAATTTTTTTAAAGTGTACACACTTGTTTGTCAATCAAATGTTAATCATAAATGTCGACAGAATTTAATCGCATCCTAATAACTTTGACCTCATTATCAAAGGTGCTTCACCAAGTGAATTTTATTTATTCATTCAGGAAATAATCATCTCGAATATACCGCGTGCATATAAACTAGCCTGAATAAATTTTGACGGTTTTCTGTCAAACGGTTTTGCTCTGAAGAAATTTATTTCGTAAATTTATTAGCAAAACATTCTAAGAGAAAACGTGAAAATGTTATGGGTTATTCTAATGCACTTGAGATATTACTGTTGATAATTTAGTGTCTGTAATATCAATATTGTAATTAATGTAATAAAGCATTATTGGAATTACTTTAAGTTGGTTATCTGGTAATCATTTGAATTTAACTGCTTAACTGGTACTCCACATTATTCTTGTAATGTCAGAAGTGGAGTGATCGAACCTATGCGAACATTTATTGATCAATTTCTACACTGTTATAAAAACTTCGGTCAGCATTTTCAACAACTTTTGTGAACGTTGTTATCATAGCTTGTGGGCAATTTCGTTATTTTTTAAATTATTTTAGACTTTTACAATAAAATGGTTTGTCCGATCTTCAATACGGTTTAACAAATTTATGCAGGAAATATGTTTCATGCTTCATAGCTAACTCTGATTAAAAGACCCTTGGGGCACAAATCAGTTTAAATTTTTACAAGGGATGGCGGGATGAGAAAAAGAGGAATTGGGAAATAAATAGAATATATGTCAAAAGTAAAAAGTACAAAAATAAACAAAATTCTAAGGAAAAATACAAGAAGTTGTACAAATAGATAAATAAAACAAAAGTAAAAATACAATTTTTTTATCATTCGAGAGCAGCACCAAAATTGTAAATAAAAAACAGATTAACCACTTCAATAGCCAATAATTGTAAGAAATTTAAAATAAAAATGAAAATGCTAAGGGTAGTATTGTCAGAAGTGCTTCTAGAGAGCATTTAAAATTTTGCTTTATTTTTTTTTAAATATGCCCGCCAATTTGTCTTTGTTTCACGAGATAGGAGGGTGGTTCTTTAGAAATTCCTAATCTAGTTTTTCATCTTTCATTAAAATCTGAAGTTAAAATTTAAAAATTCGAAAAAATGTCTAGATACCGAAATTTGCCCGCCATTTTGTCCATGTTTTTTACCAGATATGAGGTTAGTTTTTCAGACACCCATATTCTATTTTGTATGTTCTATCAGAATCTGAAGTCAAAAATAAAAATTTTTGAAAAAGCGGACAGATACACATCAGATCAATTAACGAATTCAGATTTGACTGTTTTACGGGGTTCGTGAAAAATATTAAATTTCAAATAAATTTTTACTATAGGTGGAAATTTGAAAGGCGTTTAATTATTTGCTCAAACTAAAGAAAAGCAATTTTTCGGTAGAAATGTTGTTTAAATCGGTGGATCGGTACAACTGCCTACTAGATGGCGCTATCACGATGACCGAAATTAGAGCTCTTTTACATAATACTATTACTAAATCAGGAGTAGGGATGTATCAAAAATAAAATATTCTATTATTCTTTAAGCAAAAAACTAAGTGCTGTGTTTAAAAAAAAATACCAGACATTGGGATTCTTGCAAAAGTTTTCACCAAATCACCAGATGGGTATTGAAATCACCAAATGTGGCAAAATTTCACCAGACCTGACAACACTACTTGACAACCTAACGAAATATTTTCTCCCTTCCTACATGTTAAAAATTCCCATTCTTGGAAAAGACTGTTTATGTGAAAACCAGTCAAAACCCATTTATGAAAAACTACTACGAAGATGAAAATATGAAAGAAGAATGTTATGTGAAAAATATAAAAAAATAGATGAAAAAGTGCCCAAAGTATACATATTACACATAGACCGAAGATTAACCTGGAAAACACATATTTTCAACAAACGAAAGCAACTGGGATTGAAACTAAGCAAATTATATTGGTTAATCGGGAGAAAATCCCAGCTGTCACTAGGAAACAAACTACTAGTATATAAAGTAGCCCTAAAACCCATATGGACATATGGGATACCAATGTGGGGGACAACGTGTAAATCCAACGTGGAAATACTAGAACGTTTCCAAAATAAAGTGCTCCGAACGATTAAGTGATCTAAGTGTGCCTACAGTAAAAAAGAATTACAAAATTATAGCAAATATTATAAAGACAGACTGAGTGCTCACCCGAACGAATTAGTGCAAAACTTAATGACTGAAAATGATGAACCAAGAAGATTAAAACGGTTTAAACCCTCAGAACTTCCGACACGTTTCCAATAATACTTAGTCTAATACTAATATAATGACATAATATGTCCATTTATTAACCATAGAATAAGATAACTTGTAAAGGAGGGGACTCGATGGAACCATGCTCCACATGACTATCTGTGTAGGCAGCTTACGCTGCCATTAGATTAATTATAGACGTACTTGTTGCTTATTGTCCATTATCAGGACAGATTGCACGAAAATGGAGTTAAATAAAAAAAATTCTTTAAGCAAAAAACTAAGTGCTGTGTTTAAAAAAAAAATACCAGACATTGGGATTCTTGCAAAAGTTTTCACCAAATCACCAGATGGGTATTCAAATCACCAAATGTGGCAAAATTTCGCCAGACCTGACAACACTACTTGACAACCTAACGAAATATTTTCTCCCTTCCTACATGTTAAAAATTCTCATTCTTGGAAAGGACTGTTTATGTGAAAGCCAGTCAAAACCCGTTTATGAAAAACTACTACGAAGATGAAAATATGAAAGAAGAATGTTATGTGAAAAATATAAAAAATAGATGAAAAAGTGCCCAAAGTATACCCGGTCTCCCCTATTTTACGACTTCGGGGTTTTAGTGCATTTTCTATAAGGATCTGTCTATAGCCAGTCGCCCATATTCTGTTTCAGTTTTTCCGTTTTCTTTCTTCTTCCACAAATACGATCCAGTCATTGGTAACATGGGTATGTTTTTCCTCTTCGTTTTTATCTACAGAGTTGATTTTGGTTTTATTTTCATACCTATTCTGAGCACATGATCGTACCGTTTCAGCTGTTTTTGCTCAGTTGTGTCTATTTCCTCTTATTCTTTCGTTCCTTAATTGTTATTAGTCTTGTTTTTCCTAGTCTTCTGTTGTAGACTATAAATTAATGTGGGCATGAATATATATTTGGTTGGTAATACAATTTACCTATTTGCTTTTTTTATTTTTTTGTTTATTTTTCCATTCTTATTTACTGTCATTTTGAGATGCTCATATCTATTTACCTATTCTAATTCTTTCTCATTGCAGTAAGTATATCCTCTCGTTTCTTTCATTTCCCTCTTCGTTACCTTCTTCGCCTTGCTCATTGTTTATTTTTTGTTTTATTTATCTTCCTTCCGTTTGCTTGTAATAATGTAATCCAATCCGCGATTGCTGTAGTCTTTCAAAGGCATCTGCTAGAAGCACTATAGGTATAGTCTATAGTGCTAAACCTGTATTAAGTATCATGGTATCAAAATCCAATTCCTAATCCTCGTTTTTCTAGTTCTTCTATTTACTTCTTTTCAGAATTATGATTAGAAGGGGACTGCTTTCTTGTTATTTCTCTCTCCATTAAAGAAGCTTTAAATGTTTTTCCATTTCATCTGACTTTGCCTACTATCTATATAGTTCGAAATCGCCTTGATTTCCTCTGTACTACTAATGCTATCATTGCATTTAATTTTCCTAATGCTCCCCATAGCTCTTCCCTTGATACAAGATCGAAAGCAGCTGCAAAATCCGTGTTATCATGAAATGTGTACTTTGGGTTACAATCCAAAAATGCGTTATTCTAGCCTGTGCTTTATTTATCCTCTGACGTTCTAAGACCCTTACGTATATATTTGGTACTACTTATAGTGTTCATTTCCCACTCTTTTCCTATGCTGTATGCAGGTGTTTTTTTTTGGTTCTTTATCACCATGTTTTCTGCCGGGTGACCATAAATGGTTGTGTTTTTTTCTTAGGTTGGCACTGTAAGTCTGTCAAATTCGAGGTTAACAGGTTAGGTTTGGCGTCAATTTTGACACAAACTGACGCAAAACCTAACCTGTTAACCTCGAATTTGACATAGACTTACAGTGCCACCAACATAAACAGTGCCAACCTAAGAAACAAAATCACAACAATGTATGGTCACCCGGTACATATTTCAGTAACTTTTCCTTTATGATTTTGTTTATTTCTTGTATCGATATTTGTTCTTCTTATGCTTCGGATTCCCTTTCCTCTTCATGCAGTTCTTTTTGGCTATTTTTCTCAGCATTATTTTATTTACTCCTTTCTACATTTCAGTTATAAGAACCTTTTCCATGTTGTTGGTTGCTACTATGACCTTCCTCCTCAAAACCTTTTCCAATTTGGTTTCTTTGAAGTGTTTACATGAGCTTCGAATTCTTCACAGGATGTTTTTGCTGTCTTTCAGTATGTTTCTACTTCCTCTTGATCTAGTTCTCTCTTCATGGGTTAGTGTTTTATTACATTGTTTCATGTATCTTCTTTTTGCTGTATTTTTCTTTTCACTTCTTCTGCTGATTTTTTTTCACTTCTTCTGCTGATTTTAACATTTCTTGTATGAAAATTTCCCACATTTTATTTGCTTTTGTGTTCTTGTACCTCCAGCGGATGCAGCTCTTATCGACTTTTGCTTTATTTCTTTATCTGAGTTGAGAGCAGAATGGGCGTTTTATAAATGATTTGTTCTAAGAGTTCTCATTGCTCTCAGTTTTGTTTTTCAATTTGTCTATAAGTGGAATAGAATATTTTGCAATATCGGCACCTGGACGCACTCTCTTCGGTGGCTCTTGAAAGGAAGTACGCTTTCACTAATATCAGCTCCTACCGATGCTGCAACGCTGAATTTCATTGGAAGGTGCTATTTAACACTTGGTCTCCCATTTAGAGGACCGACTGTTCAGAAACTAATTGGTAGCGAACATAATGTATGATATCGCCAGACATGCACCTAAGAATGTAAAAAATTTCTGTTTTGTAAGACTGATACATAGTTTTATTATTTTCACCTGCATACAAAGTTGTCTAAAATACAAACTTATAATCTTTAATAATTATAATCATAACACGCTATTTCATATTCCATTATACACCATTTAAAAACTGCAAAAATATGGCAGATACATGACACTTAAATTAGTAGTAGACATCCTGGTTATCATTCACAAGTGCAAGGGCCTCCAAATACCTTGTGTCGTTTTCTGCTGGCCACTTTTCTACTCCAAGACCAAAACTTGAAGTTTCTGCTTGGTTGTTCTCATAGTCATAGACTAAAGCATTTACAGCTGGATACTTAAGAGGGCAACGCGGCCAACCACCATAGCCCCGCAAAGATCTTTCGCCTCCCACACGTATCAGCAGTTCCTTCGCAACCCATGCGAGATTTTTGTAAAGTGTAAATCGTACCTCCCCGAGGTTTCTATTGTAGCCATAGTAAGGATCGTTACCAACAATTCGGACAGCAGCAACCCATGCAATCACTCCACATTGTAAATATTAATTATTTGGCCCCATAGAAAATTCCTGTAGAATTTGATAGCTCGTCCTATGCTTCTTAGAGCAGTGAGACCTGTACCAGTGTGTTGGCGCAGAATCAAAGTCAATGAGATAGCTTCTGTAGGAATCAAGTGCTTCAATTTCTGCATGACGATGCCCATATTAACTGAATTTATGTAGTATCTTTCATATTTATCATAGAAGAATCTTACTGCCTCATTATTTATTGTGATTCTTTGTTGGAGATCAGATAGAACGCTATCGGATATCTTGAGTGCGAATTCATGATCAATTTCCCCACGCTTCCATAAGGCACAATATGAGTGAACTACGATAGATAATTTTGATACTTGAAAGTTGGCTTAGTGTTTGCAATAACATGAAGGAGAATCTCATATGCTGTTTCAAAAGACAGTTCTTGTGCTGTCCATTTCGCTGCGTTAACAGTTCTAGTGGCATCATCTTCGTCAGGATATGTCTGATCGAGGAACACTTTGTATGTAGCCTGGGTCGCAGTTGATCGGGATGGATAAGTCGGGTGGTTAATCGATCGTTTTACTGCAGTGCAAAAAACCTTGCGAGCCCCATCACGGTTGAGACAAATATCTGTATTTACCATCGGACCTACAAGTTCAGCCATAGTCAAAGCAAAAACTGCATTCAGTGAGCTTCAGATGCGGTCTCCAATAATCGTCCCCAGATGGTACACATCTGTTGTTCTTACTGTTCCAAGTCCGAACATAGGAAATCGTAACCTAGCGCTTTTAGCTAACATGACTGACAATGGGACTCTTCTATCCATTTTCAGAGTACAAAAAATCACAAGAAATTATCAAGATAAGTTCTTACATATATTGCAGACCAATCCAATTTGATTATTTTTAATCACGTGAGTCAGTTTGACAAATCAGACCACACTTGAAGTGAAAACGACCCTAGGGTGATTTTCAATCACTATGGAAACTACCTAATTAAATTTTAGTAGTATCCTATCACAAGTTGGTGGCACTGTAAATCTAAGTCAAATTCGAGCTTAGCAGGTTAGGTTTTCCGTCAGTCTGTGTCAAAACTGACGCAAAAGCTAACCTGATAACCTCAAATTTGACAGACTTACAGTGTCACCACATAATATTATTATAATAAAGTGTCAAATTAGTTTGTCAGAAAATGGCTAATTTATTTAAGAACTTATCTTTCCGAATTCACCGCGGCCAGTGATAAATCCTTATAATTTTGACAAATAATATCCCTCAAGTGCGTTGCCTTTAAGAAATAACCCTCGGCTTCGCCTCGGGTTGTTTCTAGGCAAGCACTTTCGGGTTGTTATTTGTCAAAATTATTGCGGGTGATTATCACTGCCCTTGGTAAATTATAGCTGATAATTAATAAGTAATTACGCTATAACCAGTGTGGTCAACCTGATGAAATACTTTGTCCCTTCCTACGTGTTAAACATTCCCGTTTTTGGGAAAGGTTCTAAAATTTAAAAAATATTAAAAAGTCACGGCCACGCAGCTCATTTCTTTCAATCGGCAATTTATTTCTTTGCGCCTTTAATACATAAATAGCTATTTCAATTTTGTATTACCACATTTCCCGGCTTTTTTCTACCAGACAAAAAAATACCGCAATACAAGGAGTTTTCCTGTAATTGGCAATGCTGCTTACGAAAGGTGAACCACCTGAACAGTTTATGGACACCGCCCATCTACATAATCGCTAGTTGTAGGGAAATTGGTCATTATGAAAATTGTTTTTATGGATTTTGGACACTTGACATAACCATATATCTAATACTTACTATATTGCTAGCGGCTATGAGTGGGAAACTTACCAAGGAAGTGAGACAGACAACCAACTCTTCAATGTATAAAGGTGAGCGGTGCGCAAGGGCGGCGGCGTCGTCCGCCCAATGGGGAAGTGGTCAAGTTTAAAATTCGCTTCTAAAGGCGGAGTTCGAATTCCTGCGCATGCGCACGAGACGCGTTATACTCTAAAGGGCCCCACAGACATCGTTCTTTTCTGCCAGTTTTATCTGCACGGGCAAAACTGTACGGGTAAAAACGAACAACGACTTCAGCCACACACGAACGGATTGTTTCGTTCAGTTTTTCTGATATCACCGCTTGATCAACTGTGATGGATACTACGACCACGTTGGCAGTGGCGGCGGAAGTGGCTATACAAGTTTCAAAAAGAAAACGTTCAAAATGGGCTTAAGAATGGTTGCTTAGACGAAGGCAATTTTCACACGTAAATCTTTTAAACGAATTACAACTAGAACCAGGAGACTGGTTTAATTACCTGCGGATGGATAAACAAACATATTTAGAGCTAGGTACTTACCTTAGTAACACCGTTAATTAAAAAGCAAGACCGATTTATGAGACAAAGTATTTCACCACATGAGCCACTGCCACGTTAAGATTTTTAGCAACAGAAAGGAGCTATGAGAACTTACAATTTTCTGTAGCTATAACCATGTCTTGGTAGGCTTTATTTTTTCCTCTCTGTCAAAGCATTCTTTGGACTTAACTTTCCAAACACACGGATGACTTCTATAGAGTGCTATAAACTCAATAATAAATTGTTTATTAAAGTTCTTTAAATCACTCATGGTTTATTATCATTTATTATTAAAGAAACTATTCTACCACCGAAAACCAACCCGACGGTACTGATTAAAACCGTCCTTCTTAACCGTGGTGACACACACACGCACAGACTTGACCGAGCACGTTCAAAACGGACGGGTTAAAATCAAGCCACGGCAGATATTTTTGAACGCCAGCAAGAAGGACGGTTTTCGGTCACACACTAACCGTTTTACCCGTACAGTTTTACCCGTGCAGTCAAAACTGCCAGAAAAGAACGATGTCTGTGGGGCCCTTAAGTGAGACTATGTCGGCGCCGTAATGTTTTCTAGCGTTCCGAGGCCCTACTAGCAATATATGTGTATTATATATATGGACATAACCTAAATATTAGGTCATATCTTTGAATAAATAGGAGGGAGGAAGGAGCATTTAAACAAGCACGTTTGGTCCGCGATGGGTTTAGCGGATAGGTGTTTCCGCTTTGGCAGTGGCGTGCTATACTATTTTCAGTACTGAGACATCAAGTTCCATACTATTAAGCAAATATTTCTTAAATATTTATTGTAATAATATTTGCAAGCCGAGTCTGTAAGAAAGTTAGGTATGTATAATTCAGTTTAATTTATTATTATTACTCCAAAACGGACAATTTAGAATACATTCACTACATATTTTAAATAATTATATTTTGCGATTTTTCTATTTCTCTATTAGGGTTTCTACTCATATATCTAATACTTACTATATTGCTAGCGGCTATGAGTGGGAAACTGGCCGATGAAGTGAAACACACAACCAACTCCTTAATGTATACGGTGAGCTGTGCGCAAGCGCGGCGGCGTCGTCAGCCCAATGGGGAAGTGGTCCCGCCCAATGGGGAAGTGGTCAAGTTTAAAATTCGCTTCTAAAGGCGGAGTTCGAATTCCCCCGCATGCGCACGAGACGCGTTATACTATAAGTGAGACTATGTCGGCGCCGTAATGTTTTCTGCAGTTTCCAGGCCCTACCAGCAATATATGTGTATTATATATATGTTTCTACTAAATTGGAAATAGATTACAAACTACAAGGGTGCAACTTGAGCACCCGTCAGCCTATATTGACAAGAAATACGTCGAAATTAGTTTCCGAGGCTGTACTGACCGGATATCCTGCTGGTAGATAAAACAATAAAGGAATACCTAAAGTTTACTGGCTGTCGCTTGCGTATTATGCATGCAATTTGCGAAAATTCTCGACTGTTGTATTTTTTACAACAGCGCGCCCGCCGAAAGGTTAAAATGGTGAAAATGAGATATACACGCCACTGACTGCTAAGTGACGTCTGAAGGTCACAACTATCATTTTCGTTGTGTAATTTAATGATATCAAAACTTTTCTTAATTTACCTAATTAACTTATTGTATCGATAGACCAATACTTACTGATGAAATGTTATTCCAGCACTTGAATTTTTCTTGGTTTGTGAACAACCACAAGCCGCGCAAATAACCATAATGACAGCTTATGAATCACTCGTGGAGTTTCAAGATGGCTACTTCCGTCCCGGTAGCTGTTGTACGGTTGAGATACGTGAGCTCCTTCCTACCTCCTATTTATTCAAAGGGTCATATAGGTATTGTTCTATGATATATAGAATGTGTAAAAAGAAAGTTCATCAAATATGCCTTTAGAAGTTTGAAGTCATATGTATTATAATACCAGAAAATGATACCTAATCCTTGTCACTGACATTTTATAGACAATAGCTGACAATTTTTAATATCCCAACATGCTCATAACTGTGATCAAGGCTTCCCGTAATAAATGCAACAAAAATATTTTCAAAGTCTGCAGAAGAAAAGAACAAGAAGATCATAACCTCACTTTGCAATAAATGTCAAATGACAGCTTCATATTTTCTGGTCTTATAATACACATGACTTCAAAATTCCAAAGGCACCATTGATAAACTTTGGTTTTGCTCATACGACGTGAAACCTCAAATTTAGTTTCCTAACTTTCTTATTTTTGGTATCGCTCCAGTTAGATGGCTATAAGAGGCAAATGTTGGTTACATTATTACCTCCGCGGCTTATACTTGACAGCTAATGGTCAGTAAGGCATGTCAGCAATAAAAAACAATTGCATCAATGGAGGAGTTCCTTCGAGAACCTATATTAACCTATTATACAGGTTGCCCAAAATTGTACGAAACATGGTAATTCCATGAGTTGGAAAAAGTTTAAATACTATTTTCCATAAGAGTAACCAAAATAGACAATGCAATAGTTACTTTGTAGCTATTAGGCTACAAGTAGGTGCAATAGCTATATAATAATATTTTCTGTATAATATAAACGTTACAAAATGCTTAGTGGGAAAGTGGTTCATAGTGGGAGTGGTATACAGGGTGTTTGTAGATCGCTAGACAGCTCAGAACTTTATTAATCATAGAGATGTCTAAAAAAAACTTTTGGTTTTAAATGCCAGTGCACAATGTACAAATTGACGTAAACCAATTTAAGCCAGGGCCTCCAATTTTTACTCAGTGATACACGACTTTAGTTTTTTAAATGAAACACCCTGTATATTTTCAGATATTTGCAATCTGCGCTTAAAGGTACTTTACGATAGCATTCTTAAATTTAAATTTTGGAACTTTTAATTTTTCAAAATTAAAAAAAAAACTCTTTAGCCAAAGGAGGCCATGAATTATGAAAAATCAGTAACAATTGAACAAGAAATTCAAAACAAACTCCACTTGATTCTAAAAATTTCTCATGACCGAATTATAGGACCAAACATACTAAAACAATTGAAAACTATGTTTTTTAATTGGAATAATATGAGTTTCATTAACAATAACATTTATTTTTAAATTGTTTTACGTATTTTTTATTTTTAATAGCTACTTCTAAACGAAATGGAGAATATAGTACACCGTTGGAAAGCTCTTTTATTGTAGTTTTCAACTGTTTAATGAAACTCATATTGTTCCATTTAAAAAAAACATAGTTTTCAATTGTTTTAGTATGTTTGATGATATAATTCGGTCATGAGACATTTTTAGAGTAAAGTGGAGTTTATTTTGCATTTCTTGTTCGACTGTTAGTGATTTTACGTAATTCATAGCCTACTTTGGCTAAATTTTTTTAATTTTGAAAAATTTTAAGTTTTAAAATTTAAATTTAAAATGCTATCATAAAGCACCTTTAGTGCTGATTTCAAATATCTAAAAATATACAGGATGTTCCATTTAAAAAACCAAAGTAGTGTATTACTAGGTACGTAAAAATAGGAGGCCATGGCTTAAATTGTTTTCCGTCAATTTTTAGATTGTATACTGGTATTTAAAACAAAAGAATGTTCTTTTCGATATATCTATTAGTAACGAAGTTACGAGCTGTCTAGCGATCTACGAACACCCTGTATAGTGGAAAATCAGAAACATACCCGTTTGTTTATTGATTTGGTAGAGTTACATCGTTGTATAGTAGCTTTGGTAATCAACATATGCTGCGCATGTCATCTCAAAATCATAAAATTGATGAAAGTCAGACGGAAGCAACCCTCTTAAATATATATATGTGTAAGAATTAATCAGAATATTTTTCTGCATAAACAGTTTTTTGAAGGTCAATTGGGTAAAGTGGCACTGAATGAAAGATTTTTAAAACGTGTCACCGAAGGAGGTTATGTACCGGGTTACCATAAATGATTGTGATTTTTTTTCCTTAGGTTGGCACTGTTAATGTTGGTTACCCTGCGGTAAATTTTAAGTCTATGTCAAATTTGAGGTTAGTTTAGGTTTTCCGTCAGTTTTGACACAAAACCTAACCTGCTAACCTCGAATTTGACATAGACTTAAAATTGACCGCAGAGTAACCAACATTAGCAGTGTCAACCTAAGGAAAAAAATCACAATCATTTATGGTCACCCGGTACTTAAAAGATTTTGGTATAATGTATAATTCTACAAATCTAATAAAATTGTGGAATAGTTGCTGGTTTGGGTAGTTGTCCATAGTAGGACGATTTATAATTTTTTGTTTGTTAATGGACAAGGTCTAAGCATGCAGAGTACCAGGTACCTTAGACACCGACGGCTATGGTCATATGGTCAAGGTCCTACTTAGATTTTTGCCGAGACTAAGGAGTTTCAACCCTAGCAAGGGCTCTTTTACATGCTAGACATCGTAGTAACATAGGACCCACGGCTTTACATCACTTCCGAATGATGACATTTCGTGGCGACTTTCATTCGCATTTTAAAAACCTCACTGGGACTGAGGATTGAACTTGCGACCTTAGATCAGTAGTCAGAATGCTTAACCACTGATCTATCTACCCTGGAACGATTTATAATGGTACATATAATAGTGGGAGGAACTTTTTACGCCGTATAATAGTAAAAATAATTATTGGGTGTATTTATTTTCAGAAATAAAGAATTGAAGAAGCTTAAACACTCGAGGAGTAAACTAAAAGATTTATTAGGAAAACTAAAAGCAATTCATTCGGAAAATGAAGACAAAATGCAGCAATTTCTAGAGAAGTTACAAAAATGACTATTAAGGCTGCTGCGGATAAATATCAATTAGGTAAAACTTCTTTACCTAGAAAATTACAAAATATCAGAATCTAAGGGAATATTTAAAAAAGATCTTTAATTTCGCTAGACAAGATGGTTTCAAATCAATTTTTACCCATGAAGGGGAAAGTTTTTTGGCGTGTCCTTGGGTTCGAGCATCTCAAATGTGGTATAGTAAAGTTCGGGCACTCCATGTAGGAACATCGCCTGAGACAAGGCGAGTCAGGGTCGCCCAAATATCTCTTTCCGAAACCCAGTCACTCTGGCACACCGTTAACAGCGTCCTGGGTGATATGGTTAGCATCATGCCTTTGACGACTGCCTTATTTTCCCTACTTCAACAACTGTGGTTTCGGTACCCAATTTTTAAAGCGACTGGATGGGCCCCCCTCCAGTTGCCAGATGTGGGGATTGAAACCCGTACCGTGGCATCGCTGCTTGAGCTCTCTAACCGCTCGGCCATGCTGGCGACTCAAATATTTTATGATTTATCAATTAAGGAAACATGTAAGTTAGCATACCGGTATGCAGTTGGCAATGAAAATGCCCCAATCTTGGCATAATAACCAAAGTGCATGGTTGGAATGGATGCATTTGTTTAGAAAAGAAAAGTTCTTTTGCCTTGCGATCCCCAGAGGCTACCAATTTAAGTCGGTCAACGGGCTTTAATAGAAAAACGTTATTGAAAAACAATTTGTTATTATTCCAATTCTATAACTGTGACGAAACAGGCGCGACTAATGTGCAAAAACATCTAGAAATCTTTCTGTTTTTCAGAACAAGGGAGGAAATCACCGGTGCAGAGAGGGGAACTATATGCTGTGCTATATGTGCTGTTGGTACTTTTATATTACTTCGGAAAAACTTTATGTTGACTGGTGCACCACCAGGTTTGACTGATAGTAAAATATGTTTGTTGTAATAAAGACTACCCTGTTGCCCTTATAATATTTGACAATCACGAGAGTCATTGCAACATCAAGAGTGCTTAAGATCCATAAAGAATATGGAATTATCTTGGTTATTCTTTCACCATATTGTCTGTTGGATGGCATGTGTTATTTTCCCTTAAAATTGTATATTACAATACAATCATAGATGGCTGGATGCTGAATCATCCTGGTATGTGAATACAATTGAGGGATCTGTAAAACTTGACATTTCATCTTTTAATTCTCAAATTGTATTCTCCTGTAACAGATAGATTGTAACCCCTAGATAGATGCTACTTGTATTTTTAAGTGTGATGAGGATTAGATTAAAATAACTTTTCCAGTTGCTGGACCATCAGGCATCACAGGTGCCAAGAACATTGTAACATCAAGAGAAATAACGCCCCATCCAAAAGCAAGTGAAAAAGAACTGCAAGGTATTGATAGGTACTTCATTAAAAGATAATATTTTGAAAAACAAGATAGAAAAAGGATTAACGAAGGAAAGGCAAAGGTTAGACAAAGAAAAGTGCAGAAGGCAAACTCTCTCAAAAGAAAAATAAAAGAAAGTTCTCCATCTTTTGACAGTGATGTTGAACTATAGTATGATGATTCCACAGATGTTAATAGTAATGCAGGCGACTTTGAAACCATTTATATTAATATTGAAGATTATACTGTTGTGAAACATCTTTACAAAGAAACTGTAAAACATCACATCGGCTTTGTTAGGAAGATAGAAGGGGATGAAATTCTTGATAGTTTCTTGGTGATGACTTGGAAATAATTTTGAAAGGAAACATTATAATAAAGTTGCCTCAAGCATTTGTTTCTGGCGCTAGGGATAGGGCTAAGCTGCATGTATGATGGCGTTTGATGTAGAACTTGATTGTATAATGTAATGTAGAATTATATAATATTTAATAAATTTGAATTTAAACAGAATTGTTATGTAGTTTTATTTTAATTCAGTGATAAACTTCTACAAGTTCCAGTATGCACCATGCTATGGACCAGGGGTGGTTCACAGTGGGACGTATGGTGCATAGTGGTATTGTTGGCATAAAATACGTATAAATGCTTATTTTTGTTTTTGTACTATCTTTTTCTATTTTCTCCTTTCATTTTCTTCTCATTTTATTTCTCCTTTCTGCTGCTTTATGCATTTCTTGTGTTCATGTTTTTTTTGTCTTCATTGAGTATAGTTTTGGTTTATAATTTTGTTGGTTTGCTGTTCTTTAGTATTCCCATATACTTTCTCTATTCACTCTACTCGAATGCTTTCTAAGTTGATATAGCATAGATGTACGTTTCTGTTTTCCCGCATTTCTTCTCACAAATTTGCAAATTAAGATGAATATGACATGTTGCATTACTCTGTTTATCTTAAGCTTCACTTACTAGGTTAATACCTTTATATATATATATATTTTTCACATATTTTGCAGTCTTCTAGAGCTTGTTATTTGATCATATCTAAGCGCCTTTCCTGCTTTCGCCTGTTGTAGTGTTGTTTGTATCTCCTCTGTTGTTATGTCATCTGAATAATCTAATCGTTCCTTTATTTGTCTGTTATCTCTCATTTTCTCATTTTTTTTTGTTTTCGTTCTCTTCTTCCAGCTCTTATAAAAACTTTTTAAAGGATTAGTATTTTGCCAT
>OW679203.1:31124031-31294441 GCA_940337035.1 Agriotes lineatus | reverse complement strand
AAAACAAATGACAATCAATCATCAGTATTGTAGCATAGAGTGACTGAGGCCCAAAATTGTAGTACAAAAAGCCTGGAACTGAAAATCAGCATTTTCTCATTCCATTAAAGTGCCATTGGTGCCAGTTAGGTTACGTCCGCTTGTATTTTGTAAACTTTCCTAATAACTACTTTCCGTCCTTTGCACGTTTGTTATTCTGTACTTAAATAAAACTAATGTGTTTCAACCGAAGCGTCTGAATCAAACGTCTTTTCTTAAAAAGTTTTACTAAAAAACGGAGTTACAAAGTCTACAACGCCGATTCATAAATCTGTAACTGGGGTGGGGAGCGAGAAGTCACAACCGACTGGAGTTCAGGTCCTTGCGTGTCTTGGCCAGCCGGATCTCGAGGCAGAAGAACGGCACCACCGCGAAGATCATGCAGGTGGCCAGGATGTACAGCTTGATCCAGTTGCAAAGCAAGCCGTGAAGACCGAACGACAGTGCTAGGCCTACGAACCTGAAGAAGGTGGAGATGCAGAACGGGGCGCTCCAGTTATCTGTGTAGAGGGATGTGAGCAGCGCTGCAAAGACATCGTTTATTTATGTTACATGGCTTCGGGCCGAACTTACAGAAGGTGAGTATCTCCCAAATGGCGTTGCACACCCCGCAGACGGCTGGTATCACATAGAAGAGGGCAGGGTCGTCGTTCATGGGTTTCCATAACATTTGGACCATTAAAACACAACACTGGAAGATGAATCCAACAGCTGCAAAGGTAAGTAGGAATTATAAATTTGTTGAATGGGACAGTGGTAGTAATGTAAGATGTATCATCTACCAGCAGAATGTAACATAAAGCCGTACATACATATTTATAACTAACAACTCATAACCTCCTTTATAAAGTAAAAAAAAATCCAAATACAAAATGTATGGAATTTTTCTGTAGTTTGAGATTTTTATATATGATAAACAATTGAACGTCAACTTGTTTTTGTCAATAATTGTTAGTCTAATGGTACAGAAATACGGATTCTCACTGGAAACAGTGTAAGGGAAATTAAAGTTACGCAATGAAGTGTGAAATAGTAGAAATGACTGATAGCAAAGACGTTAGAATGATGAAAGAACCTCAAAAAGTGTCCTCCATGCAAAAATGCGGTGAGGAGGAAGAAAGGACAGGCCGAAAAAATATGGGAGTCACGTAAGAGTCTATTAAGATTCTGGAAAAGGGCAACATGCAATGGATGGGAGTGGATGGAAGGCAAAACTGAAGGCGTCCCAGGCCCGTAAGCGAGGTGTAGCATAGGATGGATGGAGCTAGTAACATGGTCTTGATCACACATTTTCATTTTGATCTTTACTTCCGTCTTGAAAGGTTAGACTAAATCACACGAAGGTCAAGACTAGTCTTAAGACCTGTGAACGTATATTCAAGACAAAGTGATTGATTTCTGGAATAAATATGATCTGCAAGAAGGAAAAAAAATCTGGCGTGATACACGCACACAACTTCCTTTGATTTTTGAGGCTTTCACGGTCATTGTCATTAAGTAACAAACGACTTCTGGGATTGGACCGTGTCATGATTGAGATCTAAGAACTCAACGTTTCGCCCACTTTCGTAAGGGGCTTCATCAGGAGGAAAAAGCATAAGAGTACGGTAACTCAACGTGTTAACCACGTCAGAGGCGAAACTCTTTGCAAGGGAAGGGATAGAAGAGCACGGTAACTCAACGTGTGAACCACGTCAGAGGCGAAACTCGACTAACTATCGCAAGGAGAAAAGCGAAAATGTATAGGCAAGAGCAGTCGCGGTTCAGTGGCGGTGGGCGGGGCTTAGGAATTAGCACTTTCCACATAGAAGGAAGGGGAAAGTCTTCATCCCGATTGAGATTGTTAGGGTGTTTGAAAATCTCAATGGCTTCGCGAATCTTTCTGCTAAAGAAGAATGGGGATTTGCAGATGATCAAAAAGAATCTTATGACCAGTATCGCGTTGGTGTTCGGCGATGGCTGATGATGAAACCAGACCCGACTTGGGACAGCGCTAATGCTCGGAGATGCGAGTTTTCACTGAAAGTCCTGTTTCACCAATGTATACAGCATTACAAGAGCAAGGGACTCTAAAAACACCTTTAGATGACATAGTGTTTAATTTATCTTTATATGAAGGAAGAACCTGTGAGATTTTGCTCGGCGGTTTGAATACTGTTCTAATGTTTTGTTTTCGAAGAAACTTTCCTACGCGGTCCATGACTTGGTGGATATAGGGAAGAAAAGATTCTTCTTATGCTCTACTTTCTCGCGACCCAACTTCCAAAATGGAACGAGAAGTCACTTCTCTCATAAAATCTTCAAATCTGCCCACTGATATTCAGCGGGGGTTGATTCCTCGCGCTTCAAAGCCTCCTCGGTTCTATGGTCTTCCCAAAATTCATAAACAAAACATTCCCCGCAGGCCCATTGTCAGTACCATAGATTCCCCTACTTACTCATTAGCTAAGTACTTAACCACTATCCTCAGAAAGTCCACATTTCGTTGAACTTATATCCCATATAAGCGTCGAACCTAAGGATTTACTTGTGAGTTTCGATGTCACTTCCCTTTTTACCAAAGTTCCTATTCCCGATTCCATAGTCATAATCCAACAGTTGTTATCAGAGCATGGGGAGACGTCTTCAAGTCTACCTGCCCTGATAGAAAAATGTCTGTTCCACTTATTTCCTATTTCAAACCCAGTTCTTTAAACAAATCTCTGATGTGGCCATGGGTTCTCCTTTTTCACCTGTCGTTGCCAATATCTTCATGGAAGCTTTCGAAACCGTAGCTCTAGAATCTTCAGAATTGAAACCTAAGGTTTGCTTCTGATACGTTTATTATTTGGCCACATGGTAAAGACGCGTTACCCGTCTTCTTAAATCATCTCAATAGTCAACATTCAGACATTAACTTTACCATGAAGATAGAAAGTAACGTTTCCCTTCCTTTCTTAGATGTACAGATCCGTCGCCAACCCAGTGGCAAACTTGGTCATTCTGTATATCGCAAACCCACTCACACTGATCGCTATCTACATGCCGATTCCCACCATCATCCTACACAAAAACCTTGTGTTATCATTATCAATTCGCTGGTACACCGGGCTGTTTCCATATCCCAACCCGATTATATCCACGCTGAATTAAACCACATTCGGAAAGCTCTTAGGAATAACGGTTACCGTGTTAGGGATATACAGTCTGCCATCAATCGCCATTTTCATCCACGGCCACCCAAACCTCCAAAACCCGATTCTCCTGCACTTATAGTTTTTCTTCCCTATATCCATCAAGTCACTGACCGCGTAGGAAAGTTTCTTCGAAAACAAAACATTAAAACAGTATTCAAACCTCCGAGCAAAATCTCACAGGTTCTTTCTTCATCTATTTAGTCATCTAAAGATGTTTATAGAGTCCTTTGTTCTTGTAATGCTGTATAGATTGGTGAAACAGGACATTCAGTGAAAACTCGCATCTTTGAGCACCAGCGCTGTCTCAACTCGGGTTTCTTTCATCATCAGCCATCGCCGAACATCAACGCGATACTGGTCATAAGATTCTTTTTGATGAAACTTTCATCATCTGCAAATTCCCATTCTTCTTTAGCAGAAAGATTCGCGAAGCCATTGAGATTTACAAACACCCTAACAATCTCAATCGGAACGAAGGCTTTCCCCTTCCTTCTATGTGGAAAGTGCTAATTCCTAAGCCCCACCCACCGCTACTGAACCGCGACTGCGCTTGCCTATACATTCTCGTTTTTCTCCTTCCGATAGTTAGTCGAGTTTCGCCTCTGACGTGGTTCACACGTTGAGTTACCGTGCTCTTCTATCTCTTCCTTTGTGAAGAGTTTCGCCTCTGGCGTGGTTAACACGTTGAGTTACCGTGCTCTTTTACTTTTTCCTCCTGATGAAGCCCCTTACGAAAGTGGGCGAAACGTTGAGTTCTTCGATCTCAATCATGACACGGTCCAATCCCGGAAGTCGTTTGTTACTTAGTGATCTTATAATTAGCCAAAAATTTGATTTAAAATTTTTAAGCATTTGCCAAACATTTTCAAAAATTAGATTTTCTACAAAAAACGGTACAAACTAGAGCGTTAGTTGAAGAGACAAATTTTCTCTATAATTTTAAGCTGAATTCAAACGTAATAATATACAGGGTGTTCTATTTAAAATAGGAGTTAATAAAAAAATAGAAAAAAAAAACAAAAGAAACCCATTTTAGAAGTTTTCAACTGGAAAATCGATCAATACACATTAAAAATGTAATAAAAATGTGAAGTATGAATAAAAGAGGTTTTTTGAAGAAATCGAAAAATGAAAAATCACAAGAGTTATGTGATTTTCTTCAAAAGCTTGTTGTCGCATCTACACAGTACACAAAACTTATATATGAAGTTTCAACGCCATACCTCTTCGTTTTTGAGATATTCTGTTCACAGACAGACAGATCACCGCTAAAAGTAGGCCTTTTAGCACTAGTTTTTTTTTACTAAAAGTGACGTTTTATAATTTAGCGTGTAAAATGAGATCAGCTGTTTACTTTTAACACGTGTTATAAAGTGAAGTGAGGTTATAAAACTACAATTTCGAACTGGAAGTGAGATTGTAAAGTTATTCTAGTTACTTCGTGCGTTAGAGGTCTAGTGTTTTTTAAATAATTAAAGCGTTATGTAATGAATAAAGTCAGATGGTGTACTATTATAATTACCTTTGATAACTGACTTTGACAGTACTGGCTCCACAAACACGCGTCAACGCCATCTCTTTATTATGACATAAATTATAGCTGTCATAAATGCAAACTTTTGTTAAATCGACATTTATGGATTAATAACAAAAAATTTAAGGTGGTAGAAAAATATTGTATGCAAACTCGTGTTAAAAGTTTTATTGCACTCGACATGTTCCATGTCTCGTGAATAAACATCAACTTTTAGCACTTGTTGCATAAATAGCTATTATGGGTTCAGGGGACTCGAAAACGTGAAGATCTGTTGAAAACTCAATTTCGAATTTTTGGGGTGAATCCAATACTGCCTTTATTGTGAAAGGTAGTAATAAAAGGAAAGACTATACTTTTAAAAATCTGGCGTGATACACGCACACTACTTCCTTTTACAGTGATCTTATAATTAGCCAAACATTTTTTTAATTTATAGCATTTGTCAAAATTTTTAAAAAATTACAAATTCTACAGAAATCGTACAAAATAGAGCGTTACTTGAAAAGACAAATTTTCTTTAACATTTTAAGCCGAATTCAAAGATGTAATAATATACCGGATGTTCTATTTAAAATAGGAGTTAATAAGAGAAAAAAAAGAAACCCATTTTAGAGGTATTCAACTGGAAAATCACCTCTCACATTAAAAATGTAAAGTTTGAAAAAAAATCGTTGCAGCCGTTTTTGAAAAAATCGAAAAAAAAAATAAAAATCACACGAGTAAACACCATACTTCCGGTTATGCGATTTTCTTCAAAAGCTTGCTGTCGCATCTAGATAGTACACAAAACTTATATATGAAGTTTGAACGCCATACGTGTTTTCGTTTTTGAGATATTCTGTTCATACGCTGACAGACAGACCAATGAACAAATAGCTATTTATGCAACAAGTGTTAGAAGTTGAAGTTTATGCACGAAATATGAAAATTATGAAACGAAGCCGAAGGCTGAGTTTCATAACATGTCTCGTGCATAAACCACTTTTAGCACGAGTTGCATACAATATTTTTTCTACGTCCTTAAATTTACTGTTATTAATCCATAAATGTCGATTTAACAAAGGTTTGCATCTACGACAGTTAAAATTTATGTCATAATAAACAGTAGGCCTCGACGCAAGGTGAATGTTTGTGAAGCCAGTACTGTCAAAGTTAGTTATCAAAGGTAATTATTAATACTACACATTTGACTGTATTCATTACATAACCATTTAATTGTTTAAAAAACACTTTACCTCTAATGCAAGAAGTAACTAGAATAACTTTACAACTTCACTTCCAGTTCGAAATTGTGGTTTATAACCTCACTTCACTTTATACCACACATGCGCTAAAAGTAAACACCTGATCTCTTTAAACACGCTAAATTATAAAACGTTACTTTTAGTGAAACAAGCTAGTGCTAAAAGACCTACTTTTAGTAGTGGTCGTAAAAAAACATGTTTTTTGGGTTCAGGGGATTCTAAAACGTGAAGATCTGTTGAAAACGCAATTTCGAATTTTTGGGGTGAATCCAATACTTCCTTTATTGTAAAAGGACGTAAAAAGCTTATTGGTTAGTACTCGTATATCTAGGATCAGAGTAAGATGATGGGTGTGCGAATGAGTTAGAAAAAAGAATAACAATGAGTTTATGGAGTGACCAGAAAGAAGTTACCGCGAAAAACCCTCCTAAGAAAAGTTAAAATGAAGCTATCCAAGTTGGTTGTTCGACCAATAATGAGCTTCGGTAGTGAAATATGGTTATTGCAAGATAAAAAGTCCATAAATCGAAGTCATGAGAACGAATTTTAAGAAAATAAACACCGAACCAAGACAAAATGGGGTTCCGATGGTTCAGTGTGTGAAAGAGAGGACAATTTTCAACTCCCGAGAGGTACAGGACAATCAGTGAGATTGTGAAGCGCCACTTGTTGATATAAAGCGCTGCGATGGAGCAGAAAGCTGTTCAACAGGGTAAAGATTTCCTGTTTTTTTGGGAACTGACCGGTCTGGTTCTGAACTTTTCGATTCTAGCTTTACACATAGTAAATAAGATGACAAATGATAACTAAATAAAATATCAAAACTTCTACTCACTTCAATTTATCTGCGTTAGCCGTGAAATAAGTTACAAGAATTTTCAGAACAAAGGCAGTTGCAGGTGTACTTCTGCGCACTAAAACTAACCTCGCTGGTGACGTCACATTAGAAAACAGTACAAGTTTAATTTTGGGTGCGATTATGCAATCCATATTCTACATATCTCAATGCATAACCAGGTGCGTACTCAGCGGCGCTTGGAAACAGTTCAGAATTTTCAATGGATTAACAGTCATGTATCAACGTAAAGTGCAGAGGGTAAAAGCAAAAGTAATTATTGGAGGTATTTACTATAATCATCAGACCAGAGGCATTTGTTCCTTTTCAGGCAGTGAGAATCGGCTTGAAGGAAATATTTATTCTCGTAGGAGGAACCGAGAGGGACCGTTATCTGACGATCCACAAAACCGACTTGGTGGGAAATTCGGGGACACGGCTGTCTGTCATCAAACTTTGGTCACCATTCTCGAGAGGGGAAAATGATTACGTCACTCTTACTTGCCAAACACAACTTCAAGCAACCAAGGTGAAAACTGAACGGCTTCAAAAGCAGCCCCATTATGGCAAGATCGAGAAGCCAATCAGCCGATCCACGGCCAGCAGCGTAATAGCACGTTAACCTAATAATTTAACATAACAACGCTTCGTAGAAGAGTTTGGCCTGAGACTTAGCAGGTCAGCCTCGCTTTGGTTCTTCGCTCAATCGTGCTGACGACATAATATAATGATTACCGCATATCAGCAGAATGCAAATTGACGGAATACAAAAAAAAATCTTTTTTAGCAAATTTTCAGTTAGTGAATGTGAGTGATAGATGAAGTAATTAGAGGTCTGCCAAGTTGAATTATATATATGGCTGAAACGGATGTTGGTGCCCCTCGCCTGTGATGCTTATTTGAATGGGAACTTAAATGATAAGCTAAGTTGTATTTTCTGTTTTACTATTGTAAATTAGATTTAAGCAGGGTATTCTTGAATAACAAAAGTGCGTAAAGCCGCCTTGCATCACTTAAATTTCGCTCGTGTGGCGTTACTTCGAGGAGCCTGCAATCGCGGAGTGTTCAGAACTTGAATGATATAATAGTCGACTTCAAAAGTGCATTGTGCGAAAATCGCCCAAAGGCGAGATAAATGAAAAGTAAGTGCAACGAATAGTATTTGTAAATCAACCGAACGCAATTTCACCATATACAAGGTGAACATACAAATTTGCAAAGCAATTCGAGACGTCTATTTTGTAGACGCCAGCAAACGGGAGTTTCTAAGTATTGGGTGTGTTAGCTTTACATGCCATCCGAGGTTTGGAGGACTTAAGTCGGTGTGACTTCGAGGATTGGAAGGTAATTCAATATAGAAATCATTCAGCTGTGAGAAGCTTTTACGAGCGCGAAAGGATGTGTTTTCGTGCATTCAAGCGCGACCAGGGTTGGCTTAAGGACATGGCCGTCTCTCAAGACGTTTTTGACATTTATTTTTATTGTCTTTTAAAAGTCAATTATTTTAACGCTGAATAGATTGTGTAAACAGATTGGTTTTTCTTGTGCACTGTTTGAAGCCAGCTTCAGCCCGAAAATACGACAAGGGAGGGGGTAGTTTCATGATTTAGCAGATAGTGATAATTCATTTGGGGTATTTTACAGAGTCGCGTTGATTGAGCTAGCCAGGTAAACACAAAGGGCAAACAATTATTCAAATATTAATGCGTACGAGGCTACACTGTATGGGGGTTAACAAAAGCCGCATTTGAGAGTTAGGTAAAAGCGTGGTAACTGGTCTAGGTATACCAGTACGTATTGATAATGTTAGCAAAACTCTTTCAATAAAATAATTTTCCAGTTTTTTCTTTAATTTACTAAATTTTGCCAGTTATTTCTCGCAGTCTTTCTTATTTCGTCGACCCATCTTATCACTGATTTTGCTATCCCTACTATTTACTAGGATCTGTCTCTATTGTAATATGCGCAGAATCTGCTCATGACAGGGCAACTATTCAAAGCCTTGAGAAAATTCAACATCCAGTTCCTCTTGTACAAATTCCTAGATCAATTAGAGGACAGCAAGTGAAACATTAAAACGGAACGCCACGATTGTAAATCCACCCTGATTATCTTGTACGTCCTTTTAGTATGAGTAGTAATTTTGTTTAGAAGGGCCTGATATTCCCAATTCCCTCATCGCATCATGACTGCTGTATGGAATCAAAGTTTGACATAGTGTTGTGTGGATTTAGAGACATGAAAGGTCAACAGAGTGTTCTACTAATTCACCAAAAACATCAAATGGAAGTGTTCTATTTAAAAGATGAGCCGCTGAATCAAGGGGGATTTACGTGGAACGCTCTGGCGGACATGCACCTCGTGCATGGGAAGGCTCAAGGCAACACAAAAGAAGCGGAAAGGATTTGCCACCAGCGTTATCCTAACGAAATCTACCCTAAATATATTTGACGCTGTTAACCGACAGCTTCAATAACCTGGAAGCAGGGGTTGGAACGGAAACGATCTGTTCGCATTCTAGATTTTGATGAACGACTTTGCAGCTTTTTCATAAGTACGTGGGCAGTTGTAAGCCAGCTTAGAGTGTATCATCACCTAGTTCTTCGGTTATATAAGAAAGATGGGCTGCTATTGGCAATATTTGCTGTGATCTTTGTGAATAGATCATGAAAATTAGAACTTCCCTTTTAAGTAAAGATACAATGTTAGATAATGTTGACCGTCGACACATTTATAACTTCTTCACATTTGTTTTTAGAACATCGTTACCAATAGTCCTTTTTGATTTTTCTTGCGGTGCCAGTAACATAGTTGCTAGTGATAGTTTTCTTGCAAGTTTTGTATGCTACGCTCTTTTTTTAACGAACATCTTTACTTTATCACAAATGCATGAGACAGTTCTAATGTGCAGCTTTTTATTCTTTTCCCAGTTTCTATTTTCCTCTTCCTTTTGTTTGTAATAGTCGCCATCATATTGTCAGTTGCGTAGAAATTATAAATCAGTAATTGATGTAGTAGGTACTAATAATGAATACAAACAGACATTTAGTGAAAGGCCTGCTAGGGATTCCAACCGAGAACTGAATTTTTAGGAATAGACACTGCTACTCAGCAGTAGATACAAAACAGTTTATGCAAATCTGGGTAGAATATTTCCAGCAGCTATTAAACCTGCCAGAGGAAGAGGAAGGCAGCCAAAACGAAGTAATTGAAGAAGGGTCGTATATAGAGACCTGACCGGTCAGGCGATTCTGAAAGAATGGTAGAAGGGTATACGGACGTAGAGGAAAATGCCAGGCCGGAAGAGCAGACCGAAGACAAAGTATGAGAAGATTACTTACAATAATCTCCACAACCTTTGAAACGGGCATCTGGCCTGCCTTGCCTGAATTGTTTATTTAAATCTACATAAATATAGCCACGTCGTGTTTGCATGCTTTTTCGTTGTTAATTATATGTGATCATTGAGACTTAGTACGATTTAAAATGAGCGAGCAAGCTCCTGTTCTAGTTTATGCAGCGATAAATGAAAATTCAACGCTGGTCGCGGAAGCTGAAGTCAGTCGCGGGCGCGCCAAGCCTTAAGGCCCACGTCCCTGTCGGATCGAAGTAAATTTCGCCTGCGACGAGTTAAATAAGTTCGGCTGGAACAGCGCAGTAAATAAAATTTACTGCATAAGTGTGTGTGTGCCGCAAGTCAGTGTTTGTACTTCAAATAAGAGCAATTTTAACTATGTATTGAGTAACTGCACAATTGCGACACCGCCAAAAGGGTTTTCGGGGCGCCTACATTGTTCCGTGACGTCATCCGCCAGAGAGGCGTGCTAGTCAGCAGCCAGGTACAGTCGTGTTTAAAAATGTGTTGTACAGAGTTTATTGGTGGTTGTGTTATTACTCAACAAATACTCACACTGTGTTATTAACTAGGTAGATATAGATGTATGCTCTCAAAATATATGTATATGCAACACTTTTTGAACTTTGTGTAGTTAATTTAAATTCGCAAAGCACAAATGCTGTACAACACTTTAATAAACATACGGTACTTCCTCTCTGTATTCATGGAAAATCTCCATGCGTCGAATCATTCAAGTTTAATGGCTCGAATGATCCGTTTGTATTTTAAACCGATGTGTTTCGGAATGGCCATGTATTCTATGGTGTAATTGTTGTTTGATTTTCTTTATTGTTTTATGTGCGTTTAAAGAGACACATATATGTGTTCATTTGTGTAAACAAATTGGTTTTTTTTGTGTTTATTGTTGCTTTAAGCACCCGAGTTACAAGCCAGCTACCTGTTTTTAGCAGATAACGATAACTGAGGTAAAGTTAAAAGAGTGTTATGCTTACTGAGCTAGATGGGTAAACAAACAGGGCATAAAGTAAAGTTGTGTTACAAAAAACTGCTATTATTTAAAGAACTCAAGAACTATCTAAGATCCATATTTGAGTTTTGGCATGAGCGTAAAATTTTAAAATAGTCTTCTAAATCACGGTGTCATAAGAACGTGTCTCTAATACCAGTAGTAAAAATCAGTTCCTCTAAAGGGCAGTTTCATAAACAATTTATTGTTTTCTGTATTCTCTTAACTTTTCCTAAAAAATGTGGTACTACAGAGCATTGAAAAGATTAAAGACCGCCTAATATAGGTAACCCACTTAACACTGTATACAATTATGCCAAGCGGTGGTATACATATGTAAAAAAAATATACAAAGAACGATTTTTGCAGAGGGTATTATTTGGTGCTTAAAATCAGAGTACAAAATAATCACAGTAGTCAAGACATTGAGGATTATTATATTCTTACACAGAGTTTTTCCTTATCATACGATAAAATTATTTTTTTAATGTCAGTAGATGCATGTATGGTGGTTTGGCCTTCTCTTTTTCATTCCAATGGGGTGAGAGAACGTAGCTTGTTATTATTATTTTTCTTATTTGTACTGCTATTTATTAATATAACTGAGGTTAAGGAGCGTGGAGAACTTGCGACGCAAGGTGGCATCATTTGTGCAGACGAAAATTCCCTGCTTCTTGTGTGGGCATTTCCTAGAGTGCGGTTTGACAAGCACAGAATGATAGCCGGTGCATCTCTGAGTTATGTGGGATTTGTCAATAAAACAACCTGGATAACCTCAGACAACTTTAATTCAGTATCGAAATTCTTCCAAAACATCACTTGGTGCAGTAAAGAGAGCCCTTAGTAATTGCCAACCATGAATCCCACTGGCGTGTTGAAGGGATTAACTTTGCTAAAGAAGATGGAATCACCATTATTACGCTTCCTCCCCACTCATCAAACAAACTTTAACCTTTGAATGGAAGCATGTTTGGCCCGTTTAAAAGATATTTTGGCGAAGCTGTCCGCTCTTAAATGCTAACACATCCGAATGAAACTTTATCTAATTACTCACTGCTTGAAATCCTGGGGTCTGGCTGCAACGTCCTAAAATATTAAGTCCGGCTTCCCATTTAACAGGGACCATGAGTTGGTCTATTCAGCAGACCGTCCACCGCTTACCTCGGTAGTAGCAACTCCAACGACTATAGGTTCTTCAAACATTGCTGGCATCACTTTCCCTTCAGCATTAGTTTTGCCTCAAAAAATATACCCATACCCAAAAGCTGGGTTTCAAAATATAGCAGTTGGAGGAAGATGACCGGGAAAGTGTATGATTGCCACAGACACTACTAAAAAACTAACGTTTGAGGAGAAATAGAAAAAGAACGTTTCAAAGAAAATTAAAATCGTGAAGAGGAGAGATGGTAAATGACAATTCCAAAAATGAATATGGGATGGAAAAGAAACGGTCACTGAGGATTCTTCAGAATTGGAAGGGGTTTTTACGATTTTAGAGCTAATTTGTTACATTTGTAAAGGAACAGTTCCAAACATGCGCCTGTCTTTGGTCGCTTAAGTAGCACTAACGATCCGTTTTTGAACCCAAAATATAGCGCTAGAAGGAATCGGTCGCTGTGAGTACGAACACGTGTTTCCAGCCGTTGTTTTGAAGCGGCGTAATTTTGATGCGACGCACGCCTTAAGCCGTTTCGCTAAAAAGAATCAGTTGTGTGAGTAGGAATGAGAAGGAGTAAACGTTTTTACCCCGTTTCCGTCTGGCCTCGTTTAAACATGTTTGTATAGTTTTGGCTCGAAAAGGAGCATCCCCTCCTGACTGTTCTGCGTCGTGAGACTTGTGTTGGGGGTTCTATCGCGAGCTTTGGACAAGGCAACAAGTGGTTTTTGGGCTATTCTTCCGCCCCGGCGTTAGGCCTTTCGGTCTTCGCCGAGGTGTTGCAATTATTGGTGTTTTAATTAATGGTTTTCGGTCTTAATTAATTTGTCGTTATTAAGGTGTTTTAATTAATAGTTCTAGTCCACGATGAACTGCCGTTCTGCGTGGCCCGCATTTTGAGGTTTGGCCGCAGTTGAAAAGGTGACTTTTCTCGTATTAGTGATTGAACTGCATGTGGGTGTTGACGGTCGAACTTATGGTCGATCAGGGACGTGTGTTGGCGCCGTGGTTAGCCAAGAGTTCCACGTATCGCGGATTTGGCAGCTTCGAATGACGCTCGTGGGCGGATTAATAATGTGGAGATCTCTGTTAAGGCTAATTTGACATATTGAAGTTTCGTTTATAGTTTAGAATTTTTTGCCATGTGGTTACGGATTTTGTGTTACCCTCATTGGGGATGTTAATGTCGTCCAGACCACTTTGTCGACAGTACTCCTGGGCTGGCCCGCAGTTTCTTCAAGCGTCTTGAGCGCAGTTACTTGGGAACGGCCACCTACAGCATTTTGTAATGGTTTTAGAGTGTCTAGATTACAGTAAATGAAGTGATTTATTGAAGTGTCTGGCTTTTGCGTAACGTCGCTGTCAATTTAGAATTTACCGTTTGAACTGTTGTAGCTGTCGGTACGCTAACTTGAACATTTACAGTCAGTTTTAATGTTTATGTTTTGCCTAACGTTGTGCGATTATAGTTATTAACGACATAAGGCCGTTAGTTAGATGCGATAACGGCCGTATGTCGTTGAATATTTTTGATAACACCTACAAAAATTGAAATTTTAGCGCAATTTAAATGAAAAAGTTAAATAGTATTAGTAACGGGTGTTAAAAAACTCGTTTTATCAGAGAAATCTACGGAAAAAAGTTACGTTTGGCAATATTGAAATGTAATGTTGGTGACGCTGTAAGTCTATGTCAAATTCGATGTTAGCAGCATGGAGTAAGAGGGAATGACACCGATCGCCATGTAATAGTAAAGTATCTACCACTGGCATCGCTGGTGTTTCACGCCGGGTCCTCAATCCGTCACGTGATCGTGACATACGACCGCTGCAGCAAAACGTAAACCAAACGTAAACAAACAACCACCAAGCCGCCAACTGACCGGGCGTGGAACATTTGCACAGCGAGTGGCAGAATACGGTACTACTAAAGAGCCGCAAATATCGGTCGCCTACCCTCTTACTCCATGGTTAGCAGGTTAGGTTTTGCGTCAGTTTTGACACAGACTGACGCAAAACCTGTAAGTCTATGTCAAATTCGAGGTTAGCAGGTTAGGTTTTGCGTCAGTTTGTATCAAAACTGACGCAAAACCTAACCTGCTAACCTCGAATTTGATATAGACTTACAGCGTCACCAACAATACATCTTAGTATTGCCAGTGCTCATGTTGAATAAATATTGATACAATGTTACTGTTCTGTTATTTCTTAACGACCTAGGTTGTCATAGATATTAACGATACAAGTTTGGTTACGAGGATCTTAATGAAACGAGGTTGATTGCCAAAACGAGGCGGTGAGTTGAGTTATGCTGCAATCAAACGAATCTCGTTAAGTGCCATAAGCAAACGTGCATTATTCAATACTTTATCTTCATCAATAAATTCTGGTTCAATGTATTTTTTTATATACAAAGAGTGCGGTCATGAAGCTATTAACGATACTAAAATTAATTTGATTAATAGTCTATGACAACACCGATGAAGATAAAATGTATAACAGCAATAGCTATTATGGGAAACTTTTCAATAGGTTGACAGTTCTGTTATTGACAAATATCAAGTAGGTGTTATGAAAAAATATTTACCGCATTTGATCCACGTTTGCTTGCTTACCCTCAAGGTTTATTGTTTATGAGTCATTTTCTTGGATAATTAACGTTGTTACTGTTTGCAAGTTATTTACATTATTTGTTATCAAGTTTACCGCGTATATCTAGTTTAAACGTTGCGTAATTTAACCCTTACTAGCCTTTTCCGTTACATTTAAATACTGCTTACATATTGCACGTTTATGACATTTTTATGCTAATTTGTGTATGTTTTCTTTTGTGAAAGGGTTTAGAAAGCTGCAAAGGAGTTTTCCTGCAAGGTAAGTTCAGCGCCGTTGTTCGTGGTTCTGCCGACCAAGCACTGGCAAGGTTGAAATTAGGTGTACCGATTTACTTCCACTTTTCCCAGTGGGTTCACCGGCGTATTTACCCTATTAGGAAAGTGGTAGCGCTTTCGCATCTAACATCTACTTTTCTTGTAATAGGTTGTTTTCCTGATTAGTCTCGTATTGGACCACCCCATCTCCATGAGTGAAGCCGGCACCCCTTTTTGTTACAGGTTGGGGCAGCGGTCCTGCGTAATACTTTCCCGATTTGAGTCATTTCACGCGCTAGTCAATTAGCTAGTTAAAGTCGTATCGTAAAGGCGCTGATGACGTGGTCCTCATTAGCAGCGATATAACTGAACTAACAACTATGTTAGAGCAACTAAAAACTGCCTCCGAAGAAATTTGCTTAACTATAAATTATAATAAAACAAAAATAATAAGTGAAAGTAACGAAGTGATTAACATCCAAAATCACTCAATAGAACTCGTCAAAAAATACGTCTATTTAGGACATAACATAACACTTGGCAAGGAAAACCAATCTCTGGAAATTAAGAGGAGGATCGCTCTAACATGGACAGCCTTTGGGAACCGGCGACACATATTAACAAACAAGAAAGTTCCAATCAACCTCAAGAGAAAGGTCTTCAACAGCTGCATCCTTCCAGTAACAACCTATGGAATGGAAACAATGGCTCTTACACAAAAAAGCGCTGAAAAACTAAGAATAACTCAGGGAGCCATAGAAAGAGCAATGCTTGATGTAAGCCTACGGGATAAAATAACAAACAAAGAGATAAGGCGAAAAACAAAAACAACCGATGTTATGGAAAGGATCGCAAGACTAAAATGGCAATGGGCCGGACACATCGCACGGCAAGATACGGATAGATGGACATCCAAGGTCATAAGATGGAGACCGAGACAAACCAAGAGAGACGTCGGCAGACCCCAAAAGCGGTGAGCTGATGACATCAGCGAAAAAGCAGGGAAAAAACTTAATCAGATCAGCTCAGGACCGACAGAAATGGAAAGATACTGGAGAGGCTTACGTTCAGGAGTCGACAAATCGAAGCTGAGAAAGAAGAAGAAGAAGAAAGGCGCATTTATGGTGTAACAAGCGTGCATGGTTAAAGCTTTTAGGAAAACACCTATGTCCGGATGGAATTATGGCTTGTGTGACGCGGTAGCTTGTGGGCGGTTTTTAAGTGAGCTTGCATAAGCAGCTACTTCCTTCAAATCGTTTCCGTTGTACAGAAAAAAGTAATCACTGTTTCCTTTCTAGCAAGTGTCGAAAGTATCTTCTGGGACTACTCATTTTATCCCTTGTGCTGAGGATAGCATGGACAAGTGAAACGTAGCTACTTTCCACACTGTTTCCGTGAAGGCTAAATGCACTAAACATATCATTTATGAAGAACCAACTGTTTAGAGGATAAAAATATAAAAGAAAAATATGAAAAGGATAATATCTAAAAATTGTACAAAGTATTTCCGGTCTCTCCTACTTCATGACGTCGAGACCTTGATCTATCTATATATATATAAATGAATTCCTATTTCCCTTGGTCACGTCATAACTTGAGAACGACTTTACCGATTTTATTCATCGTTTTTTTAAGTTTTCTAATACTGTGTAGAAGGTTCTTACGGAAAGAAAAATTAAGAAAATCCAAAGGGAAAGCCGGAAAATTGGAAAATATCGAAAGTGTGTTGTTTCTATTTGCAGTCACACCTGTGCTTAATGGTTTGAAGGGTTTTCCCCATAATGCCATAATCCGCATCAGGTAACCGAAGGCGGAAGAGATAAGACACTAATAGCAATTTATGTAATTCCAGATGCTTTACATAAGTCGTCGCGTCAGTCAGTCAGACATTCAAATTTGATTTGTGCACACATGATTGTGAAAACAATTCCGTGTCGTTTTATAGTGTCCGTTACAATGCCAAAGACACTACGAGTTAACATAGGTCGTCGAAGACAGTCAGCTGCGCGGGTATCTACTTTACGTGCGAACCGCAGTGATGACTAGCGCGCTAGGGATAATGAAAATAGTTGTAGCTATTAACATGTTTTAAAATGAAAGAAATCGAAAATTCGAATATCGGAAAAACGTTTGCTGAACCCGCTAATAGCAGGCAAATCAATGTTCGGGCAGGACAACGTCTGTCGTGTTCGCTACCCCTTAGAGGGTGAAATGGGTTAAATAAGCCTAAAAATCGATATGGGTGTCGTTATTGAGGTTTTTTGGGATGTTGATTGCGAAAACGGCATTTATTTTTAAGTCCAAGACGATGGACATGACATAAAATTAAAACTTTATAGTGGTTAAACGAGGTTTCAGAGACAAATTATTTTGGGACAGAACAACTTTTGCCGGGAGGGGACGGGACGGGACTGGACGAGACGGGAAGGGACGGGGCGGGACTGAATTGGACGGGACAGGAAGAGATGGGATGGGATGGTAGGAGAGGAGACGAGAAGGGACGGGACGGGATGGGATAGGATGGTAGGGAAGGAGACGAGAAGGGACGGGACGGGACGGTACGGGGACGGGATGGGATAAGATGGGATGACAGAAAATAATTAGTCATTATTTAATACACAAATAACGAACCTCGCGAGTACGAAGTCGCGGGTTACAGCTAGAAAATGGCATACATTTTTAAGTCCAAACTCTATAGTGGTTAAACGGGGTTTCAGAGACAAATTATTTTTGGGCAGAACAACGTTTGCCGGGCCAGCTAGTTTTATATAAGGCTGTCTGTTTACAGCCAATCGCCCGTGTTCTGTTTCCGTTCTTTGTTCTCTCATAATTATGACCCAACCATCGCAACCTGGGTTTGATTTTTTCAGTTTTTATCGGTATAATTTGTTTTGGTTTTCTTTTCTCAACCATTCAGAGAACATCTTCCTACTATTTTAACTATTTTGCTCAATTGTTTCTATTATCGGTTTAATTTGTGTTTGCTCTCTCTATTCTTGCATTCTTTAATTAATATACTTTTGTTTTTCAGTTTTCTGCTGTATATGTTTTTTCCGTTAGAACATTTTCAGATGTTTGTCCATTTGGTCTGACTTCACCTACTAACTACCTTGTTAGAACTACCCTTTCATTGTCCTCTGCTAAGTGCTCTTCATAGTTCTTCCTTACTGAAAGCAGCTGTAAAATCTGTACTGTAATTAAATGTGTACGTTGTGCTTGTTTACCGTTTCTGATTGCTGTTATTCGTGTGCTCCACTTGTCCTCTTAAAGATTGTGTCAAGACTTACGTTTATTGTTGGTAGCCTACTACCTACAGTGTCTATTTCCCGCTCTCTTTTTCTTGGTCTTGCTGGTATGTTTCCTTAGTTCACTCTCTGACCATGTCTTCTGCATATCGGATTAACTCATATATGATCTCTTACCTTCCAGGATTCCATTCCTAATTTGCTTTATTGTTTCGTTTATTTCGTACATCGATATTTTTTTTCTTCTGCTTTAGATTTCATTTTTTCTTCATTCTGTTCTCCTTGACTATCTTTCTTGGCATTATTTTATTTCTGCCCTTTTATGTTTCTGTTATAGGAACCTTTTCCATGTCGTTGATTGCAACAATCTTCCTTCTCGAAACTTTCAATTTATTTTCTCTGAAGTATTTTTCCTATTTGAGCTTCGAATTCTTTAAAATATCTGCACTTACTTTCCTCGATGGTTCTTGAAATGATATATGCTTTTTCTAATATCAGCTCTTACTGAGGCTGCAACGCTGAAGTTATTTGGAAGGTGCTATTTTATTCTTAGTCTCAGATTCCTCTTTAAAGGTGTGATTTGTTTAAAAACTAATTGTTATTTTACATGCTCTGTAATGGATACAAGATCTGCTTTCGTTTGTGTATGCTGTAGTAAATCTACATCTACAGTCTTGCACCTAAGAATGTATACAATTTCTGTTTCGTAAGGCTGATACTTAATTTTATTATTTTCACCTGCATACAAAGTTGTCTAAAATACAAACTTATAATCTTTAATAATTATAATCATAACACCCTATTTCATATTAGAAATACACTATTTAGAAACTGCAAAAGTATAGCAAATATGTGACACTTAAATTAGTAGTAGACATCCTGGTTATCATTCACAAGTGCAAGGGCCTCCAAATACCTTGCGTCGTTTTCTGCTGGCCACTCTTCTACTCCACCAGCACCACTCAAAGTTTTTGCTTGATTATCCTCATAGCCAGCAATTAAAGCATTGACATCTGCCTGCCTATGAGGGCAACGTGTCCAACCTGCATGGGCTCGCAAAGATGTTTCACCTCCCACACGTATCAACAGCTCCTTTGCAACCCATGCAAGATTTTTGTAAAGTGTAGACCGTACGTTCCCGAGAGCTCGGTTGAAGCCATAGTAGGGATCGTTACCAACAATCCGGACTGCAGCAACCCATGCAATCCATTCCGCATTGTAAATCTCAATTATTTGCTTCCATTGAAAGCTCCTGTAGTATTTGATAGCTCGTCCTATACTTATTAGAGAAGTGAGACCCATATGATGGTTTTGTGGTTGCAGATCCAAGATCAATTTGATAGCTCCTGCAGGAATAAAATGCTTCAAATTCTGAATAACCTCCCGGATGTTACCTGAATTGATGTATCTTTTTAATTTATCAAAGAAAATTCTTAATGCAGCGGGTCGTATATCAACTCTTTGTTGGAGATCACATAGAATACTATCGGATATATTGTTTGCATATCTATCAGTAACTTTGCCACCCCTCAATAGGGCATAACATGAGTGAACTACAACAGAGAGTTTAGATATTTGCATCTTGGTTTCAGTGTTTGCAACGACATGAAGAAGAATCTCATATGCTGTATCAAAAGACAGTTCCTGTGCTGTCCATTTTGCTGCTTTAGCAGTTCTGGCCGCATCATCTTCGTCAGGATATCTCTCATCGATAGACACCTTGTATGTAGCCTGGGTCGCAGTTGACCAGCATGAATAAGCTGGGTGGCTAATAGATCGTTTAACTGCAGTGCAAAAAACCTTGCGAGCCCCATCACGGGGCATTTACCATCGGACCTACAAGTTCAGCCATAGTCAAAGCAAAAGCTGCATCCCTATCAGCCACAAAAGCAGTCTCCAATAATCGTCCCCAGCTAACAAGGAAAACTGCAGTCGGAACTAGCTCGTCATCCCATGATCTATGTGTCTTAAGACTAGGGTACTGTAGGTACACATCCGTTGTTCTTGTTACCCATGTATCATAGAAAGCCTTGTTATCACATGGACCGAATGATACTAGAGATGGGGTTACCAAATCACTATGGTTTTGCGTTGAAGCTCTATTGGCCATTTTAAGAGTACATTTGAATATCAAAGGAGAGTATAGTACAACTCGTGAAGGTCAAAAGTGTAGCCAGGTCAAAAAAATAAAATTAACCAGATCGGACCTGAAAAAGTTGCTATAATCCATTTACAATGTGTCCTTTTCACAGCAGGATATTTTAGCGTGACATTTTTGTTGATACATATGCGAAATACCTACACATGACAAAACTGGGTTATGTTGTTTTCAATTTGTGGTTATGATTTTTGAAGGATTACATTGTTGCCAGTTAGGTTTTAGTCTCGTTCCGTAATTTTGACATTAAAATTGCAACAATGTCAATAAAGCAGGTGTAAAAATGTCATAATTTGTTCATGTCACAGTTCGACTTCTATCAAAATTCACGCATGCAACATAATAAAAACATAAAACAGCCTACTGGGAGGAGAAAACATGCATTATAATGATTTATCCAACTTTTCACCAGACTTGATTTAAATCTTTCCGTTACTTTGTTGATGTCTATTAACTATCGTGTGTCTTAAATGTCTGTAATTACAGTTAGCCATGAATCATTTCATGTATTTAGCTGGTATGACACGATATTAAATTTATGCGAAAATTAACGAGTAAATTATTTCATAAATTATTATTTTAAAAAGTTTTGCACGTTTTGCACAGAAAATTGTATAAGAAATTTACTAGTAAATTTGTGCGTAATAGTAGATTACACAACGAGAGCTGTAGGCTGTAGGAAGCATATTACACGCGAGTTGAAAATGTTACGCACAAGCCGCGTAGTGGCGCGTGTGTAATTCCACGAGCGTGTAATTGCTCTATAGCTCGAGTTGCGTACTATACTTTTTCTACGACCACACTCATTTCGTTAAATGAAAAAGAAATGTTTTATAACTGTCAAATCATTGCTGTCACACCATCTTAAAAATTAGGCGGCTGCAGTCACAGCCCTACACCGCTTCATACAAACAAAAGAAGCTAACTGTAACGTAATAAAAAAACGTGTTAGTCATTACGTAGCACTGTTTCTATCAACGAATTTACTAATCAAGTAAACAGTGCTTAATGAGCAATTTACTAATAAAGGAGTAGAAAAATTATTTTTTGCACGATAGAACGATTTTACTTAGTTACCGCGTTTGTTGCCAAACCAGTAAGTTATGTTTACCGTTCTAGAACGGTAAGTAAAAATTCGAGGTTAGCAGGCTAGGTTTTGCATCAGTCTGTCTCAAAACTGACGTAAAACCTAACCTGCTAACCTCGATTTTGACATAGACTTACAGTGCCACCAACATATTATTCTGTGGTATAATGTCACATTTTACTGACGTTTGAAGAAAAATACATTTCTATCGTGCAAAAAACGTCATAAGCATCACGAACGTTAAGCAATTACCGATCTCAGACCATAATTGGGGGAGGAGCGAAGCGAAGACCGTAAAAATAAATGTGCGCGTAAATCTGTGCAGATGGTAAATTCATACTAGTTACAAATTTAGATACCCAAGTTTTAAGTGAATGTAATGCTGCTGCCGTCAAATATAACTATTCACTGTCACTACTATCGCCCACGATAATTGTCAAATATAACTATTCACTGTCACTACTATCGCCCACGATAATTAAAAGAGAATTTAATAAAATCAAGCCCCTATTTAATTAACGCCACTGGTACCACGTTTTAGGTTATGTTTGTGTTTATCTGTTCCAAATACAAATTCTGCCAACAATACTGTACATAAATTATAAATATTCCTAAAATGTCTTACTATTGCGCAGGTTTACAAGAAGAAAAAAAATATTGAATACGTTGCGTACGTACCAATTGTAGTTAAAAGTCAGACCTAGTTAAATCTTAAATGTCATTCCATTACAACCGTCAAAAATAATTCAGTAAATAAATTACGACCAAAATATGATACAAACGTTTTTGAAAATATAAAGAGACACGTATAATCCGTTCACGACCTTTCTGGGACAGAGTTAGCTATTATTTTTTCTTTTCATGTTGGACTAACTGATTCGGTGATGCAACTTTTTTTCTGTCAGTGTTAGTTCGACATTTTCTTGCTACCACATTGCCAGATTTATTATTTTAATATTCGTAAGAAAATAAATGATTTATCAAGTGTGTAATAATAATTTTTTCTACGATCGTGTCAAAATGACAATTTTTTGCACTGTTTCTAGTGTCAGAAGCGATGTTTCTAGCACTCTTACTATTAGCGCCCAAAATACGTCTTATTCGCACTTTGCCATTGGAGGCGGGTTTTAATAATTTATTAAAACACGCTTTGCCGTAAATTTTAATGTCAACATAACCTAGAATATCTACACAATATGACGGAAAAAGTGTCACCCAACTAAGTTTTTATATTTCTATTACGATCGTAGAAAAAATAGCGTATGATACGCGTGTATAAGAGCCATTAAAACACTAGCGACGTTAAAAGCAGTCCGCTAGCGCGTCGTGCTCTTAAACTCGTCGCACGTGCTTTAAAGGCTTACTTATACACTTGTATCATAATGTAACTATCCTGCTGCCGGTCATTGTTCCGGAATCATGACCCAGTGCCCCGATTCTTCTAGAACCTCGAGAAACGACCTTGCAACCTTGGACCCCAGGTCCAGAGGCGTGACGTCAGCGCCCTTGGAGCCAGCTGCGAGGTTGCGTCATGAGGTTCCCAGAAAGGTCGAGCGAAGTCTAGATTGATCTCGAAGGAAATTACCCGAATATAAATACACGGCCGCCGGAGTTCTCGGTAGTTCTCATCAGACTCGAAGCGCGCGTGATATAAACGAACCGTGTGAAGTAAATAACAATTAAATACAACCATATAAATCCTTACTGCTAAGCTGTATATAAATAATTATTAAATAAGTATATCGTTGTTAGAAATAGTGCCTGTAGTTTATAAGTAATTCTGCCTTCATAATCCTTGTATATTTAAATAATCATAATTAATCATAGTAAATAAACGTTTAAAACCAGAAGCGTCGTATAATTTTTAAATAGCCCGAACGTAAAACCGTAACAATAATATACTATTAATTTCCGTCAAAGGAAAAGTTAAAAATCCAAAATAACTTTGTTACAGCAAAAAATCTCCATTAAACGATGCTACTTCCAATTTAAAAAGAACATACCAGATTTAAAAGAACACGAGTTGATGTTGAGACCAGAGAATATATTTGCTGTACGTTAAAAAATGAAATTTTGGAAAGGAAAAACAATCCAGTGTAATGTATAATAATTTACTACCTACATACTTCTTACTATTTTAGTGTTGAAATGTTATGCGGCAGATGTGAAAATCAACATGAAGTAAAATCAGCAAGCCATCCATTTGACAAGATATTTACATCTTTCACATGTTAATTTCTATAAGACCAATATTGCTCAAATTTATTTGGCACCAGTTTGTGACGTCTTTATCAGCGTACATACATCAAACAAGTAGAGACACTCATGCTAAATGTTGAAACCTGTCTAGAGTGCCTGGGACAGTAACTCAGGGGTATTTTTAAGCTTGACTATCAGATGGCAGCACAAAGTTCTACCAATCAAAGCCAGAAGTAAATTGAAATGAGAAGAGGGCTCACGTGACGTGCTCAGTAGCGTTCCAGCTGGCGGACGAGTCCAACATGCCGAACAAGGTGTGGCCTTGTAGATGACATTTAGAAATCAGTAGCGTAATGTGTAAACGGGGTGCTATTTAATTACTTAAATAAATGAAATCTGTATTATTAGCAGATTTAATTTTATTTTAAGCTTCTACCACATTCTGTAGGGTGAAGCACAGTCGAAAGACGCTTGTTGTTATTTTCTCTTATTGTTTGTTGTTGTCCAGTGCCAAGTTCCCATTTTAATTAAAAATTCCGCCGCCACTGATAATTCTACAGCGGCGCATGTGACGTCATGGCGTGGCTTCTTCTCATTGCAATCCGCCTATACTGACTCTGCTACCAATCATATGTGATAAAGCAGTGGCTCCATCTGTTAGTATTATCGGAAAGTACCCCCCAGGAGTCGTTCAAGGTAATTCAAATCGGTATTTTGACATCAAAGGAACCGACAGTGAGTGTCTCTGTTTGATTTATGTACGCTGTTTTTATCCTTCCACACCAGCAAGCAAGCAAGCATGTAAAATAAAGTGGCATATTCATATCATGTACACAATTCTTATCCAAATTGCAATAAACTTTAATATTGAATGCTTTTCTTATGCATTAGTTCTCATTTTCGTTCCTGTCGTCAATTGTCAAATTATTTAAATTTTTCATCCTTAATTTAAACAGAGATCCGGCAACAATGTACATATTCAGAAAATATAACCTTAAACTTAAAACAACCTAACCTAACACAAAAAGTAACAATTTCCATTAGGGAGTGTAGTTGCCACAGAGGTTCTGCCAACAAAATTACTAGATGGTCATAGCCTCACCTGACCCAAAAAGATTGTGAACGGCATATATAGCCTATCCATTTTCTATGTGGATTTAGTAGAGTTTGGGTTTTTAATTTTTTAAAAGTGTACACACTTGTTTGTCAATCAAATGTTAATAATAAATGTCGACATTACTAAATGATAAAAATTCAAATGTAAACATTTAACCGCGGTTAAAAAAGTGGCAGAATTTAATCGCTTCTGAATAATTTTGACATCATTATCAAAGGTGCTTCACCAAGTGAATTTTATTTATTCATTCAGGAAATAATCATCCCGAATATCCCGCGTGCATGTATGTAAACTAGCCTGAATAAATTTTGGCGATTTTCTGTCAAACTGTTTTGCTCTGAAGAAATTTATATCGTAAATTTATTAGCAAAACATTCTAAGAGAAAACGTCAAAATGTTATGGGTTATTTTAATGCACTTGAGATATTACTGTTGATAATTTAGTGTCTGTAATATCAATATTGTAATTAATGTAATAAAGCATTATTGGAATTACTTTAAGTTGGTTATCTGGTAATCATTTGAATTTAACTGCTTAACTAGTACTCCACATTATTCTTGTAATGTCAGAAGTGGAGTGATCGAACCTATGCGTACATTTATTGATCAATTTCTACACTGTTATAGAAACTTCGGTCAGCATTTTCAACAACTTTTGTGAACATTGTTGTCATAGTTTGTGGGCAATTTAGTAATTTTTTAAATTATTTTTGACGATTACAATAAAATGATTTGTCCGATCTTCAATACGGTTTTACAAATTTATGCAGGAAATATGTTTCATACTTCATAGCTAACTCTGATTAAAAGACCCTTGGGGCACACATCCGTTTTAATTTTTACAAGGGGTGGTGGGATGAGAAAAAGAGGAATTGGGAAATAAACAGGAAATATTTCAAAAGTAAAAAGTACAAAAATAAACAAAATTCTAAGGAAAAAATACAAGAAGTTGTACAAATAGATAAATACAACAAAAGTAAAAATAAAATTTTTTTATCATTCGAGAGCAGCACAAAAATTGTAAATACAAAACAGATTAACCACTTCAATAGCCAATAATTGTAGGAAATTTTAAATAAAAATGAAAATGCTAATGGTAGTATTGTCAGAAGAGCTTCTAGAGAGCATTTTAAATTTTGTTTTATTATTTTTTAAATATGCCCGCCAATTTGTTTTTGTTTCACGAGATAAGAGAGTGGTTCTTTAGAAATTCCTAATCTAGTTTTTCATCTTTCATTAAAATCTGAAGTTAAAATTTAAAAATTCGACAAAATGTATAGATGGACAAATGCACATACCGAAATTTGCCCGCCATTTGGCTATGTTTCTTACCAGATATGAGGTTAGTTTTTCAGACCCCCATATTCTATTTTTCAGGTTCTATCAGAATCTGAAGTCAAAATTTAAAAATTTCGAAAAAGCGAACAGATACACATCAGAACAATTAACGAATTCAGATTTGACTGTTTTACGGGGTTAGTGAAAAATATTAAATTTCAAATAAATTTTTACTAGCGTTTAATTATTTGCTCAAACTAAAGAAAATCAATTTTTCGGTAGAAATGTATAAATCGGTGGATCGGTACAACTGCCTACTAGATGGCGCTAGCACTATGAACGAAATATAGCCCCTCTATTTACAAATAGTAGCGACAACCTTTGATGTTGCCGCTGGGGCAAAATCACGTTGGTATCCCTTAAGTCCCTAGCATATTTAAAAATCGCCTAGGAAGTTGCATAATTAATTAAAATGTGACATTGACATTTGTCGTGATTTTATTCATTTTTTTCACTGTTTACACTGAAATTTACCGTTTAGTAACTTTTTGTATTTTCATGTTTGCATCAGGTTTGCCCCAGGATGTCGCTACTATTTGTAAATAAAGAGGCTATAGAACGAAATTAGAGCTCTTTTACATAATACTACGAGTATTACTAAATCAGGAGTAGGGATGTATCAAAAATAAAATATTCTATTATTCTTTACGCAAAAAACTAAGTGCTGTGTTTTAAAAAAAACCAGACATTGGGATTCTTGCAAAAGTTTTCACCAAATCACCTGTTTCGTATTCAAATCACCAAATGTGGCAAAATTTCACCAGACCTGACAACCTAACGAAATATTTTCTCCCTTCCTACATATTAAAAATTCTCATTCTTGGAAAATACTGTTTATGTGAAAGTTAGTAAAACCGGTTTATGAAAAACTACTACGAAGATGAAAATATGAAAGAAGAATGTTATGTGAAAAATATAAAAAAGTAGATGAAAAAGTATACCCGGTCTCCCCTATTTTACGACTTCGGGATTTCAGTGCATTTTCTATAAGGCTCTGTCTATAGCCACTCGCCCATATTCTGTTTCCGTTTTTCCTTTTTCTTTTTTCTTCCACAAATACGATCCAGTCATTGTAGCCTGGGTATGTTTTTTCCTCTTCATTTTTGTCTGCAGAGTTGATTTTGGTTTTATTTTCATATCTATTCTGAGCACATGATCGTACCGTTTCAACTGTTTTTGCTCAGTTGTGTCTATTTCCTCTTATTTTCGCGTTCCTTAATTGTTATTAGTCATGTTTTTCCTAGTCTTCTGTTGTAGGCTATATATTAATGTGGGCATGAATATATATTTGGTTGGTAATACAATTTACCTATTTGCTTTTTTTATTTTTTTGTTTATTTGTCCATTCTTATTTACTGTCATTTTGAGATGCTCATATCTATTTACCTATTCTAACAGCCAGTCTTATAAAGGCTACTAGTCTGACGTTAACTTTAATTCGTTGTTAAAATAAACAAAAGCGCATCAAAACTTGTTTACTAATGAATGAAATGTCATAAGCACTAACGTTTTGATGCGCTTTTGTTTGTTTTAACAATGAATTAAAGTTAACGTCAGATTAGTGGTCTTTATAAGACCGGTCGTAATTCTTTCTCATTGCAGTAAGTATATCCTCTCGTTTCTTTCATTTCCCTCTTCGTTACCTTCCTCGTCTTGCTCATTGTTTATTTTTTGTTTTATTTATCTTCCTTCCTTTTGCTTGTAATAATGTAATCCAATCCGCGATTGCTGTAGTCTTTCAAATGCATCTGCTAGAAGCACTATAGGTATAGTCTATAGTGCTAAACTTGTATTAAGTATAATCATTGATTAAGTATAATGGTATCAAAATCCAATTCCTAATCCTCTTTTTTCTAGTTCGTCTATTTACTTCTTTTCAGAATTATGATTAGGAGGGGACTGCTTTCTTGTTATTTCTCTTTCCATTAAAGAAGCTTTAGATGTTTTTCCATTTCATCTGACTTTGCCTACTATCTATATAGTTCGAAATCGCCTTGATTTCCTCTGTACTACTAATGCTATCATTGCATTTAATTTTCCTAATGCTCCCCGTAGCTCTTCCCTTGATACATGATCGATAGCAGCTGCAAAATCCGTGTTATCATGAAATGTGTACTTTGGGTTACAATCCATAAATGCGTTATTCTAGCCTGTGCTTTATTTATCCTCTGACGTTCTAGGACCCTGACGTATATATTTGGTACTACTTATAGTGTCCATTTCCCACTCTTTTCCTATGCTGTATGCTGGTGTTTTTTTGGTTCTTTATCATCATGTTTTCTGCCGGGTGACCATAAATGGTTTTGGTTTTTTTTCTTAGGTTGGCACTGTTTATGTTGGTGGCACTGTAAGTCTATGTCAAATTTGAGGTTAACAGCTAACCTCGAATTTGACATAGACTTACAGTGCCAACCTAGGAAAAAAATTCACAACCATTTATGGTCACCCGGTACATATTGGAGTAACTTATGTGTGATCTGCTCCCTTCTATTTCTTTTATGATTTTGTTTATTTCTTGCATCGATATTTGTTCTTCTTATGCTTCGGATTCCCTTTCCTCTTCATGCAGTTCTTCTTGGCTATTCTCGGCATTACTTTATTTGCTCTCTTCTATATTTCAGTTATAAGAACCTTTTCCATGTTGTTGGTTGCTACTATGACCTTCCTCCTCAAAACCTTTTCCAATTTGGTTTCTTCGAAATGTTTACAGGATGTTTTTGCTGTCTTTCAGTATGTTTCTACTTCCTCTTGATCTAGTTTTCTCTTCCTGGGTTCGTGTTTTATTACATTGTTTCATTGTATCTTCTTTTTGCTCTATTTTTCTTTTCACTTCTTCTGCTGATTTTAAATTTTTCTATGAAAATTTCACACATTTTATTTGCTTTTGTGTTCTTGTACCTCCAGCGGATGCAGCTCTTACCGACTTTTGTTTTATTTCTTTATCTGAGTTGAGAGCAGAATGGGCGTTTTATAAATGATTTGTTCTAAGAGGTCTCATTGCTCTCAGTTTTGATTTTTAATTTGTCTATAAGTGGAATAGAATATTTTACAATATCGGCACCTGGACGCACTCTCCTCGGTGGTTCTTGAAAGGTAGTATACTTTTACTAATATCAGCTCCTACCGATGCTGCAACACTGAATTTCATTGGAAGGTGCTATATTTAACTCTTCGTCTCCCATTTAGAAGACCGATTGTTCAGAAACTAATTGGTAGCGAATATAATGTATGATATCTCCAGACTTGCACCTAAGAATGTATAAAATTTCTGTTTTGTAAGACTGATACATAGTTTTATTATTTTCACCTGCATACAAAGTTGTCTAAAATACAAACTTCTTATAATATAATTATAATCATAACACCCTATTTCATATTCCATTATACACCATTTAAAAACTGCAAAAATATGGCAGATACATGACACTTAAATTAGTAGTAGACATCCTGGTTATCATTCACAAGTGCAAGGGCCTCCAAATACCTTGCGTCGTTTTCTGCTGGCCACTTTTCTACTCCAAGAGCAAAACTTGAAGTTTCTGCTTGGTTGTTCTCATAGTCGTGGACTAAAGCATTGACAGCTGGATACTTAAGAGGGCGACGCGTCCAACCACTATAGCCCCGCAAAGATCTTTCGCCTCCCACACGTATCAGCATTTCCTTCGCAACCCATGCGAGATTTTTGTAAAGTGTAGATTGCACGTTCCCGAGGTTTCTGTTGTAGCCATAGTAAGGATCGTTAGCAACAATTCGGACAGCAGCAACCCATGCAATCCACTCCACATTGTAAATATCAATTATTTGGCCCCATCGAAAATTCCTGTAGAATTTGATAGCTCGTCCTATGCTTCTTAGAGCAGTGAGACCTGTACCAGTGTGTTGGCGCAGAATCAAATTCAATGAGATAGCTTCTGTAGGAACCAAGTGCTTCAAACTCTGCATGACGTTGCGCATGTTAACTGAATTGATGTAGTATATTTCAAATTTATCGAAGAAGAATCTTACTACCTCATCGTCTATTGTGACACTTTGTTGTAGATCACATAGAATGCTATCGGATATCTTGAGTGCAAATGCATGATCAATTTCCCCACGCTTCAATAAGGCACAATATGAGTGAACTACGATAGATAGTTTTGATACTTGAAAGTTGGCTTTAGTGTTTGCAATAACATGTAGGAGAATTTCATATGCTGTATCAAAAGACAGTTCTTGTGCTGTCCATTTCGCTGCGTTAACAGTTCTAGTGGCATCATCTTCGTCAGGATATGTCTGATCGAGGAACACTTTGTATGTAGCCTGGGTCGCAGTTGATCGGGATGGATAAGCCGGGTGGTTAATCAATCGTTTTACTGCAGTGCAAAAAACCTTGCGAGCCCCATCACGGTTGAGACAAATATCTGTCTTTACCATTGGACCTACAAGTTCAGCCATAGTCAAAGCAAAAACTGCATTCCAGTGAGCTTCAGAAGCGGTCTCCAATAATCGTCCCCAGCTAACAAGGAAAACTGCAGTCGGAACTAGCTCGTCATTCCAGTCTCCGGTAAAAATCCCATGATCTATGTGTCTAAAGACTAGCGTATGGTACACATCTGTTGTTCTTTCTGTTCCAAGTCCGAACATAGGATTTCGCAACCTAGCGCTATTAGCCAACATGACTGATAATGGGACTGTTCTATCCATTTTCAGAGTACAAGAAATCACAAGAAATTATCAAGATAATTAATAAGTAATTACGCGATAACCAGTGTGGTCAACCTGATGAAATACTTTGTCCCTTCCTATGTGTTAAACATTCCCGTTTTTGGGAAAGATTCTAAAATTTAAAAAATATTAAAAAGTAACGGCCACGCAGCTCATTTCTTTCAATCGGCAATTTATTTCTTTGCGCCTTTAATACATAAATAGCTATTTCAATTTTGTATTACCACATTTTCCGGCTTTTTTCAATCAGACAAAAAAATACCGCAATACAAGGAGTTTTCCTGTAGTTGGCACTGCTGCTTACGCAAGGTGAACCACCTGAACAGTTTATGGACACCGCCCATCTACTAATCGCTAGTTTTAGGGAAATTGGTCATTATGAAAATTGTTTTTATGGATTTTGGACACTTGACATAACCTAAATATTCTTTGAATAAATAGGAGGGAGGAAGGAGCATTTAAATAAGCACGTTTGGTCCGCCATGGGTTTTGCAATATAGCGGATAGGTGTTTTCGCTTTGGCAGTGGCGTGCTACACTATTTTTAGTACTGGGACACCAAGTTCCATACTATTAAGCAAATATTTTTTAAATATTTATTGTAATAATTTTGGCAAGCCGAGTCTGTAAGAAAGCTAGGTATATATAATTCAGTTTAATTTATTATTATTACTCCAAAACGGACAATTTAGAATATATTCACTACATATTTTAAATAATTATATTTTGCGATTTTTCTATTTCTCTATTAGGGTTTCTACTAAATTGGAGATAGATTACAAACTATAAGGGTGCAACTTGGGCACCCGTCAGCCTATATTGACAAGAAATACGTCGAAATTAGTTTCAGAGGCTGTACTGACCGGATGTCCTGCTGGTAGATAAAACAATAAAGGAATACCTAAAGTTTACTGGCTGTCGCTTCCGTATTATGCATGCAATTTGAAAAATTCTCGACTGTTGTACTTTTTACAACAGCGCGCCCGCCGAAAGGTTAAAATGGTGAAAATGAGATAGACACGCCACTGACTGCTAAGTGACGTCTGAAGGTCACAACTATCATTTTTGTTGTGTAATTTAATGATATCAAAACTTTTCTTAATTTACCTAATTAACTTATTGTATCGATAGACCGATACTTACTGATGAAATGATATTCCAGCACTTGAATTTTTCTTGGTTTGTGAACAACCACAAGCCGCACAAATAACCATAATGACAGCATATGAATCACTCGTGGGGTTTCAAGATGGCTACTTCCGTCCTGGTAGCTGTTGTACGGTTGAGATACGTGAGCTCCTTCCTCCGTCCTATTTATTCAAAGGGTCATATAGGTATTGTTGTATGATATATAGAACGTGTAAAAAGAAAGTTCATCAAAGATGCCTTTAGAAGTTTGAAGTCATATGTATTATAATACCAGAAAATGATACCTAATCCTTGTCACTGATATTTTATAGACAATAGCTGTCAGTTTTTAATATCCCAGCATGCTCATCACTGTGATCAAGACTTCCCGTAATAAATGCAACTGAAATATTTTCAAAGTCTGCAGAAGAAAAGAACAAGAAGATCATAACCTCACTTTGCAACAAATGTCAAATGACAGCTTCATATTTTCTAGTCTTATAATACACACGACTTCAAAATTCCAAAGGCACCATTGATGAACTTTCGTTTTGCTCATACGATAGATTAGACAATAGAGTACTGCAAGTGACGTGAAACCTCAAATTTAGTTTCCTAACTTTCTTATTTTTTGTATCGCTCCAGTTAGATGGCTATAAGAGGCAAATGTCGGTGACATTATTACCTCCGCGGCTTATACTTGACAGCTAATGGTCAGCAAGGCATGTCAGCAATAAAAAACAATTGATTCAATGGAGGAGTTCCTTCGAGAACCTATATTAACCTATTATACAGGTTGCCCAAAATGGTACGGAACATGGTAATTCCATGAGTTGGAAATGGTTTAAATACTATTTTTCATAAGATTAACCGAAATAGATAATGCAATTGTTACTTTGTAGCTAGGCTACAAGTAGGTGCAATAGCTACTTGTTGCCTAGCTACCAAAGTAATTATTGCATTTTCCATTTCGGTTACTCTTTTGGCAAATACCTAGTATTTGAACCTTTTCCAGCTCATGGAATTGCCATGTTCCGTACAATTTTAGGCAACCTGTCCAAGTTCTCTAGAGTCGTTGTGCATTGGGATTGACAGAAAATCTGACAAGTAATCAGCTGGATTACTGAATTTTCTTTATTTTTAATTTGAACCATACATTTCTTCTAAGTAGGCAAAATTTATATTTTCTGTATAATATAAACGTTACAAAATGCTTAGTGGGAAAGTGGTTCATAGTGGGAGTGGTATACAGGGTGTTTGGAGATCGCTAGACAGCTTAGAACTTTATTAATAGATATATCTAAAAAAAACTTTTTTTGTTTTAAATGCCAGTGCACAATGTACTACAAATTGACGTCAAACCAATTTAAGCCAGGGCCTCCAATTGTTACTCAGTGATATACGACTTTAGTTTTTTAAATGAAACACCCTGTATATTTTCAGATATTTGCAATCTGCGCTAAAGGTACTTTACGGTAGCATTCTTAAATTGAAATTTTGGAACTTTAAATTTTTCAAAATTAAAAAAAAACTCTTTAGCCAAAGGAGGCCATGAATTATGAAAAATCAGTAACAATTGAACAAGAAATGCAAAACAAACTCCACTTGATTCTAAAAATTTCTCATGACCGAATTATATCATCAAACATACTAAAACAATTGAAAACTATGTTTTTTAATAGGAATAATATGAGTTTCATTAACAATAACATTTATTTTTAAAATGTTTTAGGTATTTTTTATTTTTAATAGCTACTTCTAAACGAAATGGAGAATATGGTACACCGTTGGAAAGCTCTTTTATTGTAGTTTTCAACTGTTTAATGAAACTCATATTGTTCCATTTAAAAAAACATAGTTTTCAATTGTTTTAGTATGTTTGATGATATAATTCGGTCATGAGAAATTTTTAGAGTAAAGTGGAGTTTATTTTGCATTTCTTGTTCGATTGTTAGTGATTTCGCGTAATTCATAGCCTACTTTGGCTAAATTTTTTTTTAATTTTGAAAAAATTTAAGTTTCAAAATTTAAATTTGAAATTGCTATCATAAAGCACCTTTAGTGCTTATTTCAAATATCTAAAAATATACAGGACGTTCCATTTAAAAAACCAAAGTAGTGTATTACTAGGTACGTAAAAATAGGAGGCCATGGCTTAAATTGGTTTCCGTCAATTTTTAGATTGTATACTGACATTTAAAACAAAAGAATGTTCTTTTCGATATATCTATTAGTAACGAAGTTACGAGCTGTCTAGCGATCTACGAACACCCTGGATAGTGGAAAATCAGAAACATACCCGTTTGTTTATCGATTTGGTAGAGCTACATCGTTGTAAAGTAGCTTTGGTAATCAACATATGCTGCGCATGTCAGCGCAAAATCATAAAATTGATGAAAGTCAGACTGAAGCAAAACCTCTTAAATATATACAGGGTGTTTCGGGAGGAAATGGCAATATTTTAAGAACATGTCTAGGAAGCCAAAATAAGCAAAATAAGCTCATATGTTCAAGTCCGATTTTTATTTGTTTCAGAGATACGTTGATTAATTGTAATTTAAAAATTAAAGAAAAATTCAATACAAAACTAACAAAACAAAACAAAAAAATACACAAATTGCATTAATTCACAACAAATTTTCGAAAACATCATCTCCCACTTCGCTACATTTATTTGCGCCTTTATAAATTGAACTAATGCTGCAGCGTTCATTAGAGCAAATCATCGTTTACTAAAACTCGCTACTAGTTGAATTTATAAAAGGGCAAATAAGTGTATCGAAGTGGGCGGGTTTTTTTTTGAAAATTTGTTGTGAATTAATGCAACTTGTGTATTTTTTTGTTTTGTTTTGTTAGTTTTGTATTGAATTTTTCTTTAGTTTTTAAATTACAATTAATCAACGTATCTCTGAAACAAATAAAAATCGGACTTGAACATATGAGCTTATTTTGCTTATTTTGGCTTCCTAGACATGTTCTTCAAATATTGCCGTTTCCTCCCGAAACACCCTGTATATGTAAGAATTAATCAGAATATTTTTCTGCATAATAGTATATTATGTTATTAGGAGCAAAAGTTATATTTTATGTGGCGAGGCTGGACGGGTTATCTGCCGAGCTTGCGAGGCAGATAAGTACAGCCGAGCCACATAAAGATACTTTTGCTCCGAATAGCATATAGTATTTTTTCTTCAAACGGCAGTAAAATGTGCCATTATACTGCTGGATTGATGATGCTAAACCGTCACTTCATTGCCATGGCATGTAAAACACTTTATCTGCCGCTCGTCAGCTGTAGATAATATTATCTGCCACTGACGACTTTATCTGCCGCTCGTCATTTTCTTCGAATTTTGTTCACAAAATTGTAAATAATTTGTTATAAAAACGTTTGAAGAAAAAATACTATATGTTATTCGGAGCAAAAGTATCTTTATGTGGCTCGGTTGTACTTATCTGCCTCGCAAGCTCGGCAGATAAACCGTCCAGCCTCGCCACATAAAGATTAACTTTTGCTCCTAATAACATAATATACTATTTTCTTCAAACGTTTTTATAATAAATTATTTACAACGTTGTGAACAAAATTCGAAGAAAATTACTTGATCTCCTCAGCGGCAGATAATATTATCTGCCGCTTGGCAATAAAGTGACAGTTTAGCATCATCAATCCAACAGTATAATGCCATATTTTACTGCCGTTTGAAGAAAAACAGTTTTTTGCAGGTCAATTGTGTAAAGTGGCAATGAATGAAAGATTTTTAAAACGTGTCACCGAAGGAGGTTATGTACCGGGTTACCATAAATGATTGTGATTTTTTTTCCTTAGGTTGGCACTGTTAATGTTGGTTACCCTGCTGTCAATTTTAAGTCTATGTCAAATTTGAGGTTAGCAGGTTAGGTTTTCCGTCAGTTTTGACACGAAACTTAACCTGCTAACCTTGAATTTGACATAGACTTAAAATTGACCGCAGGGTAACTAACATTAACAGTGTCAACCTAAGGATAAAAACCACAATCATTTATGGTCACCCGGTACTTAAAAGATTTTGGTATAATGTATAATTCAACAAATCTAATAAAATTGTGGAATAGTTGCTGGTTTGGGTAGTTGTCCATAGTAGGGCGATTTAAAATTTTTGGTTTGTTAATGGACAAGGTCTAAGCATGCAGAGTACCAGGTACTTTAGACACCCACGGCTGTGGTCATATGGTCAAAGTTCTACTTAGATTTTTGCCGAGACTAAGGAGTTTCAACCCTAGCAAGGGCTCTCTTACATGCGTGACATCATAGTAACATAGGACCCATGGCTTTACATCACTTCCGAATGATGACATTCCGTGGCGACTTTCATTCGCATTTTAAAAACCTCACTGGGACTGATTGAACTTGCGACCTTAGATCAGTAGTCAGAATGCTTAACCACTGAGCTATCGACCCTGGAACGATTTACAATGGTACATATAATAGTGGGAGGAACTTTTTACGTCGTATAGTAGCAAAAATAATAATTGTGTGTATTTATTTTCAGGAATGAAGAATTGAAGAATCCTAAACACTCGAGGAGTAAACTTAAAGAGTTATTAGGAAAATTAACCTACGGCAGCCAAGTGTGGACACTAAGCACCAGACAGAAAAGCAAGCTACAATCATGTGAAATGCGATACCTAAGGAGATGTATAGGGGTAACAAGAATAGACAAAATTAGAAATGAAGAGATAAGACGCAGGTTGAAAGTGGAACCGCTACTAAACACCATCGAAAGAAGGCAACTCAGCTGGATGGGACACATGTGCAGAATGCAGAGCAACAGCAGGGTCAAAACGATATGGGAAATGGGTTGCGACAAGAAACGTAAAAGGGGAAGACCAACTAAGACGTGGAACGAGCAAATGCATAAAATACTGGAAAAGAAAGGTAGCAACTGGGCGCAGGCGAAACAACTCGCAAAGGACCAAAAAGAATGGAGAAACTTCTGCAAACACCTCCTGACGGTAAAAGAGGAAGGATTAAGTAAGTAAGATGTAAGTAGGAAAATTAAAAGCAATTCATTCGGAAAATGAAGACAAAATGCAGCAATTTCTAGAGAAGTTACAAAAATGACTTTTAAGGCTGATGCGGATAAATATAAATTAAGTAAATCTTCTTTACCTAGAAAAATTAAAAATGATCAAAATTTAAGGGAATATTTAAAAGAGATCTTTAATTTCGCTAGATAAGATGGTTTAAAATAAATTTTTACCCATGAAGAGAAAAGTTCTTGAAGTGTCATTTGGTTAGAGCATCGCAAATGTGGTATAGTAAAGTTCGGGCACTTCATTCTATGTAGGAACATGCCGAAATATCTCTGAAATTCAGACAATCTGACACACCGTTAACGGCGTACTGGGTGATGTGGTTAGTATAATGTTTTCGACGACTGCCTAACTTTCCCTACTTCAACAACTGTGGTTTCGGTACCGAATTTTTAAAGCGACGCAAAGAACAAGACCTTTCCTTATATAGTTAAAATTGAGCCCCATGAAAATGGACCACTGTTCGTTGAAATGCACTTTTATATGCGGAATGCAAAATTAGCTGACATTGGAGCGTTTAAAACTAAGAATAAACTTACAAGTTAGGCATGCCAGAGTATGTGGGATCAGGTTCACATGAGCACAATGGGCAAAAGCATCGATTTGTCGTTATGAAGAAATTCGGAACTGATATCTGGAAATTGTTTACCGAAAATAAGCGTAGTTTTCCGGTTGCCAGATGTGGGGATTGAAACCCGTACTGTGGCACCGCAGTCTGAGCTCTCTAACCGCTTGGCCATGCTGGCGACTCAAATCTGTTATGATTTAACAATTAAGAAAACATGTAAGTTAGCATACCGGTATGCAGTTGGCAATGAAAATGCCCCAATCTTGGCACGATAACCAAAGTGCATGGTTGGAATGGATGCATTTGTTTAGAAAAGGAACGTTCTCTTGCCTTATGATCCCCAGAGGCTACCAATTTAAGTCGGTCAACGGGCTTTAATAGAAAAACGTTATTGTAAAACAATTTATTATTCCAATTCTATAACTGCGACGAAACAGGCGCGACTAATGTACATAGGCGTCTAGAAATCTTTCTGTTTTTCAGAACAAGAGAGGAAATCACCGGTGCAGAGAGGGGAACTATATGCTGTGCTATATGTGCTGTTGGTACTTTTATATTTCTTCGGAAAAACTTTATGTTGACTGGTGCACCACCAGGTTTAACTGATAGTAAAATATGTTTGTTGTAATAAAGACTACCCTGCTGCCCTTATAATATTTGACAATCACGAGAGCCATTGCAACGTCAAGAGTGCTTAAGATCTATAAAGAATATGGAATCATCTTGGTTATTCTTCCACCACATTGTAGCCATCGGTTACAATTGTTGAATGTCATGTGTTATTTTCCCTTAAAATTGTATATTACAATACAACCATAGATGGCGGGATACTAAATCATCCTGGTACACCCGTAACAAGCTATGGCATTGCAGGTGTAATTGGGGCGGCGTTTTTTCAAGTTCTAACTCCAGTGAATACAATTGAGGGATCTCTAAAACTTGACATTTCTTCTTTTAATTCTCAAATTGTATTCTCCTGTAACAGATAGATTGTGACCCCTAGATAGATGCTACTTCTATTTTTAAGTGTGATGAGGATTAGATTAAAATAACTTCTCCAGTTGCTGGACCATCAGGCATCACAGGTGCCAAGAACATTGTAACACCAAGAGAAATTAATAACGCCCCATCCAAAAGCAAGTGAAAAAAAACTGCAAGGTATTAATAGGTACATCATTAAACGATAATATTTTGAAAAACAAGATACAAAAAGAATTAACGAAGAAAAGGTAAAAGTTAGACAAGAAAAAGTGCAGAAGGCAAACTCTGTCGTAAGAAAAATAGACGAATGTTCTTCATCTTTTGACAGTGATGTTGAACTACATTATGATGATTCCGCAGATGTTAATAGCAATGCAGGCGACTTTGAAACCATTGACATTAATATTGGAGATTATACTGTTGTGAAACATCTTTATAACGAAACTGTAAAACATCACATCGGCTTTGTTAGGAAGATAGAAGGGGATGAAATTCTTGATAGTTTCTTGGTGATGACTTGGAAATAATTTTGAAAGGAAACATTATAATAATGTTGCCCCAACCCCAACACATATGGTACATAGTGGTATTGTTGGCATATAGCACTTATAAATGCTTATTTTTGTTTGTGCACGTCTTCATCTTTCTCCATTTCCCCCTGTCATTTTCTTCTCATTTTATTTCTCTCTTCTGCTGCTTTATGCATTTCTTGTGTCCATGTTTTTTTGGTCGTCCTTTCGTGTCTATGGTTTTGGTTCAGATATTTCTTTGGTATTCTGTTTTTTTGTATTCCCCGTATACCTTCTCTACTCACTCTCTCACAGGCGCATTTCTTACTTTCACCTGTTTTAGTGGTATTTGTATCTCCTTTGTTGTTATGTCATCTGAATAATCTATTCGTTTCTTTATTTGTTTGTCATCTCTCATTTTCTCATCTTTTTTGTTTTCGTTTCCTTCTTTTTGCTCTTCTAAAAGTTTTTTAAAGCATTAGTATTATACCATACTTGATTCAATTGCAGTGTGTTTCCCTAAACACCATCAATGGTGTTGCCGCTCTTCCATTCAGATCGACTATGAAATTACTTTTATTATTTTTATATATTTCTTGCTTAAATTTTTCTTCTGCATTCGGTCCATGGGCCATTATTTCTATAATTATACTCTTCATTTTTTACATTTTTAATTTTTTCTTGACATTATTACTGCCACTTGATCTTTGAAATTTTTATTGATATTTGTTCCATACCAGTATATCTTGCTACGATTGACAATTTTATGACTTCTTTTTCTTTGTTCTATCTATATTAATTTCTGAAATGTCTTAACAGTGTCTTTTCCATTATAACTTTGACATTTCATGTTTTCATCTTCCATTCACTGAAAGTGTCTTTCTGACCCCCCCCCCCTCCTCGTGCTTTTATGTTCTATTTGTATCATTAATTTCCTTTTGTCTGCTTCTTGTTTTTGTTTAAAGCCTGTGCCATATTATCATCGTGCCCTTCTCTTTTCCATTGATCACTTATTTGATCTATCGGTCCTCATTATGGCGAAAATCCTTTCTCTTTGTTGTCTCATATCTTCTTCTTCTCATGTTGGTTATAAGTTCTTACACTTGTGTTTTATATATTGGTGTACCTTTTATTTCTTTTTCCAGTTGTATTCTCCATTTTAGATCCTGAATTGAGTACAGTTTTTCATTTATTGTTAGTTTATTGCTGGCGTACTTGTTCTGGTAAGTCTTCTTCTCCCGTAGTATTCCTTTAAATTCCATTGATGCAGCTTCCAGTAGCATCGATCTATGTTTTTATTTTTTCCAGATCTTTCCAGCTTTTATATCTCCATCATTAGTGATCTTAAATTACAGGTAACTCATGATTTTCTTATTTTTCTGTCAACACCGTCTAGGAATTCCATTTTTCTGCATGGTTTTTCGCTGGCTTGGGTTAGCTATTTATTTTTTTGTTGTAAGTTTTTGATTTTTTTGAGTCTTGGACCGCCTTGGACGGTTCGTTCTGAGCAGGAAGCGTCGCCCCATAAACTCAGTGTTTTGCAACGTTGTATTTTCTGTCTAAAAGACCACGAATAATCGTTGAATCACAAAAATTCAAAACAACTAAGCTGTTGCAACACGTATCTATCTAGAGAAGATATTAAGTGAGGTTAAGAATTTTTAACTTTTGGAAGAAGAAGTCTATAAAATATGTGATTTTGGAGACTTGTTGCAAAGGAAGTGATGATTGGTAATCAGAAGTAACAATAATAGTAGAAGAAGCAGATACCAGATGCTAGAGTTATCATCCTAATGCTTTCATGTAACCAAACTCTGCTGCTGTAGCTGCCATGCATGAAAGCGTTTAGAAGTATGTGAAGCATTGGAAGAAGTAATTCGATCTTCTCTTATTTTTCTCATTTGACCACGTTAATATTGTTAAACGTGTAAGATTGGCACCATATGAGGGCATTAACGATGCACATAGCGCTACAACTACAGTTTACAAGCTCATCACCAGTGACTGTTAGATCAAGGGACTGCTGATATTGATGTCCATTAAAAAGCTACAGTCTGAACCTTGTTATGGAATAATCAACTGTAGTTCCTCTACCCAAGTAAGACTGAAGTTAAATCAGCAAAAATCGAAAAATAATCATTATTTACCTCACTATCACCAAACAGACGTAGATTTTCAAATAGAAAAGCACAAAAAGTTTTAGTAAAAATGTAAAGGCACAATATGAATATTTGCAATACAATTAAACTAAAGAAAAAGGAAAAGGGACGCTGGGTTTGGGACACCACATACTAATTTATAATGATAAAGAGAAGCAAGATAACACAAGTAGGCAAAGGAATATTTAAACATAAACAATAAGTGAGCATGATCGATAGCATGAAATATATAACTAGAAGACTACCTGTTACGGGCAAGAAGCGTTACGCTTTAATGGCTCATTAATTGTACCGTTCGTTTTATGCATTGTGGGTGCCTCTGTTCCAACGCTCAGCGTTTTACAGTTATCACGGTCTCCAAACTCTGAAACGGCCTTCAGTCGCGCCAAATGGGTTATCGATCCGTTGTCATGCGTAACTAGGGCAAGTATCATTGAATTGTTTCCGCGCACTTGCGGCGATGTTTTTTCTCGCTCGTTCTCTTTTGCAAGCGACTTGATCGCACCCATTTACTTCGTATTAACCTTTGCCTTAGTTTAGGGCTAGTTTATAGTGACTTATGAGGGCAATAATAGTGTCCTAGCTCACTCGCGCTAGTGCGGATTTGTATGGTTGGTTTATCGAATATATTTGGGTCTTAATTACCCATCGCATTTGATTGTGGATTTGTATGTGGTCGCGATCTTGGAGCTGTAAGCTGAATAGTCGACCTTGGAGTCGTTAAAGTAGAATCAACTGTAGTTCCTCTACCCAAGCAAGACTGAAGTTATAATCAGCAAAAATTGAAAAAAATCATCCTTAACCTCCACAACGGTGCTCACTATCACCAAACAGACGTAGATTTTCTTCAAAATATTAAAAAGCATACTTTGGAGATATTGTATATAGTGCGTTCGAATGGGGAAGTGATGCTCCAGTTTTGGAGAGGATTAAAATATGAACACATTTTCTTAATACCAACATTTTCTAGGTATAGGTCTACCTAGAAAAACTTAACACAAATTGGGCAAAACTTGAAAATTTCTTTTAGACTTTTGGGAAAAGCTGGCAAATGATTTTCCACGTCTGCCAAATCCATTGTTTAAAAACAAAACAAAATCTGACATTTTACACCCTGATCTCTAAACATAATAGGGACGCGCGTTGGTACGAACCGAGCCTTATAAAACCGATTTCTATCGCCTCGACTCTTCCAGCAACACCCCATTCTTCGATAGAACTTACTACCACTCCGTAAAATATTTTTCTATGCTTTTATTGCTTACAGAATGGGAATACGTGTAATACTTTTTAAATAATTATTATTTATCAGCAGTGGAAATATGGGAATTATACATTTTAAACATTATAACATTATAGAAATTATAGTATATAACATTAGGATGTGCATACATAGTAACGAGCTGCACATTTCACATAAGTGCATTCAGTTTTCACCAGTCAAAAGAAATGTTACTGCCGCTGCTTTTATGCGAATTACGTTCAAGTACGCCGCTGGCTCAAATGTCCACTTTATGTCGTCGCTCTAAACATGAATGCCTTGTCTTGCTGAGATGGAAGACAAGATAAAGGGGAGTAAAATGGCTCAGTATCCTGTGTCTGCTTGCTGATAAAAGGGGGAAAAGGCGGACATCTAAATACACACGTTCTTGACAGCAGCCGCACATTTAGCATCCTTAGTTATATGACGAGCACTTAATATGAGACAGTGAGAGGAATTATATTTAATGGAGAAACAGTATAGTTTTACAAATTCTAGTACCATATCATGGGCGTCAATTTATAATGAAGGCGACGAAATGCTGTGCAGCTTTATTTAAACTTAATAAATAGAACACTTGAAAAATAAAGGAATTTCAAACATTTCAGTAGAATGATTGAAAATATGTTAACCCAAAAGTTGGGTTGCTATCAATAGACGGAATCAATAAAAATTTTGATGATGAAGCTTTTGCTATTATACTAGGATGAATTGATTTTGAGATTTGAGTATTTTTATTTGTGTGTCATCCAGTCAACTTACCTACAACGTAGTAGCGCTGTATGGATTTTAACAACATACTGAGTGTACAGGCGGCTATAGACTGAAGAACTCCCATGCTTAGGAACACTAAGTTGAGATGTTGAATTCCGAGGATGCAGACCACATACGACTGGAAACAAGAAATGAATCACACTCCGAAAGTAGAAAAGGTATGGTGTATAACTATTACTTCCAAAAGAACAAGGCCACAGCTCTTTGGCCTTCCTGTGCTGACGTTACGCCGAAGAGCTGTAACCTTGTTGTTTCGGAGGTATCATTCCATACTATTTGTTTAGACAGAACCTACTATATTACAACATAAACATAGAAAATGACTCATAATTACTTTGCTGAAGTCCGAATATATAAAGGCTTGTTCCATCCCAATAAAAACAGCCAGTGGCGCAGCGAGTTGAAGCTTGACATCCTTGAACGACTCCCGAACGGCTCGCAAGGAGATGGCGAACTCCGAGCTCTCCAAGGCATCCTGGTTTACGTACGTTTTGAGCTTACCCAGTCCCAGTCCAGAGGTAATCAGTGCAAGTATACAAAACCAGACGAATACGGCCGAGAGCATGACGGAGGCCGTTCGGGGCAGCGCAGGGACGTACTCCGTGGAGGAGTTGTCCGAGCTGATCACAAAGCTGGAGGCGCACGCCGACGCGCCGCACAGCCGATGTCCATGTTCGTCCTCGTCGAAAATGTTGTCGAGGAACGTGTTGTAGTCGATTTTGGCTTGTAAAACTTCGAAAGCACTACAGTTTCTTGTAAGATCACCGAGGGATACGTTGCGATCCGGGCAGGCAGTGCAGGGGTTGGGTTGAGCACAATTGGAGCAGTTCAGGCTGTCCATGTCATCACAAGGGGGCTTCACAGGGGTGGCGACCGGCTGCTTCCAGAAGCCAATCAGCATAGCGACCATGAGCGACCCGAAGATGAGCCCCAGGTCTTGCGACGCTTGGATGGCACGCGCGAACCTTCGAATGATGACAGTTCGGCGGGCAATCCTCAGTTCATCGTCGAAGTCCGACATGGCGCAGCTCATCTTGGAGGAGAGGCTCATCAGGAACGCCACGCAGCACAAGGAAACCTGCCCCAGCGCCACTCCGAGGAGGATGTAGGCTGGTACAAGTAGGTACAGGTTCGGGTACAAATGAACAGCGTAGAACATCGAGAACACTCCGTAGGAAGACAACAGAACTATGGTGGTTCCTAGCTTATGAACGACGTATGGGCTGAGCAAGGCAGACAGCGCTGCTAAAGAATACATAAGTGACAGTAGGGAGGAGCCGATGTTTATGGTGATCGGCAGAGAGGTGTGCAAGGGTAACGTCCAGACGGAAACGCTCGCCTGCAGCACGACGAACGGTAGGAAGGTGGAGTTGAGGAAGAGGTGCGACACGCAGAATACGATGAGATACCGTATGAGGACTCTCTTGTTGTGGTGGGACCCAGGACGGTGGTGGGAGTTGCGGACCACGCTTATCAGCCTTCTCACAGATGTTGCGCCGATGGAACTTGTGAGAGAATCCCGCCTTCGCACTATGTGTGTTAAGTTGGCGCTGCGGGCAGACGCTGGCGAAGATACTGCCGTTTGCTGAAAGAGAGTGCTTTGTTAATAGTATCTAACATTTGAAAACGAAAATAACATTTATGAGAAAGAGTTTTAATGATGATGATGACTGTATAATTCTTATTGTAATATACATTATTCTACAATTAAATAGAAACATAACTCTAAAAATAGTACAAGTATACTCACCAATCAGCAGCCACAAAGAGGAAGAAGTACAGCAGTTTTAGGAAGAGAATAGAAACAACTTATAATTGCAAAAAACTCATGTTGCAAAGTTTCTCGGAGGAAAAAGATGACATACCGGTGAATATAACGTTAATGATTTAACCCCACAGTCCTAAATGCTGAACTTGTCGGTAAAAGGAAAAGACGAAGATCAAAACTCAGGTAAAAGCTGCGGGCGACCAACTGGAGAATAAAAGTAAGACTAAATGGAGAAAGAAAGTTATCAAGGTCTCCAAACTCGTTTTAATCGCCTTCAGTTGCGCAAAATGGATTACCGATCCGTTCTCAATGCGTAGCTTGGTCAAGTATTATTCAATTGTCTCCGAGACTCGCAGCGATGTTTTTTATTTCTTGCTCTTTTTTGCAAGTGACTTGATCGCACGGGTTTACTTCGTATTAAACTTTACCTTAGTTTAGGGTTAGTTTATAGTGACTTCCGAGGGCAAGAGTAGTGCGGATGGATTTATCTGGTTGATTTATCGAAGATATTTGGGTCTTAATTAGCCATCGCATTTGATTGCAGATTTATGTTGCGTCGCGATTTAAATCTTGGAGCTGTAAGCTGAAGAGCCGACCTTGGAGTCGTTAAAGCACGAGCAGATAGTTTGTGCTCCTTGTTTGGCAGCCGAGTTTTTTGAATCATTGCTGAGTCTCGTCAGTTGGAAGCTCCGTAGATACACAGCTGTTTGTTTAGGCCCTTGTGCTTCCGCTTGCTTCTGGTGACTTTTCGTGGTGGCTGATTGTTGCTGTTTGCTTTCCGGTGCGTATTATTACTGGGGAGCATTAAAATACGATCTTGTTTTGTAAAGATAAAAACGAATCTGTACATTAAGCACACCGAAAGGTTGGAATCAACAGCAAGTGCTGCATCACCTCCGAGTTTGTCAGTAATTACTGACGCATTTATGGAACATTATACATTTCTACGCACATGGTGGCATACTATTATGTCGCCCCGCTGCTATGTTCGACCTGCAACATCACCGTAACTTTGTAATTAGCATTCTTTATTTTCCTTAATGTCATTGAGAAATTTAGATTTGGGGTTGAGTCTAAAGTGGCTTGCCGTTCGTAGTAAAATAATAATTATACATTAGAAAAGCAGTAAAATAATCATGAAATATACGATCCAGACAAGAGTAGACCAAAAGATGAGAAATGATTGAGATTCAAAAGACAACTTATCAGAAACATCTGGTAACCTTTCAACAGAAGATAAAAACATTAAATGTCTGATATAAATAGATGATTTGGAGCTACAATAGTTCCACTAATAAAACGGTGCTAGAATGGACCAATATCGAATTAAGATGTAGAACTTATCTAGAACTGTGTGCCTGCGAATAAGTAATTATATCTTTCTATATGTTTAGCTGCACAAAATAGCTTGGAATAACACAGGAAAAAATACTGCAACTATTGATTGTATAATAATAATAATTAGTTGGTACATCCATTCCCGTCTGCTCATAGTCATATGAAACTTTTCGCTTGGCAAACTGTATGACGGTCTCATTAGAACAAAAAATCTAGTGGCATCGACACAACCGTTGCAATATAAATTACAACTAGAAAGCCAAATGATACAAGTTTTATTTATTGGGTTAGATATATCAAGCCGCCGACACTTGCTCAAAGAAAGACAAGCTCGAGTGATAAAAGCACTAAAAATATCAGGATGCCTCAAAGAGACTCTTTGAAACAAAACGTTTTCACATAAACAGCTACATCAAAAGCATTAATACGTCGTATTCTCACATGTGCCGAGATCTGAAAGACCCAACACGGAATGTAACCGGTGCTAATGAAGGCACTTAGTTCGATACTATAAATTATTTCGCTTGGTAGACAAACAGCTTCATAAGAAATAAGTTGTCGTCAAGTGTTCCAAGGAAACGCAAAAGAGGCGGAGCGAACACGTAGATTGATTAATAGAATCCGCACTGGTTAAGGAAGGAAATGGGCCAATTTCGTCAATTGAGAAGTTGCACGATGAATGCAGGGAGTTAAGCATCTTATAAGAGACTCCCGAGGAGGAAGTAAGAGATTTTGGTCGATATGATATTTATGATATCGAGTTGTTTTTAAAGAGCAATCGACTACAACATATAGGATTGGATTTGATGCTTCAACTAGATCAACAAAATCCTTCCCCTCAACGCCCATCTGGAAAAAAGGCATATTTCGTTGCAGTCCATCAATCTTGCTAAGACTCCGCGAGAAAAAAATTGGTGTGCTCGAGGATATTCATAGTTTTTCTACAAATCACAATAAAGAAAAGTCACTGTGACTCTTCGATATCTCCGTCGTGTGAGCAAATGGTTCGTATGATTAAGAATTTGTTGAAACGTGTTCTTGGTCGGGCTTCCTTGAAGAAATGTTGGCTCTTTTGTTGTATGTATCTGAAGATGTCTTAGACCTAGTGCCGTTGACTTCATCCATGTTCGTTCAGTAAGCTAGAACGGGGACTGGGATAAGTTGGAGAAAGGAAAATTGTTTATCGTCAGCTCCTCAGAGATCTAAGGCAAAGATTTAAAATGAATATTTGGGTAAATTGCTTAATTGGGATTCTATAAAAGCGAATTTGCATACTGCCACAGTTGGAGATGTAGTTTTGTTGGAGAGTGATGGCAGAAGAAGGATAGATTGGTGTAATTCGGGTGAAAAATCATGAATTTGTTCGTCTTATCCAGCGTATATGTCCGCTTGAAGTCCTCTCCATACGATAAGATGAAGCTGGTTAAAGTTAAAGATTGCAAAATAGAGCTTTCGATGGATTCTGAATACTTGGAGGTAGATTAGTTACGAAGCAAGATACATTTTCGAATCTGTTTTGTCAGAAATGAAGTGTACAATTAGTAGTTTGATTAATGCTTAGGGTGCGAGAATATTGGATTATCAAAATATCTAGTATGTAAATTTGTTTTTTGATCTGTCGAATATATCAAATAAAAAGTTCCTGTTGAAGTTTAACTTTTGTTGCCTTTCCATCATTATCAATTTTTTATACAAATTAATATCAGTGAATTCAGTTAAAACTTCTCAAAATTGAACAGTCAGAGAGCTACATCTAAAATTGATATACATAACATATACGACTTTACTTCCACCCAACTACAAAAAATGCGGATTATCGGTACAATTTCAATATTTTTTGATTTAAAAAAGCTGTATTTTGGGTTAGGTTTATCAATTATTTTTCACGTACACATTTATAGCTTTAGTTTGATAATTTTTTGGATAGAAAGCTGATAACTGGTTTGCTAAAGTATAATTCTATGGAATGAAAGAAGATAAATGCACTAAGAAACATAAGAATATAGGCGGTTGTGGACACAGAAAAATGTTTTTAAAAGAAAACAAAGTTAGTAAGAAACAAAAGTAGATGAAGATGACTGATGTAGTTCTTGATCTTATGAATGAAATATGTACTTAGTAAAATACAGAAATATATGTATAGCATAATTAGAACGACAATCCGTGGTACTGAGGATTGATGCTTGGCAAAGAAGTCGAAACTTGGCATTAAACACAACCCGTTTAATTTCGATAACCAGATATAATACGTGGTGGAACAAAACGAAGCTTAAGAGCTAGTATATTACTGTATATTAATTTTTATCAACCAGATAAAAACAGAGTTTAGGAACGTTATCTAGAACAGCTCTTAAAAGGCAGTCAGAATATTATGAATAACAGAAGCAAATGCTGAACTAGATATTTTAATGGAGGAGGTAAAACACGTCGGCAATGAACCTATAACAACAAAGCGACCGATCCGAATGATATCTACCTGAAAGCTCTTAAACTACTGGACCACAATACCTTAAACATTTTTATTTTATTGCCCAGTCGAGTGTACAGAACAGTCAACCTCCATTAGGAAGAGGCACTATCAGCAGTTGTGTTGTGTGGTTTTGTTACTTTTAATTTTTAAATAATATGAAGTACTTGGTGCATGAAGTTCCCTCGGAGCCAGACTTGTCAAGTAGTTAGAGCGATCAACTTGTTCTAAAGATACGTTGGAAAGTGCATACAAAGTTCTTTCGGTTTCATGCCACAGCAAACAGGACAAAGTTTGGCAGCGGAAGTAACTTGCTAAATAAAAATCTATTTCATGGAAAGTTGGGTTAAGCGTACAAATGCATAGACCCCGTTTTGCGTTATCGAAAAATTGTAAAACTAATTTCATTACAGCTCTTAAGCGATGCTGGTAACCCACACAGGAAACCCCGTTGGCGTGTTATTACATATATAGATCATGCAGTTCGTTAATTACTCTTTAACACAGTTAAAGTAGGTTGTTTCTAAGTGGATTTGTTTTGTTTTAAACAAATTAATTTGAACTTACGTTGTTTGGCTGCGCACCATCCAATCGTTCCGTTAAGTGGAAGATAATGTAAAAATGGTCATGCTAACTGCCAACGCGACTGATAAAACATTAGTAAGAAGAATGAGAAGGCGAGATTCATATTTGATACCTTTCAGAAGGCTCATACCTGGAGTTATTTAATTTTCTAACAAGAAATCGTATTTTTTAGAAAGGCTATAACATTTGATAATCTACAAAAAATAGGCGTATGTGTTACCCAATTCAGTATTCCACACTAGTAACTCAACAGTTTATAACAGGGCTAGCAGACGCCTCAGTGGCGCAGTGGTAGAGTGCCAGGCTCGCAGTAAGCGAGTCCATAGTCACTTTTGTTATTGTAGAACTAATTTGTATGCTCGAGTGCGAGTTGACAATAACAATAATTCGGAGTCCGACGACCATCCAACCTTGTAATGCAATGGACTTCGCTTAAAGACTGCACACAACGTATCTGAATGCAGAGATGCATGAGAATAATTACCTCTGTTGCACTTTCGTACACTATGAATGATTGTCGGCCTGGAAAGGTAAAAGGAATTAATTATGGAAATCCATGGTAGCGGTATGTGGAGGTGCTTAATCCTGTTAGTACAACATTCCTCTCTTTTCCCTTTTTTTGTTTTATTATTTTCTTAAGGGTTCAGGGTTTGGTGATACCACCTATGGTACTGCATCTATAGTCGTTCTCTATATTTCCCCATCCTGAAATAGTTGTATGGTTACGTGCAGTCTTTGTCTAATCATGGATTTCATTTGGTCGACCCCCAGAGTGGGCGATCTTTCTCTGGGCGGTACCTTCCATTTTGCCTCTAACTACTCTTTTTTGTATTAGTCTCGTTCTCATGTTCAATCCTTGTAGGGTCGAAGTATTTGTGCGATGTGTTATGTTAATTTCTAATTCTCATATAAAGTATGTCCTAAATTCTAACTCTGGGTTTATTTCTACTGCATTTAGCGAATTAGATTTTTATGATTGCGTTTTATAGGTTTTAGACTCCAACCGGACGCTCGTCGCAGGGAGCCACCGAGCCGTACGTGCTCTTTTCTGGGTATTTTCCGGATAAGCGTCTCGTTAGCCACATTGTAGAAGCCAGAGCTCATTTTAATAATTTCCATGCTATAAGAGCGACTGAGCGCCGTTAGACTAAAAATAGTTTAAAAAACGCGAACGTCGAATTTAAAAAGGCAGGATACCCGGAGCGCGGGTTGATTAATTAACGGAGTGTTAGTTATGTGCTCGTAACAGAAGCAAATGCAGATGTAAGTGCGGTAGAGGAAACGTAATAAAGCTCTCGTGTTGGGTCGATGTGCTGTAATTGGCTATTAGCCATTTTATACAGACAGCAGTCCGGATTTACACTTTGCTTGATCTATCTTTAATTAATATTTCTTCATGGCTGGTAGTTACCAGAAGGTTACCGATCTTTTTATCTCTTACTGACACTCTACTCTCCCAGGAAGCAACATTGTCTGGTATCTTGAGAAATTTGATTACTCCTTTCGGCTGCATATTCGCCCACAGCTTGTAGGACACGTTCAGCATTAAGAGCTTGACGGACGCTTTTATTCTTCCGTGCTTCTTTTTCAAAGTGTGTTAAGAGGCTAGACGTCCTCATGCTCTTCATACCACTTTACTTTTGGGGAACTCAGAGAGCAACTGGTGAACATTCTGCCGATTAATTCCTTAGGGTATTTACTAATCCGTTGAGGTTAAAATGCTCGAAGCAAATTTTTTGGGTGTTTGTTCGTAGAAGTTTTTGTAACTTTTGGTGCATTAATGAAGGCAAATTGATAGCGTTCGACGTTTAAACCACATGTTGTTTTGTTAGTTGCAGCTCCCTAGGCTTTTTTATTACTATTGGAAGTAGAATTATTGCTACGAAAGTGGCAGAGGACCTTTAAAAAATAGTATCTGAGGTTGTTCGGACTGTTTGGTACAAGGAATTAGTACTGGAGCTTCGTTGAGGGCAGTTATGGCCGAACCGGGCCCTTATGGGGGCATTCCACTGAACTGGCCTTTGTGGTGAGGTAGTGCAGGTGCTGTGATTAGACCAGTACGAGGTGTATTTAATTCCGTACATGTTCTAGAAGCAGCAATATGTACTTATTGTAATTTAATTTAGTCGTACGAGAACGAATGGTCGAGCAAACAACGGAGTTGAGTCTCAGGCAGCTGGTCCGGGTTTGATCCCCGTTGATGACGTAGGGGTTATTAAATATCTTACCTTCACCGGCTACTACGGTAACACCTGTTGTAGTCGTTAACCCCTAACAAGCAAACTCTTCCTTAGTTTCGACTGACAAGGCTAGCCACCTACCAGAGTTACGAGCAACGAGGGATCATAGAAGCACGACTTTGTGGTAAACACCTTGGCTGCTCTGAATATCGCCGGTGATACTCAGGAAATGTTTAGTTGCAAGCAGTGAGTAACACACATGTTACTCAGACAGCATTCACTATATCTCTCAAGTTCTTTCTATGTCTTGTTAGTAATAACATAGTATTCTGCATTTGGCTTGCCAATAATTTGTCTATTCAAATGTATGAGTTGTCCTGGTTGCCTATATAGTAAGGCAAAAACATCTTTTAAGTGTAAATGCCAATAGCAGGATGCATACAGTGGCTTATGGGGTACAACTCTCGTTATATTATGGTGGCAACCAACGTGTTAAAACCGGTCACTGGCTTAATATAAAAGTATTAAGTAGAATTCAATCGTAGTGCCCTTTGAGGTTAAGTATAGCTCTCGTTATGACTTGAAAACTAGTCCAGTACATTTCTTTTGATTGTAAAAGTCCATATTTTGTATTTGCATAAAATTCAGGCTTTATCGTTTTTTAGATCGTATAATTCCAGCATTCATCTTTTTAATTTTAATTGTTTAATAAAGCTTTTTAATGTATTTAATAAACTAATTGCAGAGAGTGATTCCTGTGACTGGAAATCATATGGTTTTGAAGGTAGCTTATCTTTGAGCTAAATTAAGTCGGTGATTGGTTGACCTAATTTTTACACTGGTGCCCAAACGGTTTTAAACTTAATAAATTCATACGTGATCGTTGGTTTAGTTTGTTGTTTACTGTTTGGAAATATATACAGGGGTCTGGGCAAGATAAATCCTTTAAAAACAAACCTACATTTAATTTGGGGGGAGTGTAAATTATATTCGTGCAGTCAAAAAATTATTTTTGATTGATCGTTTACGTGAAGTGCGTTATTATATCAACGTTCGGATCCCTTAGAAGCAATTAATCCCTGTTAGAATTTAATCAGTCACGTACTACAATTGAGGCTAATTCATTACCGTTACATATTGATATAGCTATATACTAGTTAGGCATGCTTAAGTATTTATGGTTGTTTGTTAAATACCAGTAATTACATACCGTTTTATATTGCATCGGTTATTATCCAGATTCTATTAACTGTTTTATATTAAATTAGTTACTCTTTGGGTTTAATTTGATTTTTGATTTCGTTTGAGTCACCTAGCGGTTTGTCGTTTAAAAATCTTAGAGATGAACATGTCAGATAGAACCACTTGCCGCTTTTAATTAATTTATACATCAATTAAGGAATGTGGTTTTGTCAAGCCATTTTTAATTTCCATAGTTTTGTGACCATTTGGAGCACTTTCGGTACAAAATTGACGAGTCATATTTTCTCGTATAGTACATCAGCTATTTGTCCCGTATAATACTTTAGCTAATTGCATCTAAAGTTGACACACACGCACCTCCGCACCGCTCTGGGCTCTAACCGTCTCATTTGCAGCTGTATTTTTTTCGTTCCATTTACATCAATTTCAAAACATAGCCAATTGGAGCAAGCGAGATATCGTCCTTAAATAATTTAAACTGGAGTCGCCCTCTCTCGCCCGCGGCTTGTTTCGCTGTTGTCACGCGAGTCAAACTGCTTTCTCATTGGCTACCACTTGTCGCGCGTTAATGCGCGTTTGGGCGCGAAACTGAGCATGGCGTCTGTTTTGGGATTTAGTCAGTCACCGGTCGCCACGCAGTACAGTCGTTATAGCGTGATTTTTGCCGCCGACGCACTTCGGCGCGTAGGCGGCCGGTGTTTTCCTGCCGTTGCGGCGAGCTTTGGCTTGGCGTTTTGTTTGTTTAGAAGGCTCTCGGCGGGCGGTGTAAATGACAGGGTGTGCTTCTGGATGCTTGTGTGGTGTCTTTATCGATAGTCTATGCCGCTCGTTAAGGTTCTGAAAGCCTGTTTGGCTAATTGTTCCGGCTTCTTGATCGGGATCTCATCTTACGAGTGGGATATCTAACGCCCTCGCAGGTTTTTGTGGTAGCCTAGGCGGGCGTTTCACACTTCTTTCCGAACAAATCGGGGATCAAATGGACATAGCAGGTTTCCACCCACGCCACGTCAACTGACAGCTGTAGCGATTGGTGCACGACAACCCCCACAGCAATTAGGGCTTACGCAACAAGGCCAAGCCACCTAATAGAAGGTATTGTGCGTTCCTATATTTTTTTTGCATTAATCGTTCATGTTTTACGACCAGCCGGCCCATTTGAAAATGTTGAATTAAGCGTACTTGTTATTCGCCGCCTAATTAAGGCGTTGTGCGCTATTATAAGCCCGGCTATATTATCGAATTATGTTCATGTTTTACTGCCAAACGGCGACGCTTACGTAGAATTACGCATTCGTGTGAAAGGGCTATTTGCAGTTGAGGCGTTTCCAGCTGGGCGTACTTTTAGGTCTAAATTCTAAGTATGTTGTGTACGCTGACCACGTCGGCATTTCTGTATGTTATGATCAAGAACTTGGTCCAATAGATCTGTTTACTGTATTTGACGTATGATTTTCCCTTTGTACTTGTGCATGTCGCTACACTGTTGGAAGGCCAGAGTTTATACTTGAGTATCATACCCCGTTTGGCCTTCAGGGTTCGGTTTAACGTTGGTTTCCCGATTGAAGCTTGTGGCGCCCATTTATTTTGTAACACCCTATACATACCGTCACGCTTGCCCTGTGGTGTATCGTTTCTAGGACTACGCTCATCTCCCTGAGCGTATCAAGCCGTGGCCTTTAGCCTGCTTTGTGAGATTTTCAGGGTAAGTGGTGACAATTCCGGACAGAAGCAAATTCCCCCACCCAACCTATAGTGTCCCTAGAATCATTTGATACCGTAACAGTTTTCTCATACAGGCTCCTCTGTATGAGATGAGATAAACGTTGTGGTATGCGTATTACGTTTAATATTTCCCGGTGAGGGTCCATATTTACAGGAACATATTCATGCTCACATTAAAGTTTGACATTTTCAATCATTTGACGATATTTGTGGATATTGACCCTTGCCTGGAACAAAACCAGCTGATTTTTCTTTCTGTCGTTCATGAATGATGTCTAGAAGTATCTTGCTCGCGTGAGAGATCAGTGCAATAGTTCTATAGGTGCCAGAGTTCGTTGGTGATCCTTTTTATAGATAGGTATGAAGATTTATTCGCCCATCGCCTAGTATGCAGCATCATATTACAAAACCGAGCCTTTTCTTATCAAAAAAGGGTTAATAGGAAGGTGATCCATCATGCTAATAGTGGAGGTGTCTTGATACGAATCAATAAAACTCAAGAGAACATTTACTTAAAGTTGCGACGTGTTTCGAAACCAAACTGGTTTCATCTTCTGGTCATAATGATCATCTACAGAGGCATATGGTTACCAATAATGTACATAATAACGAAATTCACATACTGGTAGTAGAAGCACGTGTTAAATTTGTAGGTTAAAATGAGGTTAAGTTTAAACGTTGAAGACGAGGTACGAATACAATTTAAAAATATATCCAATGTGGTGTGTTTTTTGAATTTTATTTCTACCTCGTCTTCAACGTTTAAACTTAACCTCATTTTAACCTAGAAATTTAACACGTGCTTCTACTACCATTAAATGAATTTCTTCTTTATGTATATTATTGTTAACCAGTTTGGTTTCGAAACATGTCGCCACTTTAAATAAATGTACGTGGAGAAGACTATTGAGTTTTATTGCTTCGTATCAAAAAAGAGATGGAGATGTGGCTACCACTTTTCTTATAACTATAATAATTCCGAAGTTAACATGCAAGACATGAATTAAGTACAGAAGCGAAGTTGTAAGGTGATGATGATTTGTATTTGGCACACGCTGCTACCAACCTGTATGGCAAGGTCATCGAAGGGCACCCACTTGGAGGGGGGCGGCATTTTCCGCCTAGGCCGCGGCAGGTCCCCTCTCTCGGACTGCCTGTACCTGATCTTGCAGCGCTCATTGCGAAAAGAAAGCGGGGGGCCGCGGGGAAAGTACTCGTGGCCAGCAGGCAAGGGGGTCTTGTAGTACGTCGGGCTGTCTTCTACCTTACCGATGTCGGTCAAATTTGGGAGACTTCCCATCTGAGGGCTCCTCACTTAGGGTTTACATTTTCAGTTCGCTGCACCGCCATTGGACGTGCTAAGACGTCGATTTAGCAAATTGCCGTAGAGTGCGAGTTGGGGGCTCCAGGCGATGCCATGCTGTACAAGCGGCGCCTAGCAACGGCCCACTGTCTGAAACAAGAAACAACATTTAGGAGTTTGCAGGCTGAAATATGCCGGGAATGTAATAAATTATATTCATATATTTGAAATCAGAAGTATTTTGTAAGAATTCTGGAAATAGGAACGGGAAACGAAAACTTCTGCGCTGCCTTCCTGGCATGGAAAACATACCCATGCTAATAAATTAGTATTTTAAATTTTCAACATAATTTCCCCTAAAGGACGACGATCCCGAGTTAGCGCGGTTGACAAGTGCGTTCACGCTAGTTCCTGCACTTATTAATTATTTACTGTGTTAGGTGAGATAACCCTGTGAGGTGTGATAAATTGTTTTAAACGCCTGGCCTCTCGCAAAATTTTAACAACCACTGGGCTAACTGCATACCTAATACGTTAACAAAAAGGAAATTATCAGCAGTCCGTAAATTCCATCAAAAATATATTCGTTCATTGTCCTAAAATTAGCATTACTTAACCAAAAAGTTAACTCAGTTAACTGAGGACACAACTGAACAAACACAATAGCTATAAATTACACCTGTATTATTACACCATTTAAATAACTAGCCAGAAAAGTGATGGATTAAAAATAAATTTAACCTTTATTACCGCAATTCAACCACATACTATACATAAAACAATCTGCCACTTAATACATACCATAACTCTGAAAAAGAAACTCTAAATGCTATTTATCACTGTGCCAACCTCTTTTTCAGTACAAGAAATGTTTAAAGAGAAACCTGTTATGCCATTATGAACCGTGTAGTTAATAAAAAACAATAAAGTGAACATATTCTTTAACCTGAACAAGCTGTTTACCCAATAGTCACTGTTGAGTCTAGACATTAAACCAAAAACTATTTCTGAATGCACAAGTTGCCAGTGGTACGGACATACCAAAATTATTGGTCTACATCCATGCATGCGTAAAATGCAATGTCTATTATCTTTATACCATCTGCACAGAACAATCTAATGTCAAACTTTGAAACGGTATTTGATATACGCTTGAGTTTGTCGGTGATAGCGTTTCTACATACACCCAATTTGTGTTTGTTTATCGTAAAATTAATTTGGCGCCAATGAGTGAATATATCCGGCAGCGTAAGTTTGCGGATCAGACATTTTCTAGCGCAAAAATAGACATTAATGGTCGTGCGCTATGCAGAATGCCAGGCGGCACTTCTATGTGCAGTAATTTGATTACAATGAAGAGCCCGAGAATTCGTTTTTGCATTAAATCAGAGCCGATTCCTATTGAGCAATAGCTGCAGGACGCAGCAGCTACTTGTTATGATTCATATTCGTGTGAACTGCGTTTAACTTTGTTTATTCGAAACAGCTGTGCACGAATCAGTAAAACATGCAGCTTAACTCAAATTTGGATGGATCTGGGCAGCTGAAATCACGTTCAACTTCTCGGGTAATGTCCAATCTTGAAGAAACCCACGGTTTATGGGGCTTCGGCAACGCTTTCCTGTAGAATGCTACCTTAAATGGAAATCTTCATACGCTGGATACATTTTCTAGTGACTCCAGGGCAATTACACACTTGGGAATGGCTTGGTGGTTCCAGTTTCTATACCCAAGTACTCCTGAAGGTCTTCTATAAACGTAGTACACACAAATTTCGCTGGTCGATGTCTCCAATCAGTCGAAAAGGGGCTCCGAAGTTGATCGCACTTGGCAATGCTTGCAGCTGGCTATCCCTCTTCGCTGGGCACTGCTATAACTTGGAAAATTAGCCACAAAGATAGCCTGCATACTGGTGAATATGAACGACACTATTTGACTCTCACAAATAACTTTTTATTATTTTTTTTACATTAAACTGAGCAGCTCAATTGGTACACAAAATAAAATTTTCAAGCTTGTTTGGATATTATTAACAATTGACATTCTTGTTACCTAGTGATTACGATTTACATTTGTTTTTAAAAAATGAGGTTTGATAGCATTTTTTAACTTATGAATTATAGTTTTGATATATTGTTTTTGCTTAAATACTAAACTGTCTTTACGTGGGGATTGTCACTTTAAACTTTGCTCTGGTTTTAATCACTTAGTTTAATTGCACTGATTCACATGAGTTTATTTAGCACTGCACTAGTCGCTTAAAATTTCGTATTATTTTTATGTACTTATAAGTTGTATTAAATTGTAAATTCAAGAATTAGTTGCATAGAATGATTTTCTACAATATGTTTTCCACTAAATAGCTGTGGTAGAGTTTAAGTAACACAGCTTTCCACTTTATAAAGTGTTTACTGTAACAATCAGATAATTAAGAATTCCTCGAACGCAAGCAGCCACAATTATTAATAAAACCGCCAGGATTTCTGACAAGCAAAATTATGTATCTCTCTTCTTCGAATCAATGAGCGTTCATAATTTTTTCCGTACCGTACCGTATTTGGAAAATCCGAGTTTTATCATGAAAAACAAGTAGCAACGGTTTCTCGCGTTCAATATTGCGAATTGTTTCGAAGAAAGATTATCTCCTTTATATTAATATTCAATGTTTAATGATTTTTCAAGCATTGACCTCGGAGCACTGAAAATTTACTTTTCACCACTCTATCCGGGAAGTATATTGGAACAAAGGAACTTTTTACACTTTCGCTGAAAACAACATGGCTCTAAGTAAACAGCAAAATTTTCCATAAAAAATTTGGGAGTTTAATGGATTTACCCATATCGCCTTGTGTAAGCAATATTTATATGGATGTTGAAAGCAAAGCCGTGCAAAACCATGAATTTCAAGCAAATGCTTGAATACGCTATGTGAGTGACATTTCCAGATTGTACGAATGAATTCCTTTAGCATCTGAACAGGATAGAGGATTTATTAATTTAACATGGAAGTTGGAGATATTAATAAAAGTAAAAAACGATCCGGTTTGTCAAGTAGCACTGTATGTTATCACATTTTACTTTAAACCACTATGATTCCTGAAACGATGAAAGATGTTGCAAAATGGCTTGAGAATAGAGAAAAACTAATATTTTCTAAACAAGTCATCCTTCGTAACGAACAAGATAAAATTTCAGATATGCTACGGAACACTGGCTATTCAGATGTGAAAAGTTACCTGATAGAAACCTGTTACAAATCAACCCAGCGCTCATTTGAAGTTGTCCAATTCTATATAACTTTTGGAAGGTTTACTGTCCAAGCTAACTCGAATCCTTGGCGAATATATGGTCATAAATTAGGATTGGAAAAAGTGGCTCTTATAGTTACTAAATAATATAATACGGGCTTCAGTTATCGTGTAGTGACAACGAAAAACTCACTCTAACTAGCAGTCTAAATAAATTTACTGTATACGGCTCCTATCTTACACGAACATAATCTTAAAAAACAAGCAGGTATCAGTAGATCATACGAAAAAATACCAGAAGAAAAGCTTAATTACCAAGTTTTAAGGAATTTAATAGCCATAGGGCACAGCAAAATTAAATAAATTAAGATTAGAAGTCGTCATTGACGTTTGAATTGAGAATAATACACACATGATGCTGGGTTTGATATACGCAAAACAATTATAATTAAATGAGTCTCCTAAAGCACTGCAAATAGCTACGTTTTAAAACATAATTTGCGGACGCGACGCTTATCACAAAAACCTTTGGATAACGAAGAGCATTATAAATACGTTTTGCCAAAACACAAATATCTGCGCTCAACGCCAGGGATTTAATATCAAGTTAGTCTCGTATACTAACATAACAAACAATTGTACACGTTGAGTGAAATTAAGCTAATCTGAGGCCGCAAAGGTTGTTGACTATAAACATATGAATTAGAAATTTAAATGGGTCACATAACTTAGACAGCAACCCAGAGTACACATACCGCAACACATATCTAATATTTATCTAAAATATATATTGATCAAAGATGTTGCGTCGTTATGACATTAAAGCAGCTTTAGTAGCAATAATTGTTATCAATACATAGATATAGCGGATATGTGTGGCCATACATCAGCATGGTGGGGCAGTTTCAAGAGTTAGAGGGCGTCAAGTTATGTGGCACCCCCTGCATATCTAGAGTTACTTTATTTGAAATTTCAATCGCATCAGTTTTAGTAGTTTTACCATACAAAACCTAGAGAACTCGCATAACGAATGGAATTTGCATTCAGGATAACATGTTAGTGCAGCAATCCTGTCAAGAATAGAGCAAGGGCTTGGCGCTGGAACAGAGAGATGGAATTCAATCTGGTCCGTGCAAAAACTACAAAGGCGAACAGTAATCCGACGACAGCTAAGGATGTGAAATTCAATAAGGGCAAAGTTCAAATAGCCATAAATCGTTCGAGAACGACAAATTCGAGCGCATCTCGTAACCTAGTTGTGGCCGCCGAAGCAAAAGGTCGAAAAGAAATTAAGCCAGTTAGGAAATCCCGGCAGCGCCGGCGAGGAATCCCAGGCATTTTTGGATGCGCGATGAACTGACTGCCTCGGGACTAATTTACTCGGGGAAGTTCAACGGACAAAATATTAACAAACTCGATGGAGCTTGAACTTGGCGCTGGGAAAAGTCAAGCGCTTGAAATATTCACCGTACTTAAATTACTTCTGAAACTTTTGAAAGCTCTGCGAATATTCAGGGCCTTCTTAATGAAATAGCGCGGATATTAAAATGTATAGCTGGGGAATACTCGCGAGGATGCGACCAACGCTCATTAATTTAAAATTTTACGGTCTTGGAGATACGGGCCAACCGCTGTTAATTATTAAATGTATATAATTATATTTAGCCAGGAAAGTGAAAATTGTGTTTTTTTTTGTTTTGCAGTTTATATAGACCGCGCCCACAATGCTTAAAACAGTTAATCTAGTACAACGTTGTAGGTCACGTTATATCACAAGAATTTGCACATTGTTGTGGTAGTTATACTTACTAGGTCTGTAATAGAGATTATTTTTTGGGTAGCTTTGCAATCAAGCTTGTATGTGGTTCCTTTATGTAGCTGAGTTGAACACTGTTTTATTGTTGATATTGCTGCATTGGTTTGAAGAGAGCTTTGTTGTCAGATCGTTGCTAATTGTTGTTGTTGGGTTGGAGCCCGATTGGCACCGCAATATGTGCACTATGTACCTGGGAATAATGGGAGGCGCTCCTGGATAATCTGGGATGCTAATGTCTTAGGAACATGGTCTTCTCCTGGGCGGTAATCGCAGTTGCAATTAGCACTGACATCAGTCGGAGCTCTCTGGTACAATTAGTATTCGGCTAATGGGCGGCAGATTCAGATATTTTACTAGATGCTACATGGGAATATCGCAGGGGGCCGTAAAGCGCGCTTAAGTATTAAGATTTTGGTTGTTTTGTGCTTATGCGAATTAGTGTGTGAACATATGCCACATCCAGAACCCCTAAATCGAACGGACGGTTCGAAATTTCGGCAAATCGCCAGCTTGTAATTTACAGCCAGAGTACATACAGTATTATATGGGTGCAAATCATGGACAATACGAGAAAGCAAAAAACAAATAGTATACGTGGGGAAGACGTTAATTAACAGGACGTTTCAATTACAATGAATGGTAACTAATGAAGAAGAACTACGATAGCTACAAAAAGAATGGAAAGCAATAACGCTAGACGAGAAGTGAGGACGGAATACGTAAATAAATTTAAAAAAACCATATTTATGAATAAAACTCTTTTATTATTATTATTATTATTTGATTTAGATTATGCTCAACAATGGAAGTAGTTGCAGTTCAAATCCGAGTTAAGACACCTTAACAAGAAATAAGAGTGCATCGATAGCTCAGTGAAAGGGGAAAAGGTAATTCTATAGCTTTGTTTGCTGGCTGCTAGACATAATAGATTGTATCGTAAAGATAGCTGACAAATTCGAAACTAGCGTGGTATGTTTACATTTTTGAATTTTTGCTTTATTTTTACTCTTTTTTCGATGGTAGCGGCGATATTTTACTTCCGATTGCAGTCGCGTTTTGCTAATGCTCGGCACAGTGGGCTTGCACACCTAAGACTCAAATGTGACTTATAGGAGACCGGTTCGCAGCACAGTTCAGGGCATGGCGTCACACAACAAAGAAATTCATAATTCAATTTCACGGTGAAAATTCACGTAAAAATTTTTGCCAGCATCAAGTAGGTTTGGAAATCCGCAGAACACTTACCTAAATACAACGATGGAAAAAGACCCAAAGACTCGGACGGTCAATGTTTACGACAAGCAAAACATCACAATGGCATCTGTTTATAAGTCGTATAACACAAACACGTCATAACCTAATTGAATGCAGAAAAGTTCTTAAAGTTTCAAACGGCACCGTTTTTTAAGACAGCATCAGCGGCTCTTTCTCTGCCGGTCTAGAAGAAATCGCTGCTATGAGTACAAGGGAGAGAGACGCTTGCGGGATAGCAGCCCAGTTGTTCGACGGCAAGTCGAAGAAGACTGCTCAATCAACTCAACGGTATGGTACGCCAAGGCGATCGAAGTAGACACTAGATCCTGATTGTTGTATGCGTAAGTAAGTCAAAATGACAAAAATATTGGTAGGTTTCTTTCAGGATCGCCGCACGCGGACTATTCAATTCTTAGAATACACACGTCTAGCTCACATACTTTCGGCTGGCGACTGCCTAGCCTATATCGGAAGTAATTCTCTCTCCGTGAAATGTTTCATCAACAAGAAAAATAGTCGCGGTTGCATATGAGCGGACAAATTCGTATAGCCTAACAAAGTATGCAACAAACTAATCTATATATTAATAGCATGGAAGGTTTCTATCAGTAGGTGTGCCTAATTTCGAGAATTTTGCTTGCTTCGGAACAGTCTTGTGTCTATTTCGGGGAACATAAAAAGCAGGAATTGGATTACATACAAGTTCGAGAAGAATTAATTGAATAGTTGTGTAACCGATACGTCTTCTTCAATTACAAATATCTGGAAGAAAATATGTTTCAATATTATCATATTGCGTAAAGGACATGAAAATTGTGTAATATGAGCAACTAACCACTATGAAGCTTGACATTTTGGTCCTTGGAATTACGTAAAAGCGTTAGTCAACTCACGTAATACTTGAAATTTTCATAAAGTTTCAAAGGAATATCATGTGCTGCATATTAAAAACTGTGTACTGCGTGGTTTTGCATCTGGCGCATTTTAGTTAAGTTAATTTTAAGTATTAGTGTAAGTGTAAGAACAAGAAGTGCGTGAACTCTACGGACGCAGCCCAATTACCAGTTAAAACTACCTTTCTTCAAGACTATCATTGTGTTTATTACTTTTCTTTTGCAAATTTTTAGTTTTTCCTTCTTTTCCTGCTATTAATGACATGGTTTCAGCTGCATATATCACCATTGGTTGAATTATCGTCGTTTATATTCATAGTTTGTTGACTTCACAGCACTGAAAACTTACTTTTCCTATTTGGAAATTCTATTTGAAAAGTATAGGGGGAATCGTTTTAAAAACAACACATTTATAAGTAAAAAGCAACAAACCATTATGTCGCCGTGTGTAAGAAACATTTTTGACTGCCCTAGTTGCGCCTAGATGATATGTTGCTTACGACCTTAGTTAACTTAGCTTTAAGTATTGGTGTAAATGTGGATCAGAAGTGTGTGAACTCTACGAACGCTGCCCCGTTAACAACGGGAATTGTATTTGCTCTTCAATTAGAATCCATAAGAACAACAAGTGGAGCCCAAGTTACCCAAGGTAAAAATCATATTATGTATTTTGAAGTGCGACGATTGTAACATTACATCTTTTGCTACAAAATGAAGGATTTTTAAGTAAAGACTTAAATTCTGGCCTTTGTCTTATCTGCTTTAAACCTATTACGCTTTTAAATCTACTTCTTACCATTTAGTTAGTTGCTACTGAGTTGGCTGTGGTACTAAATCAAAGTCGTGTACTGTTTTTACCTTAAAATCGAAGCGTTTCTTTCTGATTTCAGTGATATAAGATTTCATATATCCTTTACTCAGATCTACAAGTGTCCACTATATTTCGAAAATTGAAAGTGCTACTAAGCGTTATCGAATTTTATGAAAAAGTACCTATTTGTATGTACTTGTGTCCTAGCGGTTATGGTTATGGAATTATTTGACATTAAGAAATCGTCTTTTTACATTTTTAAAGGGGTGCAGTACTAGGCCAAATTTAAAGGCGACACCAGATTCGCTTTGAAAATGTATGCAATCAATATATCTTGAAAGTAACGAACACATAGTTCGAACATAAAGACATACATAAATACTCACGATATCAACATACAAGGGGACTTATCGATTACCAACTACTTTACACCAAGACAGCAGGCCAGTGTAAAAGTTAAATATGTTCGATGGTCGGTGCTATAAAGAATGTATACACCCTACAATACATCTTATAAAAAACATATGAGTAGAGAAAGCTAAATACTAAGTATAACATTGAGAGTCTGAAAAACGACAAGACTAGGATTTGGTTTTTGCGTTTACTGGAATTATTCTTGTTAACATAGAATTTCGGCTTAGACCGCGTAGTCTTTGTGGATAAACACCCAACATTCTCTGGATTAATGTGCCTTGCACCTTGTGAATTTCAGCAAGGATCCACGCGATGTCCATGCTCTTTGGTGGCTCGTGTTGTTTGAGTACCTTGAGAACGAGGATACCTAGGCAGATTTGGCTAGGGCTGGGCATACATTTACAAATGGGCACACCTTCGAATTTGATCACTCCAGAGTACTTGCCATAGTAGCTCACTACTTTCCACCAGTGATATGTGAAGCCATAGAAATAGAAAAACATCCAAATAATATAAACAGAGAAGATGGTTTTAAGCTTAGTAAAACGTGGACTCCTGTGATACACGATCTAAAACATTACAACCACTGTGCGTCATGCGGCCACGCCCCATAAATTACGCTGCACTTGAATGACCAATCAGTGTTGCGTCGTTCCGAACGGTTAGCGCAGAGGACTATAAGTAGCTCCACACCGACCTTTAGTTCTTAGTGCGACTTTCACTCTGGTGATGTAACTGCAAGGTCTTGCGGGATATTAATCAATATGGATGCACAAACAGCAACAAGGCCAAATCTATATCCTCGTTCTCAAGGTACTCAAACAACACGAGCCACCAGAGAACATGACCATCGCGTAGATCCTTGCTCAAATTCATAAGGTGCAAGGCACATTAAGTGATAGAGTGTTGGGGGTTTATCCACAAAGTCTAAGTGGTCTAAGCCAAATTTCTATGTTAATAAGAAAAGAATAAAACTACCAACATACAGAATCATGTACAAGAAAAGCAGCTCAGAAGGCTGGTGAGATGAAGATATTGAAAGACAGATCTAAGAAAAGAAACAGTTGTACATAATCATCCTTCAAAAGAATAAGGGAGAAAGCAAAGAAAAACAGAAAAGGAAATGCGTAGTGGTGAAGACAAAGAACGAAGCTTGGATTAAGAAGTGTGATTACATCAGAGATTTGGAAGAAGATAAAATTAGTTAAAACATTCAATAAAGAAGGACTCAATATGAATGTCATATTGAATAAAGATTGGGTAGATTACATTAGAAATCTCCTAGAAATACGATGGTAATTCCTAGGAGCAAAACCAGAATGAATTAAAAATGCTCAAAACTATTTATGATAGGTGCTTAAATGGAGAAGAAATGTAAGGAATATGGAGAACGTCATACTTCTCAGTTCTATATAAAAACGGCAGTGTGGTACAAGAACTTAACAGCAGTGATGCTAATAATAAGAATATATTCCAAAAATCTTCAAATTTACAATCAATAACCTCCTTACACTTAAAAATCGCTTTAGGGACACCAGTGCAGCGAAATTGCTTTTTTTAGATTTAGAAAAAAGCCTACGACAATGTTCCAGTATCACCACTTTGGACACAGATGACAAAGCAGCGGACTAAGGCAAGGTTGCTGTTCCATATTTTGTTTAAAGTGCGAAGCGAAAGTGTGGAGATTTAATTAAATCAAATAACAAAAACTGAGCAACTGAACTGGGTTGCTTAAGAAGAAGTTGTAGAAAGTCAAGAATGGAAAGGATCGAAAGCGAAGTCATTATAGAGAGCACGAGTAAGGGGAGAGAAAGACCGAACGAAAGTAGATTGCTAAGCAAAGTACTGGAGTGGTTTCCAACAGTAAAAAAGAGGAGTGGAGATCTAAACGAAGCTGGAGAAATGATGCTGACGATGCGATGGGATAAAAGTACTTGAAGTACTATTATGATAATCAGTGTCCCAAAACATTCGTTATCGAGCCGGCACTAAATTTACGAACGAAAGTTAACCGTAGAGAATTTGTGTATGTATTATATAAAGCAAACAACCACTTTGATAAAATAAGTGAAACACTAGAGAATAGCTAGAAACAGCCACTGGATTAAAAAAAAAATAGCAAACTAGGTGTTTATGAATGCATTCATTTTTATTTTGGTTGTTCTGCCCCTATTTTCTTTGATTATATTATCTAAATATTGTAAACAGTAGTGGGCTAAATTTTTACTTCAAATTCCTTTGAAGTTGATCCAATTAATCTTATTTCACCTGTAGTTTCTTTGGGAAGGTCCCTTACTTTGAGTAGTTTAGTTGGCACTCCTACTTTATTCGCTGCTCCCAAAGTTCGTTTTTTGGGACTGTATTAAAACGGTTTCTTCCTCCAGTAAACATCTGCTTTGTGGTAGCCTGTTTTCCTAAATGCCATTTGTTTTACAGTAGCCTCTCTAATTTTTTAAACATCGGTTTTTGTGTTATTCGTGACAGTCATATGGCGTTGGCAGTTTTACAGTTCGTGGCGCTTCCTTTTTATGTATCATTAAGATTATGCTTTCTTTTCATTCATTTGTAGTGTTTTCAGTGGTTCATACTTCCTGGCAGATTTTTCTTATTATTTCATGTATTATGCTTCATCAAAACCTTATTAATTCTGGGTGTTATATCGTCAATGCTCGTAGTCTACTTATTTCGTATGGTTTTAATTGATTCTTCTACTTAATTGATAATAATTTTCCTGTCCACAGTCTCCCCGCATATTGGGGTTTTCTATGTGACTTAAAACTTTTTTTGATATACTTTCACCATACTTCAAAGACTTACAGTTTTTCTTCGTGACTTCGGCTATCTTAAAATTTGTTTCAAATTTCATCTCCAAACTCTCTGCAAGTTGTTACCTTTTGTTTGTTTTTAGCTTTCTTTGTTTCATTTCGTTTATTTCCTTACTCGCTTTTCACCTTCAACATTAGATATTTCGTGAATATGCCTTTGATTTTCTTTTGTTTGAGAAGTATAGTATTCCCAATTAACAGGCTATGGTTAGTATCTGTTATGCTTTCAGCTTTTACCCGTCTGCTTCGATTGTGACTCCATATATATTTTTGTGGGAAAAGAATATATTTTCCTTAGCAGCTAGTTTTCAATTCAATGTTCTAACATTCTTTTGCCAGAAATCCTTGTTACGCCACCGTTGTATTTCCATGGGTGCATGTCGTAGTTGAGTTTCATATCAAGTGTTCCAGTCACTCATAATTAACAAATGCTTATACTGAACACAGGAGCGCGAATATTTGTCACGAATATGGCGTCTAAATTTTTGGAATATTGAGACAATAACAGTTCATTGTGGAACAAGACACAAAGTCCACACTCGTGTAAAAAAGACTTCACGTATATGTTATACACTATACTTTTTTTATGACTGTACATTAAAAAACTGAAGAAAACCGGTTATGGTTTAATTTTCTTTATTGTAATAATTCTTATTATTCTTTTTTCAGTTTCAAGTTCAATTATGCAGAAAATATCGACAACGATTAATAAAATTTGAATGACTTTCAAGCATAAATGAAAGTTTCCTTTTAAAAATAGAATTAATTTAATATTGAACTTTATGTCTTCACTTACAAGGAGCGTGGTAGAATTGAGTGCATGTATTATTTCTACTTTCCTCATCTGAAAGAGGAAGCCAGTATTGTAATGATGAAAAATCACCTCTGTCCGTCTGTTGACGGTGTCGCTCAAAAACGATTTGTTGGAGGAAGACGCCATTTTGCATAAAGATAGATGTCTACCTGGCTCGAAACTGAAAATACTGGTCACATATATGCCAAGATGCCGCTCAGGAACACTTCGGAAATACTAACCTTAAGAAGGGACCTTTTAAATCAGTTTCTTATTATTCGGTCCACTCAATCCAAAATGGCAAAATCCATATATTAAGATGGTTTTACGCTCGCAATTTAGCTCTGAATGCAGTGAGAAATATTTAACAAAGTCAATTAAAGCACAGAGTTAAAATATTTTATGTAATTGCAATTTAAACAGTAATTGAAATGATTAAATGCATTGGTAATGAGATGCAAGCAGCATAATTAGAGGGATAAAGGCAAGCATAAGCAAGGCAGATTTCAGAGCATTTGAATTTGAAGTTTGAGTAAAATAATATAATTAAAATAATAGGTTAAAGCCAGACCAAATGAAATGAAATAACACAAAAGGTTGGTTATGTGCATATTAAATGAGCGGAGTTATTAATAAAAGTGCAGGCCAGTGAAAAGCAAGCAAGCTGAAAGGTAGATGAAATCGAGGCAAAATAAGGATAAAGTAGAAATTGCAAAGAGCAATAGAAAACGAAGGCAACCGAAAAGAAGAATAAATAGTGATGCGTTAAAACTGAACTCAAGCCCAGTGCATTAATAAAACAAAGTGCTATAGCAGATCAGTGATTTTAAAAACGTTTGTGTGTAACGAGAAAGAACCATTTTTAAAAATAAGCAATAAAGACAATTTTAGATTTAAGCAAATGTTAACTTTTGAGAAACATGTAATCAATTTTATTCCATTAATGTCAAATTGTTATTAAAACTAATTTCTATTTAACAATACCAGATCGCTGTAACATAGCAACGCGATGATGTTTTGTATATAATAAGGAGGACAATTGAAATAAATTATAAGAAGCTTGGTGCAAAATTGTGCTCCACAAAATCAATGCTTTAAATCAATAAAAAAGTATACATTTTTAGTACCCAAGTTACCGTGCACCTGTGGGAACGTTCGTGGCAGTTTCCGCAAAAAAAACATTACAAATTTTCCAAACATCTCCGAGGGGACATCGGCAGCCGGCACCTGGAAGCTTCAAGGATTGATTCCGGCCCATTTAAGCTGCGGAAGCAAGAGGTCTGCATTACAACAGGTCAGAGGGCTCTGCAAGAGCATCCTGAACGAGATTTGCGGCCAAGGAAAGCGTCTCCAAGAGCAATACTCCATCGGCGTCACCTGCGCTTAGCTTCGGCCCAAGTTCGGCGAAAGTTTTTACAAGGTAGGATCTGCCATTTATTCAAGTGTTGTGGGTCTGGAAAGCTGTTGAGCTCCAAGAACAAAGCCTGTGGAAGAAGTACATCGCATTTTCAAGAGTACAGCCGTAATCTTCATAAAATCCACGGCGTCGTTTGAATTTGCGGATTAGGCCAAATTTTCCAGCCATTTATAGGAAGCAAAACATCCAAGCATCGGGCGTCATATCTACGTCACGACTAAATCAAAATTGAATCAGTTGTTGCCAAGCGGAATTATTCAAATCAATTTACCTGACGCTTCCCTGCTTTATTTCACGATTTAAACATTAAAATTAACGCTAATTGCACTGGCGAAATTTCTGTGTTGAGCTGTCAGATTGAGGTTACGAATAATACGTAGTTAGAATCAGTACAGTCAAATCTGAACCTACACCTGAGATTAAGCAGTTTTGTGTTTCTGCCGGCGCTAGTTTATAAAATTATTGCAGTTCAATAAAATATAAACAGGGACAATTAACCAATTTATTTTAACATTAACGAATACATTTCATTTTTAATTAGCCTAAATTACTGACAGGCCAAGTTAGCACAATAAAAATATACCCTGAGAATTGTGGTGATTTGCCCCAATAATTAAATGTCCTATTTATAAAAACCGTTATAAGTTAAAGCATTCATTACAATATAGAGAAAAAAAAGAAATATTATAAAAAAAAGATTATGGAAACGAAAACATACTACATGCGATTAATTAACAACAGTAATAATAAATCTCGGACCCTATGGCAACGAGCAAACCCCAATAACACAAAGACTAAGAGGATGGAAGATTGCTCTTAGTTCTGAGGGTCAAACCACTTATGATTCATCAGCAGTAGCTAATCAATTTGTCAAGTTATTTTCCTCAGCTGCGGAAAATTTAGTGGCACAATGTTCTCAATGAAATCCTTTGGAGTGTACCACAACTCCTATGCTACCACACACTATCTCTTTAATTCCGTAATTATTAATGAGCTAAAAGACATTGTCTCCCGTCTGAAAAACAGTTCTTCAACAGGGATAGATACTATTTCATCTAAGGTGTTCAAGCACGTTATCGACGAAATAGTACATGTTTTACTATTAATCATTAATCACTTTGTAGAAAAAGGTGTATTCTTAGACGCACTCAAACCAGCCAAATGTACAATGGACAATAAAAATTATGTAGCCGGATTATTTTATGGTTTTACTAGTGCCTTCAATGCCCTGTAAAGCACAAGGGTATCTTCAAAACTATATAATATGGGCATTCTCGAAAATGTGTTAAGTTGGGTGATGTCGTGTGTTAGGGACATACAACTGTTCGTGGAAATTAGCCATATCCATTCTACTAAACATACTATCAAGCTAGGCTTTACTCAAGGCTCTGTTATGGGTCCACTGATATTTTTACTGTTCATTAATGACCTGCCAGTATTTGTTAAATCAAGATTTGTTATTATATATGCGGATGACACATCTGTTATTGCTGCGGTTGACGATGCGGATGGTTTACTTAGCCTCATCAACCGCATCACATATCTCGGTACCACATTAGATAGCGATCTTACTGGAGTGATAAAATTCAACAGTTTTGTAATAAACTGAACACTTTATACTACTTGATGCTTCAGCTTAAATCTGCATTAGATATTGTAAACTTAATTACGATATATTACGCCCATGTTTACTTTCATCTATCATACAATATACTGTTACGGGGAAAGGCACTCTCAATTAAAATAGTATTTATTCTTTACAAAAGAATAATTCGATTTATCTGTAATATAATACCACTAATATCATTACTTACAATATTTTTACATTGCCTTGTATAGTAATTTATGAGGCAGCCTTACATGTGTTTAGTTAGTTTGTAAAAAACAAGAACTTTCATAATTACGCCACTAGAGGAGGGAATGTTTTGTCTATACCCACTACCCACTCATAGGACAGCTACATTTGAAAAATCACCGTAGTAGTTATCTATTAAGATCTTCAATGCGTTGCCAGATGTAACTAGAAACATAAATAACATTAACTGTTTTAAGCAAGAATTAAAAGCATTTCTTATAGAAAAGTGCTACTACAATGTCATAGAATTGTGCTATTAGATCATTGTCGAGATTTTAGTTTTATCTATTGTATAATATGACCACTTTTGTATTCTACTATGCCTTAAGTTTGTCCAAGTTTGTATTTTGGTATGTTTGTAGTGATCTTTAAGACCAATAAACAATTATCATTATTATTATCTTCAGTTAAATATATACAGCTTGGGTAACTTACAAAATAAAATTCTGCTTATTTTAGCTTTAACTCGAAAATTAAAGTAAGAAAAGTAATATATCGCACACAGCTCATGTTTTTACCGTTGATGAAACCAGACGTATTTTCGGCACAACCTAAACAGGGTAAACACATTTTAAAAATTGTGTTTTTTGGTAACTACAAAATTGTAAGTTTCAAAACTTCCACTTGCGAAGGAAGTTCTGAGTAAAGCCCTTTACAGATTTTCTTCGAATCTTGTAGTTACATAGTGACTTTTTAGTTTGATCTGCGCTAATTTTAGTAGTATAACTGTTTTTGTGTAGTGTACATGGCAAAAGTTTTCAAATTGAAAAGGGTAAAATGCGGCAAAAAATTGCATATTAAACGCAAGAGGAATATAAGCTTTTATTTAAAAGTAGAAACAGTAGAAGAATTTGATTTAATAATCAAGTCCTTCCACATGGAATAAATAGAGCAATCGTTTTAGCTTACGATGCATGCTGTTCCTTTGAAGATTTCTAGCAATTTCAAATATTACTTGAGTTAGAAAACGTACCAGGCATCTAGACATCAGCCCTCGTAGTCGTTTATTGCTAATATGACTCGATTTGCGTTTGCCCTCTGTACAATATGGTAAGATTGAAAAGTTATGCTTTAAATTTCCAGTCCGATGTTTATAAACGCAAATTTTGTTCCTAGATTTTTGCCATTGCGGATGATGTATCGGTGTCACAGCAGCTGTATAAGAACGTCTTCATTCTGTATATAATGAAATTCTTGCTGTAAACATGCACCGGAAAATACTCTCTAAATACTTTAGATTGTTGCGAAGTTGAGAAAATTCTCGAAATTACTCACACTTACTGCTAGAAATATTTGTTACCAGTCTCTGTATTAGTTATATCAGTGTTCAGTTAATCGTTTTTGTTCTAGATACTTGTTGCATCCAACATTCTTAATAATTGTATGTATTTAATTTTTAATGATGGCAGAAGTCAATATTTGACAGATAATCTAGCTTTCTTTTTCTCATTCCTTTACATTTCGCATTACTGCAGAAAGACATCTGGGCCACACCAGGGTTAACATAAAATCAGATGGTCGTAGTAAGATGTAGCTTGGCACCAGGTGATTTAGGGGGGAAGGCAGCAACACGCGAGTCATCATAACTCCCCTCTTTGCTCCATTTAGGATTCCTTGGATACGCGAAGATGAAGACGGCCTCGAACTAGTATAAGGGAGCGACCCTCGGTCACTTTCAGCCTCACTTAACCCTTTCCTTTCAGACTCCAATTGAGAACCTGAAAAGAACTCAGTTAAGCCCAGCGAGAGCAGCCGTAGGCCATGAAGAGCTTAAAACCTAATGTTAGTTTTTTTTTGAGAAGTTGAACCACTTGAGAACCTTAACCTAACCTGAAACCTCCTTTCCTGCTTGGGTTAGTTGACCTGTCTTGAGTAACCTCTAGTCCAGAGTTACCTTCACGTTCAGGTTAAAGGCGCACAGAATATTGTGGTGACGGATTTGGAAGTGATCTTCTGGATCTTTAAATCAGAGGCGCACAGACGATCATGTTGACGGGTTTGGAGGTGGTTCTCTACTGTCTAACTCCTGAATATCTTAGTCAAAGGTGCAGAAAAGATCATGATGGTGGGTCTCAATATTTCCATGATAAGTAAGTTTTTTCTATGTATTATTGTAAAATTCCTTCTATTGTCTCTATTACACAGTTAAGGTGTCAACATTTTCGGCATGAAGAACTGTAATTGAGATCGGTTTAGCATAGGCTCAAAAACTGAATCGAGACTCATGGCTACTCTGTGGTACTTCTCGTTGCAGTTAGTTTGTCATTAGTGTAACGTTAGCCACTGCATCAAATTTACCTAAGGAACAAATAGTGTGCTAGAAATTTAAATGCCGATAATTCCCGTTACAATTTTTACTAAAATCTTCATAGCATTCCGATTTTCGATAACGCGACCTTAACCGCTATGCGCGAACGTAGTGTAACCCTATACGCCACGCAGTTCCTTTTCTTGGCCCCTCTAAAAATGAGCAGATAATGAGGTGGTCGAAGGGTATAAAAGGAGAATCCTAAGCTAGTTAATTTTACTTATATCTTGAAACCTAAACCTGATCCTGATCACCACGTCCCCTCCGGAGCTTGGCTCCTTTTTCCTGACCATCCTCACTTGTCTGGCGACGGTGGACTTGGTTCCCGTCTCACTGGAAAACTCCTGTACCTGTCTGACGACGGTGGACTTGGTTCCTTCACCTGTCCTCACCACCTGATTCCGCCAGCTATTATTGCCATAACCACTTTATGAAATTAACATACAACACGGATTACCAGAATATTAAGAGAAACCTACAAGCCGCCAGTATGATCCAGATGCCTCAACGCAGGCAAATTAGCCGGCACAGCCCTCTCAGCAATTTAATGCGGTTTACTTAGCTAAGTGGTTTAGGATGTATTATTTTATGCATGTGTGATTTACCGTCGATTTAAAATGTACCTAAAATTTAAGCATGGTATAATAAGCTAGAATGCATTGAACATGTATTGTACGTCTAAATTACCGCTAAATGTATATATCTCTTGTCTCTTTAAGTCGGGTATTGTAAAGTAAGTTTTTGGGCATATACTCGTCAGCAGTGCACTGAAGTCTTCAGAACTCTGCGCCAAATGTATTAATATTGCTTTTCCCTGTGGAATTCAATCGCCAAGATCTTTCGATAGCTTTACTGAGAAAGCACAGGTGGAATTCATAGGAATTGTTTGGAAGCCTTTGTTGCGGTCACATCTACAAGGCTCAAATGCAATATGAATTTTATTTTAGTAGAGGTCTTTGAAATGTTCTGTCTTCTGTTTATTTGTAAAGCGCAGTGCAGCTTCGCCTGGTAATATAAGGCCCAAATCCCGGAGTTGAGCACCGTACACATTTTACATCGTCAGGAGTTCTTCTATGGGGAAGCCTGTCACTTCATTACAGGCATTTAAAACGCCATAGTAGTGTTCTAAACAATAACAAACGCAGTGTTCTTGTAACGACTGATTTAACTATCGCAAGCAAATGCCTAAGTCATTAGTTGGCCACGGCAACCTTTTAAGAACGTTCAGATAGTAAATGGGTTTTGACCTGTAACAAAAAATACTGCTTCTCCATCTGAAATGAATTAAATTGGTGAAAATCGCTAACTCTTCTTGCTTGAGGTGCTTTAATTTCAGCTCTATTAACAAATCCATTAAGTTTTTCGTTTTTTTATATCTGTACGTTTAAATGAGAGATACGCCTTTTTAGCTGATACATAATCTGTTTTTTTAATGGAAAGATAAGTATTCCGCGTTGCTAAAACCAATCGGTTACTAAACTATTAACGCTGGATTTACAGGATAACATTTGACATAACACATAAGCATGCACTAATCAAACTAAAAAGCGTGATGCGCCAAAAATATTTCATAAGGAATTTTATAAATGATGGTTATGAAAAGGGCTAGCTATTTTTACCTACAAAAATTTAGAAAATGTTTTGGCTGACAGAAAAATAGGCCGAAAATTAATTTTAATATGATCGCTTTATTGCGAGATTCTGCTTCGGCCCGCTAATTTTTCAGAGTCTTTATGCTTTCAGATCAATACCTTGTTTACGAAGTTATGACGCAAACTTATTTAGCCTGCTTTTTATGGATTCGTGCCAAACAGCAGTCCTTTAAACACTGGAAATTCGATAAATCTCTCCGAAAATATGTGAGATTTGAGCTAGAAGGAAAAACGAGGTCCAAGAAAGTGATAAAAAGCTAAATGAATTGCTTCCTGCCAATTATGACTATCTGCTAATACCGGTCACTAGCTTTTCTCTATTTAGTATATGAATGGAATTGAACAAAAGAAGCCGTTGGTATTTGCAGCTGTCGGCAAAAACATTGCCGGATCTTTAGAACCCTCTACGCAGGAATGATAATTGTTATTGCAGATCCAAAAGCACATTTGCTGGAATTAACAAAACACGGTGGGTGGAACTCGAGTACAGCTGCAGAAAGAAGAGTGAAATTCATTATCAACAGATACAATAGATGGAGAAGGCATTACCCATTCGCTTTCATCTCATCGCAATAACATTTTATTGTTTAAATCTAGGATAGGGATTCTGTGAAAAGCTTTGTCGCTTTTCGTCCATTTCGAATTACACATGTGGCGAGTCTAGAATTTAAAATTCGTACGCTCTCCGGCTACCACGCTAACAACAACCCCTAAACAAGGAAACTCTTCCTTAATTTCTAGGGGCCTTAGAACAAAGAGGGCTAATAGAACCACTTTGTGGTTAAAACAGGGCACTGGCCTATAATAAGAGGAAGAAGACATGTGGTCCTCATGATAGAACCTAAACCAGCTGCAAGTGTGGAAGCGATACATGAAAAAGATTTTCAAAGACGCTCGACATAGCGATCACGGTATCCACAAAGCGATAACTACTTAGAAAGATGTAGAGGAGGTGAAGAACGGGAAGGCAACAAGTCCAGACCAAGTCAACTCGATCTACCTCGTGAACCTTCCGAAGAAACCTAGTATGAAGCACGATGTAGACCACCAAACTATCAGTCTATTGAGCCACGCCTTAAAGCTTCTTCTTGGGTGGTATCAAAACGACTGTTTTGGTTTTCGCAACGGGCTCAGAATCCGAGAAACTCTTTTTAGCAACCAGGTCCTGGTACAACGACACCCTGATATCAACCACATCCGAGAAGCCATTTGACAAGATCTGACACTAGAAGATGATTGAAGTGTTGTAGCTTACGATGGTAGACGTACCTCGTGAACCTTCCGAAGAAACCTAGTACGAAGCACTGTGCAGACTACCAAATTATCAGTCTGTTGAGCCACGCTCTTACAGGACAAAATCGACTTTAACGACACCGCGCCAGCTCATACAAAAAGTCACGAAAAAGTTAAACTGCCAGTGCGGACGGTATTACTCAAAATCGAGACAACGGCTCACATAGGACCGCTGCCTTGCCCGTAACAAGAGGTGCCGACTAGATTCAGTGAATCAAGGGGTGGTCCAACACGAGATAACCTACGGGCAAGGCCCAATGAACGGTAAACAGTGATAAAATAGATTGAGTTCCACCCAGTTCCATCAACAGGGACAAAAATGCAAATGTAAGCCCACAGAGAAACCGAAAGCAAATGTGCCTACCTTTAAACTTTTCACCTTGGCGAAATCCAAAAGCTAAACAGGATATAGTAGAATCAGTGTGTATAGCCTCGCGACTCCCAGTACTGCAACAACGAGCGCCCTGACCTACCTGTGACGCTTACAACAGGCGCGGGAAATTCACAAGACAACATATAACAAAACAATCTATTGGTCTAACACTTAAATTTATATACACAGGTACTGCGTCCGTCAGCGTACAAAGTCGAAAGAAAACGGTAAATCGGACTACAACTACGAGCCCAAAATGGGTTACTATCAGTTAAATTAGTAGATGAACATGACTATAAATACGAGCCCAGAATGGGTTACCATCATTTAATTTAGTGCGAGAATATCATAGCGGACAGTTTTAAGGCAAACTAGCGTACAAAGCAAAAACTACAAATATTACATGCACCTGAGAGCTATCTAACGGCTAACTTCTATGCACGCTACCTTATTTATTGCAGTTTTGCTTGTTTCTCAAGGTCGGTGACCGGAACTCGCCTCTCAAAGTAGGGAAGCCGTAGCTGTACTCGTGGATGACGCATACTCCGGGATACCTTTCCACAAGGCTCGATGCGGCGGGACACGCATGGGAAAAAGAAGACGGGAGACCTTTTTTGCACGTCCTCGTGGATATGATCCCAATTAATTAGCGGAGAATTGCCTTCATGGCATTCGAGACTTCGGGACGTCGGTCGACGAACGGAGCAGCACCAAAACCACACACACGACTTGTCGCTTCAACGGATAAAAACGCTCTCGACAGGCCGCCACGCGCCCGAAGACCCGCTCGCAGCAACAGCCAGCAACCAACTGACTCAAAACTCAAATCAAACACTTCACCCCGCCGACAGGGAATGGGCGACTACAACGCAGAAAGACGGAGACCACTCTGTCGTTCTCACATGCTCACGTTCAAATCCACTCTCGAAGACACGCCACAAAGTTACAACAAGCACACGTGCAACCGAGACGGCTCAAGACCAGAGCGCAGCTGGGCGACGGTTTGAATAAACTTGATGCACACTTAACTTTAGGCGGAAAAATATTAAAGAAAGCTATATAGAAGCGGGGTCGTAATCTTGAAATATCGAAAAATAACTCGTACATACATAAGACTTGAAAATGTCGTGACAACGCCTTAAAACTTAGCCTTGGGTGGCATAAAAAACGACATCAACAACTCGCAATTTGGTTTTCGCAACGGGCTCAGAACCCGTGAAACTCTTAATAGTATTCAGGTCTTGGTACAGCGATACCCTGATGTCAACTACAATGTTTTTTTCTGCTCCGTAGAGTCCCTTCTTAACCAACCTCTATTGGTAGCATATACGCATAGGGCTAACGTTTCGATTGTAAGTCTCATGATAGAAGAAATCGGGATGCAGAGAGGACTAAGGCACATATTGAGGAAAGGTTTTCATAATGCCGAAGATGGCATAGCATCAACGGAGTGCTGGCACAGGACACTGTCATTCTGACCGTGTGTGAAACGTACGGGCTACAATTGAACGCTAAGGAAAGTAAGTATGTGGTAGTGACTATTAAGAACTCGATAGTAGATATAGGTGTGACAGTGGGAACAGAACAATTTCAGAGGGTCGCCAAGATGACGCATCTTGGATCTATGGTTGTAGCACACCGGGACCACCAGCCGGAAATCCGATGTTTTATCGAGAAGGCAAGAGAAGCACTTCATAATCAAGCTCCAGTGCCAATAGAGAGCTAACGTCACGGTCGGAGTCTCACGATAGAAGAGATCGGGATACGCAGAGGACTAAGGTAACGACTTCCGATATGACACTATGTCCTTAGGAAAGTAAGTCTATGGTAATAACTACGCACCTAGTAACAGAGAGAAGTGTGACAGATGGTCGTCACGATGACGTATCTTGGATCTAGGATTGGAGAAGATTGGAACAAGTCGATGGAAATTCACTATCGCACCTTGGGAAAAGACCGAAGCGTTCAAGATGTGGTGCTACCACCGCGTACTGTAAATTAGTTGGGTGAAGCATATACCCATTGAAGACGTCATTAGGGTGATGCGACACTCAAATATAATCTTCTTCACCTCATTATGCAAGGGAAGATTTGTAACTGGCGACGCCGGCCTAGAAGAAGAATGACTGCCTGAAACACCTAGGGAAGTGGCTCAGTTTTTCATCTAGTGATATCTCGACTGGAGAGGGCGATAAAGTGATAGTGGCCAATATGATAGCCAACGTTGGGTAATGGTCGTGTTACAGGAAAAAAAAAATGGGGATCTATGTGTGTGAGTGTGGAATTAAGAAAATTTAAGAATATAAGTTGTCAAATTTCTTACACTTGATAGTATGGCGTATAGGTCAAAATAATTGAACATATGCTAAAATAATGTTAACAAACTTCGTTATTTTAACTGGCAGATATTACTCTTTTTTATCTTTTGCGAGTACAATCATGGGAGATAACCTAAACGTTAAAAGATTCACCAAATTATAGTACAAACAATATCGGTTATCCATGCGTTCTAGGGATTGAATAATATGTATGTATTATCGATAACCTCATTTTACCTTGCGCTTGAATCTTGCGGTATAATGCTCAACTTGCCCCGGATTCGGGATACAAAGTTGAGCGCACCATTTGTGCTTGCGCAGCAACCATTGTGTGTAGTGTGTGTCATGGTGATGTGTTGACCTTGTTACTCTATTTCTTAGGTCTGCGGTTCTAAGTGGAGCACAGTTAATTTGGTGCCCAACTGTGAATGGCTTCACCGAGCCCGATTCCAATCGCCAAGGCTGCTGAAAAATTCCGGCCTCCGCGGGATTCGAACCGAAGATTTGCTTAATGCAAGCCTAGCGCCTGCCCAACTATGCAAAAAGTTTACACATTACCCTTTTTCTGTGACGTCAGAAATAACAAAACATAGCGTTCAAAACGTATGTCTTATATTGCATTGAAATTCAAAAAGATCATTTAGATCGCAGGTAGTCAACTTTAGAAAGAATTTGACATATACCTAACCTATAATGTAACGGATGCTATATAGCACATTATGCAAACCAAGACATTCTTGACCTATGTAATCCGACGTTTCTCCTTTTCAAAGAAGTCCCTAACGCTTAAAATAAGATTTTAGGCTTGATCGCTTGCTTGTTATTGCGCGTTATGTTACTGTCATTTTGGACAAATGCCACACTGACAGCATTATAAAACAAGCCATACTTAAAGCGGACCTGACCAAAAACTATAGATTTTTTGTTTCGTCCAGTTCCTTATAGTTAAATAGAGAGAGAAAATTGTTACGTCACAGCAAAAGGGTAATGTGTAGACCTTACGTGGCCTCTGGATTGAACAACAATAATAATAATAGCAGGCGTACAGGTATACATCACACACAGATCATATTTGAAGTTGATCGTTACCACGTGGCGGATGACAAATTTCTGCAAATTCTTTCTTAGATTTAGGTTACAAAGACAAACTGTAAAATTTCTGCACCGATTGCGTTTCTCGCCTTTATTTGGCATGATGCACTGACCCAAAGTACACAGTAAAACTACAAAAGAAGAGCGAACTGAACTATGCAGCGAACAAGATGCAACGCTGCGAATATGAGGTTATGTCTTTGGTCACCAGTGTCAGCAGATTGTTACGTGTCAAAAGCATTTGATATTAATACTAGTGTTGAATGAAGAATCTAGTGAGAGTGACGCGATAAAAATTAATATCAGATTGGCTTTGTTCGTTGCTAGAGGAGATATAAAAACAAGGTTGGTTTTGTTTGAGAGAAAATTTGTATATCAGCTTTTAAAAAAGGCAAGAGTTTTCGTGGGGTGTAAATGACAATCTCGCCATTTATTATGGTTTGGTGATAGTAAAGAATTGGGTTACTGGCCAGCCGTTCCTGTAAGGGAGTTCATTAAGCAGATGTCATTTTTCCAATGAATATTTATATTCAAGCTGTGAAGCGATCTGGGAAACACGAATACAACGATTGCGAAGTTTATTGCCTGTGAACAGGGTATGTAGTTTAATGTGGAATTTGCCTTTTGTTACCTGGAAATTCGATTTATAGCAACAACTATTAGGCGGAAAATCTTGGAAAGCTAATCTACCGCAGTATTGAGGGTCGAGGTATAGCGAATGACAGCCGAGGTTGGAACCTGTCAAGCTGACATGTGATAGGAGTAACGGGACGTATTAAATGTCTGCGAGTATATCGGAACAAAGATAAGTGTTTTAGCTAGAATCTGATGATATTTTTGCATATAAAAACTGTGTAACCATTAAACTTACGAGCGGTTTAAGTTAAACTATTTGGGGTACCCTGCGTGAGGTAGTAATAGTAAAGATGCTAATTGTCTGATCGATGGTAGTAATGTTCGAGTAGTAATAAAACCAGCTACAAGTATTGCTTTCTTTCATTTTGATAGGGAGTTCAATAATCGTATTGTTATTAGTTGATAGAAAGTGAAGTTACAAGTTTCTTGGCTTATATCAGTATATTTGAGTTTAACTTGTTGGCGCCATTTATAACATCATAAACTAGAATCCGCGACGTCTTCACTGATGCTAGAGACGGGCCTCAAATATACTTTTATAGTGATCGATTGTTAACTAAGAGATATAGCGATGACCTAAAGGTAGGTAAAGGAATTTATAGATAAATATAGCTAACAAGTTTGGCGCCCAACGTGGGGCTTTAATAAGATTTTTGAAGAGCTAACGAGGGGCTATAGTTTGGAACATATACCTTTAGGTCGTACTATAATAGAAAGGAGCAATACTGACAATAGTTATACATAACTTTCTGTACTCGTTTATGTAAGTGGAAAAATATCGTCAGAACGTGACAAACCAAAGAATTACTTTGAGAATAATACATAAAACGGTATACTTGGCAAAATTTTGAGTAGTTTGTTTTGGCTAATCAGATTGAAATTAAACTTTCGGGATTGTGTTTAATACGGGATTGTTTTGGATTAATGTGGATTGTTTATTTGTGGTTTTAACAAGTATAGTACTCGTAGTAGTACTAAGCTTATGTAAGTAGTACCTTGGCGTAGGTGAAATAAGAGAGATAGCCTTTGTCGATTTATTGATTGATTTGTGGAAGTAGTATCTTATTTGGATATTTTATAATTGGACATTTAATCCTTGCTGGTTTTATTTTTATTTGATTGAGTGGGTGTGTTGCATGTTAGATTTAGGAGCTCTGTGTGTATGTTTATAAAGGCTGGTTTTATTTTCATTTGTATGAATGGTGAAGACATCACGCTATTCAGGTATCATGATGAATTATCTTTTAGAGTTTTTCATTGAACGATTGCGATTTTCATTGATGGAACCTCGAGAATATACTGGCCAGATGTGCTTGAGTTTTTCTTCATTGAATGTTAGAGTCCTGGTGGTTTGATGTGCTTGATTTTTTTTTAAATTGAATGTATGTGTGAAAGGTTTATTGTGTTTGAGATTCTCTTTGTGTCTTCTTCTTAGTTTGGTGTTAACTCTGTTATGAGTGTGATGGTGATGTGTTTGGAGCAGTTTGCTTTTGCGGGATTTATAAGCCTCCTTCTAGTTAGGTTGGCGTGGTGTAGTTGATTGCTTCCTTTCCTTTTCTTTTTGAGGTGTTGATTGTGATGTGGGTTCGATGTTGGTGTGTCTGAGGGATTCGCTTTCTTTTAATCCTTGATGATTTTTAGGTCTCTCAGTACATCTTCTTAGTTTGGGTTGGCATACAGTTCTTCGATTGGCTCTTTCATCTTCTTCTGGTTTGTTGGTAAGATAACGTGGGTTGGTGTTGGTGTGTTTGGGAGATTTTGCTTATGCAGATATCACGTCTCTCAAACCATCTTCCTAGTTTGGTTATGGTAGTTATTATTTGTTGGATCTTCAATTTTATTTTCCTTTGTTTCTGATGAGGTTTGAGTACGCCCGTTGGGTAAGATAGGTTGTTGATTATGATTTCTGAATCGTCGATTAGCTCTTTAGTTATCGAGATTAGGTTTGTGGTGGTTCCTTCGGTGGCTGTTTTTGTGTCCCCGAATTGAGTGGTATCTATTTTTCCTGGGGGTGATTCTCATTCCTTGTTGTGTAACGATGTTAGACATGTTTGAGAAAACGGTTTGGTGATGTAATGGCGGCAGCATACCTGTGAATTGTGTGTACCATTATCCCTTAGCTTCAGAGATTGGTGAATTGTTAATTGGACCTGATGAAGCTCCGTTGGTATACGGATTTTTGGGTCTTGGGTACTGTTATGGGACGATTTCCCGGAGTCTTTGTGACTGGTTATTTGTCATTGGGTTGCTGGCTGGCTTGGTAAATTGGAACTTAATTCTTTTCTCAATACATTGTCCCTTCCTTCGACTAATGTAATTGGTTCTTCTTCTGTTATTTCTTCCGCTTTCGATCTTCTGGTGGTTTCTGTGTGTGATGATAAAATTTGTTTCTTCGGTTTTTTTTTGTGGTCGTTTTGTGGTGTGGAGCTCTAGCAGTGCATTGGTGTTTGGTTCTTTTGGTGTCGGTCAGCCTTCAGCTGGATCGTTAGTATGATTGTGGTTTTGTGTGAACTTGCGGTTGTGGAATATTCTCTCCTTTCTTTTGATTGGGTTTATATTTCATATAGGGTGGTTGGTTGGGCACGCAGGGAAGGTCACGATAGGGATCATTATCATCATGTTTTCCCCATTGTAAAGTATAGGGTGGTTGGTTGGGCATTGCAGGGAAGGTCACTGTAGGGAGCTATTTCATCTAGTTCTTCCTATAATAACACTGGAGTAGCTTGCAGATAGCTGTTGGGTTCATTGTGTGGTTTGACTTGCATTCGTGTCGAGTGAAGTTCATCTTTCGCTTTAGCGTAGGTTTGAGTTAGCTTGTTGGGTTTTGTTGGATACCTTTTTGGGATTTTGGTGGCGTAGCTGTTGTTGTATGGTTACCTTCAGCTATGTGTATTGGGTGAGTTTTTTTTTTCGGTATCCATTTCGCTTACGCGGATTTAGATCCACAAGTGAGTCTCGAATCCTTGTTTTGGTTTCGCTTTTGGTCATGCTTGGAGTTGGAGAACGGTTTCGTTTACTCATTTAGAGTATCGGCTTGTTCCGGATTTATGGGACCTGCCTCTGTCCCCGAGTTAATGTCCTTTAGTTTCCTTTTGAGCCGTTGTTGCCGAATGAAGTCTTTGGTATGATTTGCTGCTGTGATTGGTTATGCCAGCTGTTATTGAATTTCGTGTAAAGTATAGGGTGGTTGGAAGGGCACAGTAGGGTAGGTCACTCATTGGGGAACTTTTAATATCTTGTTCTTTCCCCATTTTAAGGTATAGGGTGGTTGGAAGGGCACAGTCGGGAAGGACACTATTTGGGAAACTTTAATATCTTGTTCTTTTCCCTCTTACGTTACGTTATCCTGTTTTTCCTAAGGGGACATAAGGGTAACGAGATTAATCGTTAAAGAAGTACAACTTCTTCGTTTCTTTTAGGTATCCCTTGGGGTTTGGGGATATAGGGTGTTTCCCTACAATACAAAATTTTTAAGATGACCAGTCCTTCATTCTTCGCCTTCTTTTCTTCTTAAAGCTTTGTCTATATTTCTCTCTTGTAATGTAGTAAATGTCGATTTTGTTTTGAATGAACTGTTTACTTAGATGAATGACAATTTGTTTTCTTTTATTTCTCTTTGATCTGGTGCGGATGAAATCTCTGGTGATGAGTGATTGTTGGATGTAAGATGAAGATTGGTGGGGATCTTCTTCAGGCCGTTCGGGGCACTGAAGAATCCCTCCGTCGGAGCGTATGAGAGTTGTGTGGATGTTGGCTTCTGCCTCTCACTTTTCTGGTTTCTTTAACCCTCTGTCACTGGGGTTACTTCCTCCCCAGGCGTGTCAAAAGGAAAACCCTGGTTATTCTTCGTTTTGGTTTAACTATTTTCGGTCTGACAGTACCTGAAACTGTGTGGAGGTGTGCTTCCGCCTCGGGGGTTTATTGGAAGTTGTCAGGGGGAGTACGCTGTGGGGATTTGGAGTGATTTTGTGGGGTTCATGGGGGTGGAGTTTCTTCACGACAGGTTGTTACAGGGTTTGTTCACCGGCGCAGCATTTACATCCAGCAGCGACGAACAATCTTGATCCTTGTCGTAGGGTTGATCTGGTCCTGGGTTCCTCCTGGGGTCATCACCGTCTCTACAGTGTAGTTGCTTGTTTGTGGTGTGGGTATTGGGTTTTTTTTTTGATTAATTGTTAGAGACGTCTTATGCCAGACGGTTTACTGACTCTCTAGCGTATATGTATGTATCCTTTTAGGATAAAGTTTTTATTTAGTTAAAAATTTCGTTGAAATTTTTCCTTTCTGGTAAGGGGGGAGTTTGTTACGTGTCAAAAGCATTTGATATTAATACTAGTGTTGAATGAAGAATCTAGTGAGAGTGACGCGATAAAAATTAATATCAGATTGGCTTTGTTCGTTGCTAGAGGAGATATAAAAACAAGGTTGGTTTTGTTTGAGAGAAAATTTGTATATCAGCTTTTAAAAAAGGCAAGAGTTTTCGTGGGGTGTAAATGACAATCTCGCCATTTATTATGGTTTGGTGATAGTAAAGAATTGGGTTACTGGCCAGCCGTTCCTGTAAGGGAGTTCATTAAGCAGATGTCATTTTTCCAATGAATATTTATATTCAAGCTGTGAAGCGATCTGGGAAACACGAATACAACGATTGCGAAGTTTATTGCCTGTGAACAGGGTATGTAGTTTAATGTGGAATTTGCCTTTTGTTACCTGGAAATTCGATTTATAGCAACAACTATTAGGCGGAAAATCTTGGAAAGCTAATCTACCGCAGTATTGAGGGTCGAGGTATAGCGAATGACAGCCGAGGTTGGAACCTGTCAAGCTGACATGTGATATGAGTAACGGGACGTATTAAATGTCTGCGAGTATATCGGAACAAAGATAAGTGTTTTAGCTAGAATCTGATGATATTTTTGCATATAAAAACTGTGTAACCATTAAACTTACGAGCGGTTTAAGTTAAACTATTTGGGGTACCCTGCGTGAGGTAGTAATAGTAAAGATGCTAATTGTCTGATCGATGGTAGTAATGTTCGAGTAGTAATAAAACCAGCTACAAGTATTGCTTTCTTTCATTTTGATAGGGAGTTCAATAATCGTATTGTTATTAGTTGATAGAAAGTGAAGTTACAAGTTTCTTGGCTTATATCAGTATATTTGAGTTTAACTTGTTGGCGCCATTTATAACATCATAAACTAGAATCCGCGACGTCTTCACTGATGCTAGAGACGGGCCTCAAATATACTTTTATAGTGATCGATTGTTAACTAAGAGATATAGCGATGACCTAAAGGTAGGTAAAGGAATTTATAGATAAATATAGCTAACAAGATCTAAAATTTTAGACTAGATGGCAAAGTTTAGCGATTCAGCACTACCAACCTTGAAGTATTACAGCTTATTCTAAGAATAGCTAACCTGGGGATAAATTACCTGGTAGAACATTTACAATTCTGTTCGAAGTATAAGTTGTGGCATAAATATGTTCCACGCATACCCTGGTTAATACTAGAATTGTAAAACCGGCCCTAAGTAAATCAATTGGCTATTATTGACAAAGCAGTAAACAAAGCGAACAGCTTACACATAATGATTTTCTTAATGAAAATTTTTTTCAATTTTAAACTAACGAATAGCAACTTAAAACATGAATTTGCTGTAATTTAAAATATGTTTGGTGTACTCTTTGTAAAAAGTTTGTTTGGCACTTTTAGAACATCTGAGACGTTACGTTTTGGTCCTATAAGAGTCCAAAATCGCAAGATCAAAGGATCTTGCCGGCCTGGAGCACCATTACCTAAAAAAATCTTAAACGTAATACGCATTATGTTGAAACAATACCTTTTACCAGATTGACAGAGGCGTTTCTTCCAATAAACAGTAAATTCCTTTTGAAAGGCATTTAAGCATTTAATGTCCTTTCACAAAAATAGGAACATAACACGATTCCGTCTAATACTTCTGGCCGACGTTTATTGAAATCGATTTTGATACCAACGCAACGCTCTCTTATTTGCCGTGTATTATCGTTGTTCCAATAATATATTTTTTATAGAAATTCCGTTTCTCCAGAAATTAGATTCGTCGGCTGAGATAACTGAAGATATTAAATATTTGTTGTTAATCAGCCAGCTAACAGAAATAACACGTATATCTCTATGGTCGTGGTTTAGACCTGATATTTATTTAATACTATATTATTGTAAGAGGGAAACTGTATTGTGGTAGCTGTTGTATGTAAGCTATATTTGCTGTACTAAAAGCGTACAATTAGGCAATACACATTACACCAATAGTTTGTATACAGTGGTGGGTAAAAGTATGGAAACACCAGTGGGTACATATCTCCTATACTCTAAAACATTAATTATTTATTTGCTGTGTGTATGTTGTATTCTTTTGTCGTTTAATTAGTAAACCATTCGTTACTTTCGTTAATAACTTGTTTTTTAGTATCTTGACAGAAAAGCTCTATAAATGTACAAAACTAGATATTTTTTAGTTGTTAATCAAATTTTCTATCCGAATACCGGTTAAACAGAAAGTCATATTACAATAGCGATAATTGAATGCTATATATATATCTATTAAATTTCATAGGAATTTCTTCAAGAGTATAGGAGATATATGCTGCAATGGTCTTAGGCCCTGCAACTCAACTCTGATAGCATTGCCAAATTAATGGACATTTCGCTAAAGCTCAGGGTGAGGTATTTTATATAACTGCAAGGCTAAAACTTGAATTTAACAGAATGAATGCATTTATAAAAAGATGCCAGTAATAGCAGAATAATTAAATAAAGAACGCAATAACCAAAGCTCAATTTTCACAGGAATCTAAGTTGACTGTAAAATCAGTTTAAAATAAGAGGTTTGTGCAAAGGTAATAGCCGAACTAAAAGAGATTATTAATTACAAAAAGGATTGCAAAGGCAATGAAATGAAGAGTCGAATTCAAGTAAAGTTAGAGACTGAAATTTTGTCAGGATTTAAAAAGAAAGGTATAAGAAGCTAGATAAACCAATGAACGTTGCAACGAGTAGCTAAGAGGGCAGGCATTAAGGCATATAACGGAAATTGTAAGGATCAGCAAGGATCGAAGAAAAGCAGACAACAGATGGACCAAAAATCGTGTGGAAAAGTAGACAGGTGAATTCGAAGGAAGCCTTGGCGCAGGAAGTACTCTAACTTAAATAATCAGTGTAGTGACGCGTGTGAACCATTAAAAGCAATTAATAAAAAACGTGCAGTGGCGCAAAGACACGGTTAATTAATTATAAATGTAAACAATTATATTAAGGATAAGAATTTGGTAAATAGTTTTAGTTGTAAACAAATTTAGTGTAAAAGTAATCAATTTGAACTTGGTTAATATCCGTTTTTTATTAATATTCCACTTGCAATTGTTTATGACGGATTTTCGAGGAGAACAAAAGAATAAATTGTAAGAATTATTGTGTTGAAATGTGCTCCACTTAAAACGAATTTTTCATATAATAAATATACAGTTATCAGCATAAAAAGTATACAGTTTTACTGAGTGCATGTCCAAGTTGGTGTGGTAGTATTTGCAGAGATTTCCCCCACAAAAGGTAAAAAGTTCTTCGAAGCTCCGTTACGATAACCTAGCAGCCGATGCAGCCCAAGCTCCGATCTTTGCATGGAGCCAAGCGAGTCAACACAGCCCAGAGGGGAAGGTACCAGGTCATAGAGCAGCCTTCTAAAAACGTGTCCCAGGGGTTTCATCAGGATCAGCCCAAAAAGCAGCCCAAGAATTACATCAGCGTCTCCTACAAGTTCCCGATTCAAGTTCGGTAGAGAACAGATACCGTTTTTGGCTAAAACTAGCTATGTTAGGCACGTGAAACTTATGTGTATGTAAGAAGAGCCAATACTTAAGACAATCCAAGCATTTTCCGTGGCGGTAAAGCAAGAGCAGCTCGCAATAAAGGCCGAGTCCATAATTTGAGGTTAGGCAAAGTTTGAACCCAAGCGACGCTTGAAAAAACAATTGAAAATTTGCCCGCGTCTCTTCAACGGGATCGACAATCAAGTACTGGAAAAACAAATGACAATGCAAATAATTACCGGTAGAAATTTTTATAAATTTCACTTTGTTTTTAAGTCACTGACCGCTAACTTGCCAGCGGGATCCATTTTGGTGTAGCATTTGACCTAATTTCGAATATTTGCTTATGCTCATTAGAGCTAAGTCGGAAAACAGATCCGTATTCAAATAATTTGAAAAATTACACATTCAACCAGGAACCCAACTGAGATGAGTGATTGCTTTACCAATATGAGCTAGCGTTTATTTATCAATATTTGCATGTAGATGGAATATAATAAAGGGCATATAACCATTTATTTTGACAAGTCAAGTAAATACAACTCACTTTTAATCTTCCTAAAAGTTTATAGTACAAACAAAATTTTGCATGGTGGCTCTAATCGACAATTAATTAATTAAATAAAATAAACAAAGAGCACAACCATAGCAATACATGTTTTTCATACTTCTGCCCACCACTGTACATATTTACCCAAAAGCATTCCTAAAGCGTTTTCTGTAGTTTGGAATTGTTTAAATGTGCAGCAAATGTGTCAGCTGACTTTTGAGAAAGAGGGTGTGCCTGGAAACGCCACAGTTTAAGGTAGTCCATACCAAAAAACATACAGGTAGAAATGTAAATCTCAAACTACCATAAAAATTGAAAAAAGAAATTGTTTAATCTCTCAAACTTTATTCTAACAAATATTCAATGAAAATAATAAAATATATTGAGCCTACAAGAGCGCTCGGAAGTGATTAGGCGAAGCATAGTAATAACAAATAAAAGAGCAGCGCACAAACTGAGCTACGAAATAATTAATAATCCTCGCAGTTACGCGCACAAGCTAGTTTACTGTCACATAAAATTCGTGAACTATTTTACAGCGTAGAAGTAAATAAGTTCAACATTACTCAAAACAGCGATTGTTACCTAATTGACACAGTTAAAAGAAACGAAATTCCGTGATATTTTGTTTACAAGTAACAAATAGACGCAAAACTGAAAATAATTACTCGTACTTGATTTTTGTTTAACCTAGAAATCTAGGATCGACTTACTGCGATACCTCGCGGGGAACAATATAATATATTTCTGACATGTACCATATGTTGACCACGATTACCAGAAAGATGACAAAACCTCTTTAGTATCATACAGCCGACGGAACTGCAGGCCGGTAGAATAGATTCGATACAATGTAGTGACAAACGTTTTTCCTTAGAGCGTGTACTCGAGCAGGCTAACGTTATTAAGAAGCTCTTTCAGTACCTTCGTATGTATAGGATGGCTTGCTCCTTCGTAGATAATTAGAATCCATAAATGATTGATGAAGGTCAGTCAAATGTTACTTGGGGAATTACTTCAAAAATTATTGAAAGCAGCGGAAAGAATCCCTTGAGAATAAATGATTTGAAGACTTGAACAAATCCAGTAATACGGCAGTAGAAGTTAAATCTATTCCCAAAACGTGCACCAAAAAAAAAAAACTCTAAAAAGTGTGTTTTACTCTGAAGATTATATATTTGAAAAGTACAGAATAACTCTTCAATAAACTAGTAATTTTAAAAAAGAACCACAACTGCTTTATTAAGGGTGGCCCCCACTATTAGTCTTCGCTTCCAGATGGAAGTAGCTGGCCGATGATTAAATTGGCGTATCCATTAACAAAAGAAAACCTCTCCACAATCATATGCTCCTATCTTCGACCACAATCACACAGCCAAAACATTTAACACCAGTACTCAAATAAAGAGCACTAAAACTCGAATAGGCAAAATAACATCCAAACCAACACATGGAATAAAGCAAACTCCACTCTGAAAACTATGGAAAAAAGATAAGGAACTTATAGAAAATGCAGATCGATGTTGAGCTCACAAAAAAACAGAAAAATAAACACTTTCAACATCTCTACCAAAGCAAAATAACATCCAAACCCACACACAGAATAAAAGCAAACTCCACTCGGAAAACTATGGAAAAAAGATAGCTAAGGAACTCATAGAAAATGCAGAACGTTGTTAATCTCACAAAAAAAAACAGAAAAGGCATCTTCAGCATCCTTACCAAGCGACTCTAAGATAGTGTGGATACATTTAACCCCCTTTGAAATAACGAAAATTTGTCGAACCACTTCGGATTCAGCGCTCTATTGTGTCTTGACCGTAGCCAACCCAGTTCTTGCCTGATTCTACATGTGAGCAATTAGCACTGAGCCAGGGCTTTAAATATTTTAGTTACTTTAAAAACCGTCCGCCTCACGAGTTTAAATTTTGAGCGCATCCCTATCTGGGTGTGTTAATCGCTAGTTTGAACTTTGACTGACATTGAAATCAGTCTATCAATGTTGCTTTTTTGATCCTGTAACTTGAGTTAGGTTCAATTTGGAAACTAGAGTTAGAGACTGCTAGCGTTTTTAGGCATTTGAGAACTATTTTGTAGGTTTCTGTACAGCGCAGCTTACGTGCCATGCATTGTTGTCATTTCATGCCGCTCTTCGTTAGATGCCTCTACTGTGTTCGTTTTAAGATTTCTGGCTGAGCTTTTTGGGCAACACTTTCGCTACTTTTCTGCCGGAAATAGGACATTTCCACACGCGATAGGGTGTGACATGTTCAGCTCCGAACAAAGAACTTCTGGCCTAACTGTTAAAGTGAACTGCTGCCACGCAATTGTGAGTGTTCTTCGAGAAATTATGGTATAGTTTGGTCGCCTTATCGCTTTATAAAACTTCGCCTGTTAGGCGGATTAAACAATTCTCCTAGGTAGCCAGAGTTGACTCAGGTGCACATACAAAACGTTCTGCAGAAGCGCAGCAAACAAAATAACACATTTTGAAGTAATTAAACGTTAGCAAAACTATTTGACTTTTTGACAAACTGAGAAATATTTTTTGACATAATACAATATCAACCTAATCGTGATTAAAGGTACATCATTAAATTTCTTTTTCGTTGACCGGTTGTTAATTTCAATATTAATGAATTATTTTTCCTAAAACAGGATGGATTAATAGACGTCATTAATACACTGTTTTTGATTAATACACTCTTTTTCATTAATTAACTGTTTTTTAAAAAAGGATGGATTAATAGATCTATTAATACACTGTTTCTGATTAATACACTCTTTTTTATTAATTAACTGTTTTTGTGATTTTGACGTTTTCATGATATTTTGCATGGAGGTTAGTTGTATTAATCAAATTTTTCGCCAGAAAAAAATTTTTTAATCAACTCGTTTGTTAATGGGCGATTAATAATCTCAACTATTAAAGGCACTCACTCGCTATCGCTTATTCGTTCTTTAAACAGTTTCAATTATTAATCGCCTTCATTAACACATTTGTTGGTTAAATAACTATTATGCGTTTGATACGATTATTATGCCTTGAATGGGATTATTTATACTTAACATTTTATAAACGTCAACTTTTGGCATTTATTAGTGTACGTAAAGTATGCAAATTATTATAAGGGCAGGACTTAATAACAGTTTAAAAAAATGTGTTTGCTGTACGAGTATGCCCTTTTTCATAGTTTTTAAGAATTTATTCTGCCAGCGTTACGTTTACTGCTGATATTCTATTAACTTTTTGATTTTTTTGACAATCATGAATTCTCTCTTGTTTAACAGAATGTTTATATTAAGAGTGGAGACATTTATTCTTTTCTTGGTATTTTAATTCATGACCTTTCTAAAAGTAAATACACAAATATTTGAGAACCACTGGCTTGTCTAACCCAATAATTTGTCATGGAATTTCATTTTCGTCCATAGGACATTAATTTAGTTGTTTATTTCATTTCGAACAGAAAGTGGTGGGCGACATCCCGTCTTCGTTACATTTTGTTAAGGTAGAAGTAATGCCAGGGTTACATTTTTCATCGATCTTGCTTAATTTAATTTGCAACCATTTATAATTGGAATTGCAGAGGTTCAGAAATTTTGTATAAAAACACTTACGCTTGTGACTGTTACACTAGGTCCGAAGGTTTTGTCCTCTTCAGTCTTCTTTCGTTTGCACGTTCGAACAGCTGGAGCATCTCAATATTTACATGGTTGGAAAGTTTATCTTCGTGTTTTTGGGCGAATCTCTGGATGTCTTCTTATATGGTCTCTGTCTTGAAGTCACTACGCAAGTCTGTATTGCGACCATACGCGGTGAATCTACGATATTTCGGAGTACCTTCCTTTGGATATATTAGTTGCCTTGGCACAGTCCCAGAGCTGCATGCCATACGTCCAGACTGATTTTAGAGATTGCTGGTTCTGCATTGATAATTGTGTCTTTTTTTCCAATTAATCAATATATTTTTTATTTTTTTGCGCCAAGCTCTTTGCTCTTCTTCTGTTCAATATGTTCTTTCCATCGCAGTTCTGCATTTAGGTTTATCTCCAGATACTTAACTGTGTTGCATTTGTTGTGACGGGTAGATTCTTCGGAATATTGTTATTTGTAAAGTTTATATTTACTGATTTTAGTCGTTGCTGGCCCACGGGGACGATAATCTGGGGTCTGATAGAAATCGGTCAGTGTTGGGAAGAAACTAAGCCAAGAGAAAAAATCGGAGAGATTATGCGTGGATTAAGTCCGATAAAAAAACGAGTTTAGGAGTCCGGCGGTAACTCAATTAACAACAACAAATAACGGAACCTCATGGGTTTAAGCACTGCAGAACTTTTATCCCGTAACAACCGCAACGTTTTACAATCACTTTTCTTGGAGGTTGTTTCAGTGCTGCATCTGTGATAAGATCATGTCCTAGTTGTTTTGGGTTGATATTGGTTTTTGAGGGCAATAGTTAATTTTTTTCTTTTTTATTCATGTTTTTACTAATCGTTTTCTAAGTTTGGTTCACTAAGTTATTTTATTCCTGGATCCTCTCTGAAGAGGTCAGTTTTGCTTGTTGGATTTCGCCTATTCCTTTGTCTGTTTTCGAATTGGAGGTATTTGGGTGAATTTTGTTTTTCATTTCTTCATTTCTTTCCAAAGCGGGCAGTCAGTATATTTCTCATCTGTTAATTTATGCAGATATGAGTTAAGAGACTCGCTTTTCAATTCTTGCCTTTTTTAAGCCGTTGAGATGAATATGTTTTCGTCTTCAGCATTCCTAGATTGCTGCCATTTCGTTCTGGCCTCGTTTTTCTGCAATTAACTAACAAACCCCTCTTATATAATAATTATCCAAGAGAAATTATTGTTGACAATTCTTTTTCGTTTAAATTCTACCATGTTATTCCAAGTTGACCCTTGAATATCGACTATTGATTTGTCTGTTTCATGTTTTAATTATTGTATTGTTTGTAATGCAATATTAAGCTTAATTCGCTCTGTAAGTGTTCCCAGTTCGTCAGCTAATTGGTGAACGTTGGGTTGCACTATGGTGTTTGTTATATTTCCGGCAGTGTCTTATTATTGGGAGATAATCAGATGTTAGATTAAATGCTTCCTACGTTTTGCTATAGTTTGCTAAAATATTCTGGGTCTTAGAATGCTACGCATTCATATTCAAGTTCAGTAGCTGCTTCAACTAGATGTCTGCCTTTAGTTTGCTGTCAGCCTAAAGCTCCATCTTCTATATTTTGGCGTCTTTCAAAAGTCTGTAAGAAGATTCGGTAATCGTCTGTAGGGGTTCTATTTTGTGATGGTGAGATAGCAAACTTTTATCTTCCAGTAGTAACAAACACTCTATTTGTTTGGACGGATTCGGTTTCATACTTCTTTATCTGATATATTTTCTATAATTATGACTGGCATTTCCTCTACGTCTGCACCTTGGTGATGGAAAGTCTGCCCCATTCTTTTTCCTATTTTAAAGAGTTTTTATTGGTATAGTTTTTGCGTGCAAATTTGAGTCTGTAATTTTTTTGAACTTGTTATTGAAAGCATATTTCTACGTCATTATGACGGATTAGTTTAGCTGCGTATCTGGAAGCCAAACTTTCTCCCATCAGCTCTAAATCTACCTATGGAGTAAGTCACATGAGCAACTTTACCAGTTTTTTTTGTTTTGGCGGCCGTTCTAACCTTCTCGGAATTTATAGTTTGATATTGGTGTGATTTCGTAATGTAATTTCGCTTCGTATGGGACCACGTTGTTTGACGACTTCGTTTGTGTCGTTCGTAGCCTGCTGTCCCTCTGATGTGCTTTGGCCACTCTGCACCTGTTTCGAGTTCCTGTTCGTTTGCCTTGTGCGGAAGGCCCCGTTCCTGATGCCATGACCATTTACCCGAGGTAATATAGCCTTTTAACCTCCAAGAAAAGTGTAATTACTGCTAATTGCAACAATATTAAACTTTGAACTGTGATCATAATATAGGGACCTCGCTGGCAACTTACATAACTTTGCTGTGGACAGGGGCTCTTCAAGTCTTGTAAAATTTATATTAGCCTGGTTAACGTAAGTTACTGTTATTATTCACTTCATAACGTGATATTTTTTATATACAATTATTTGTTACATACGTTTACTGTTTTGTCTGCTCATTATTGTTGGTTGTGGGCATGTAGGTTCGTTATTACAATAAGTCTGCGTATGCCCAAATTGTTGACATTTTTTACATTGTTTTCCGATCTTCGATTTCTGTAATGCTTCAATTTTAATTTTCATTCCCTGATTTTCGAGCACTTTCGTATAATTATAAACTGTTTCTTTTGAAGTTCACGAAATATGTTCCAGGGAAAAAAATACAACTGACTATAAAAATGTACAGTAATTATAAATGCAGCAGCAAAAATATTTACTGTTTTTATATAGACTTCCAATTTACCTTATCAGTATGAGAATATCCCAGCGTTCCTTCAAGGTAGGTTAGACATTTCAGCACTGCAACTTCTGAAATAAAAATATAATTAATATCTACCACGACATTGTATACGTATCATAAACCCGGTGCAAATGAAACCGTTATGAAAAAATGCAAAAGCGAGAATAGTAACTTCACACAAATTGTAAAATGTCTATATAATAGTTGGGGTGTAGATAGCTTCTGTTACATGTCTCTATTTAAAAATCACAGAGTGATAAAAGGAACGGGACCCTTGACATACTGCAGCAACTAAGCCAAACCAAATATGCTTCTGACTGTAACACTGGCGCTCAGCACTGTGAGACCAAAACAATCTTACAACGTAGAATATTTAGATCATTCTATTCCTCGATGTTTCCAGGCAAATTCATATTCCGCACACTCTCTCTTTGAAATGACATCAGTGCGGAGTAGCTACATTTGCAAAAATATCGTTTGAAAATAAATTCAGAAGCAACAGCATACTTTAGGAATTGTTCAAATAGCATGAGAAGAGGAGGCATTACAGAAATATTGGAAAAAGGGAGAACTACCATTATGTATCAACTTAAACTGCATCACTGTGTTGTCGATACCAAGTAAACTACTTATCAAAACCGAATCATAAAGGTAGTTGTCAAAAGCTATGTTTTAAAAGGAAACACTCATGTTTGGCTTGGGAATGGTGGTTGATACCTATTTTTTGTAGAATTGAGGAACATGATGTAAAATTCATAGTCCTTTTCAAGGCCAAGACGTGTGTGAGGCAAAGATGCCTACTGTCGCAGTTAGTAAAATTTCCAATAATAGTGGATGGAGTGCTGAAAGAGGTTGTGAAGAAATCGAGAGGATTACAATGGGGATTTACAGAAATACTGGAAGATATTTACCTATGCCCGATGAAATAGAAGTTAGCAGACTTGAGATAACAGTTGGAACGGCTTAGTACTGAAGATAAATGAAGGCATTTTAACATCTGTGCAGCTTGGTTTCTAAGGAAGATGAACGGCAAGGAATGCATAAGGGAAGCAAAAGGTATCTTTGCAAAATTCGGGCTGATATGGAGCTTTAAAAAATCAGAAGACGAATGTGTGCTGTAGTGCAGCTGCCAAACATGGGAGGTAACAAAAACCGTTACAAGTAAACTGAAAATCTTTACCACCAACTACTTAAGAAGCATTCTTAGTTTATACTGGCTTTTGGAGAAGTTGTGAACAAAAAGCAGTAACCCTTAAAAGTCGTATTTACCATACCCTCGGAAGAACCGACAATGGAATCAGTTGCTAGAGAGTGGAATACACAAAGAAGAAGATCTGATAGACCACATAAAATCACTTGCAGATGAAAAATATGACTTCCAAAATTCTTGGAGATAGCAATAATATGCCCGACGTTATAGTTATTATCTCCATCACCAATTTTATCTCAAGAGTGTTATTTAGGAGTCAACCTACAAACGGTTCCAACTATGTCACTTTTCCTTATTAGTTACGTTGTTATTTTTCCCATGCACAAAATAATAACAGCAAAATCCCCGAGTTTTTAGAAACCGCGGTGCCTTAGCAAATAATTTCCTGGGCGTTGCAAGGCCTGTGTCACAGTTGGTGCTCGAATTATTCGTCAATGGGAAACGTACGAAGCGAGGTTGGGGGTAGGCGCGGCGCCACAACCTTTGGTAATTGTGCAAGTAAAGGTCAGACGGTGTATCATATACCGTTTGCGCCTTGTAACAATAACAGGACTTTCTCCCGGTTGTTTATTTTCCGACCTTAGCTGGAGGTTTCGCTCCAATTCCTCGCATAACAAACCGGATTAGGAATTACTGCTTTGTTAGAGCGACGTGACGAATTTCGCCCTCGGATTAGGATTTGCGGTTCAACCTGCCCAGATGGCGTTAAAGGGTAGGGAAATGAAGATGTTCGAGGGTGTCGAATTCGCCATTTCTGGGCGATGAAATACAGCCGAAGAAGCTGCAGTCTACAAGTATCACGGTAATTCGTCGCTCAAAGTTGATCTATTACATTGAAGTAACTTTTGGTAATAATTTCCAAATTGACTTGATGCTAACCCCAGATACGAGATTTCGTAGTAATTTCTATAATTTTAAAGTAATTTTTCAATTAATTTTGGTAGTATTCTAATTAATTCATAGTTTTTTTATAATAGTTTTATAATTTTCCTCTAAAAAGAGCCGATTTAAGCTAATAATAAAACGAAGAACATGCTTAAAAGAGGTGAGAATACGCTTGTTTTGAAAACTGTGCAGAAGAAGGATATTCTATTTGATTAAAGGAACTGCTCTCTTTTATTTGGGCCATTGAACTCAGCAATGCATGTTCTTACTTTATATTAGTTGTCAGTTTCCACCGGGAAAGTGCAAAAAATCTGGGAATATATTGTAATGATCCATATCAGGGGTATAAAAATCAATTTTAAGATAGGATTAAAAGATTGCAGTAATTAAATATTATAAGGAGCAATTTGAATATGAATTGGGTATTTGAATAATTAATTGGTTTGTATTTAGAAAAGGAAATAGAATTTATAATTTAATAATATGAGACTTATTGAGAAACAAGGATTCTAATTTAAGGTAATATCTAAATATGGACTTTGTTTTAATTATTAAGATAACAAATTTGAAAATGAAAAGCTGTAATTAATTTTTATAACTCGAAATTATAAAATAAACCCTATTTAAAAAGTTAAAATGTTTGGAATATAAAAGGGTTGCAATAAAGACAAAATTCGCGTGGTAAAATAAAATGCAATTTAAAAAAACAAGAAGATGAGTATACCAAATAGAGGAAGACAAACAAAATGGTGAGAATAGTTAACTAACGCAGTGCTAATCTACAGAAAAAAATAAATAGAAAAAAAATACTGAATTAAGTTTATTGTGGAATTACATTTGACATTGTGCATCGATTGAGTTGGATTGCAACGAGCTATTTACACAGAAGGAGAGTCGCAGAGAGGTCGTTGGCAGAGTAATCATGTATATGAGGCTTGTCAATTGAGATCTGGTGTCTTGTCCTTGGTCGGAATTCCTGTTGCTGATCGGTGCCGTACTTCAGAAGAGTGGTTTGGATTCAATATTACATATAAACAACTACTACTGGGGTCTATTTGGATCCATTCTGTAAGGGAGCTGTATGGGCTTATTTTTTATGCAAACTAGTTTTCCCTGGGTTAAGTCAGTTCCTGTTTCTGGACAGTTTTGATGGCTTGGTTGTTAGCGGAGGCCTTTGCCGTAGTTTGATTGGAGCGTTTGTGATCAGTAGCAGGGTAGAATGAAATTGGTTTCTGCCGAGGACATTGATAAGTTCAAATAAAAGGTAAATGGGTTTAGATATTTAAATAAGTACTGAAAGAAAATAAGGATTAAAAGTGAATTAATTATTAAGGAACTACTTACTGTTTGAGATTGTTATATAACAAATGTAACGATCAGGTATTTTTCATTGAATTTTCAAAGTAGGTTTGACGTGCCATTTGACAGAAGTTTTTTTGAATGGTAATCATTAAAATCGGAACATTAAATTTCAGAATAAGCAATCTAGATAAAAATAATCCACCCTGAATTTCATGAGCTACTCGGAAAAATAAATTTTAATATTCAAATAAAAAAATAGGGCAATTTAAATTGACTAAAAGATAATTATAAACATATACTTATAGGTAAAGCAAAGAAAGAGCCTGAACCATTTCATATTTATGGCGCGCAACGTGGAGCCATTTCAATATATTGAATCGGAGAGAGTTGGAATAATGTGGTTATGTAGTAAATACTGCTAGGCTGAATTAAAATCTAATTCCCACTATTTACTAAAAAATATTCTCAGAATAAAATTAAAACTGAATGGAAATGAACTTATATATTTGCTTACTTTGAAATTAATTGGCTTATTCATTCTACGAAACGCAATATTACTGTTATAAAAAATGGGAGGAGAAAGTGGTTACGTTAATACAGTGGGGCAAAAACGCAAGTCAACTGTGACAAAATTTTTATCGTAAGTATCAGATTGCTACCAACAGCAAATACAATGTAAGATTCAGCTCCAAACCAAAAGTTCTCAATGATTTTAACTAGCTTCAAGTCGCACCAAACGGTCAAGCTACACGAAGATACCAGAGGACCGACTAGCTATAGCGAAGATGGCGTGGGGTTCTTTTTCTGTAAATAGCAAAAATTATTCAAAATTACCAGGGAACGCCAAAAAGCCTTTTTTACAACCGTGTATTAGCTTACGATAACTCTTAAACTCACTTCGGTACGATCTGAAACAGACTTCAAAAGGAATTTGCATTCTCTCTCTCTCTCTCTCTCTCTCTTTTCAGTCGATGCCGCATTGGTGATGATTGTGGTTTCGTTGGCTTTCTCTGATATTATTAACGGTATTGTTTCAGTAGCTTGCATTAGCCATGCGCAAAATCAAAGTAAACATGAACAAGATTTATATTAATTAACGACAATACATATACACCAATTTAATGTCAGAACTCGCACAAAACATACAGGAGCGACCTCAAAACATGGGTCGTTAGTTGTAACGTAGAAATACGAAGTATTCCAATAAAAGCGCTAGTAACTTATGACAAATTCGCAGATAATACCAAATTAGACGGAAGTTTCAAGCTTACAGGAACGAGAATAGTGTACAAATTCGTTTTTATGCATAATTAGACACTTGTGCAAGTGGGGGCTCAGCAAGGATTCTCAGCAACAATTGCTAAACAAAGAAGCGAAGCGAGGACCGCAACAAGGACAAACGGAAAAGGCAGCAATGATTACAAATTCCGAAATCAAGTTTACTCCAAGTCGGCTTTAAATGCGTAACACGAGTGTCTATTTACAACAAGTAACAAGAAAGAAAAGAATGAGCATACCTAAAAAACAGCTCTGGGACTCAATCGACGACGCTTATTTAAATCCGCATGTAATGTATTGAGCAGTCAAAACACAATAACTTTCGATGAACACGACCCATAAAGTTTAGCGACACGTCACTGAATAAAAAGGACACCACTCTTGCTCATACCAATCATTAATAAACAGCTCAAGCTCAAGTTAGGATTGCACCACGACAGTTCGAATGCGATTGGTTCAAAAATGCTAGCAGAAGAAGGAACCAACCAGCAAATAAAACAACAAATACAATGCCGCACAAGTGCAACGACACATGTAAGCAAATTAATGCTTGGCCAATAATCTTTGACAACTTTCAAAAACAGTTACGACAATCTCTAATATATTATGTCAATTGATGTTTGTTTAAATTGTATTGTATAATTTTTTTAATTTTCTTTTTTATACCATTGCTGCCAATTGTAGTAATTTGTTTCTTTGGGCATTATAGGACGTTTGTCTTCAGCCCTTATTTGAGTATAATAAATAAACGGATTGATAATCCATCCTCGAACGCAAGAAGGTCGTTCGAAATGAGTCCGGCGACCTGAATAATTGAGCTTTTTGGACAGAGGCGTACGAAACACACAAAAACCACTAAGATAATTAATTAAAAGGCTATAATGTGTAACGTCATTTAAACGTAATATATTATATATGTTTTCTGGTCAGTTTTCCTCAGTCAGTTTTTGCCCTATTCGTAGCTAGCCTTGTACAGTATCATAATACTGGCAGTCTGTTCAATTTCGTTGCCAGATTGGGTTCTTCCATTGACTTTCATCGGCCTGTTTACTTCCGAATTTCGGTGCACGAAAAACTTTGCTTATCTTTAGCTACTTGTCTCTATTTAGTCATTTAGCCAATCTTGGGTTTTACTAACCACTATCTTTAATATTTGATTGCCCAGTTTACCGGTTGCCATTTTTATTTCCTTTTTTACATTATTCGGCCATCTACTATTTTTTGTAGATTTTTACAGTTTTCGAAGCTTTTCTAAGAACTCATCTCTCTATTTCCATGTTATACTCTTTCTTATCAACATCCACTCTTTTCCTCTTAACTGTTTCTTCAGAGGTTTTTATTTTTATCTGTTTTAAATATAACACGATCCAACCGCAGAAGTAATTAGTTACATAATATAATTTATGTGATGTTTATTCACATACACATTATTAAGTAGTAAATAATCTGTCAAAGTTTTACAGTTATTCGATTTTTAGTGCAATTATTGATTTAGTAGTGTAACAATAGTTAAAAACAACGGTTGAAGAACATCTGGAAGCTTTGACAGCAAACGCAAATATCGACTATTCCTTATTGAAAGTAACTAAATCGCTTAACCATGCTAAATTTTTATTTTCGTGGCGACTCATTTACTCCGTGTGGTCCGGCGGAGCGAATTACGATAATTAACTGAACCTGGCGCCTTTATCGGTAAATTCATTTTTGTTTATACCAGTAAGTGAATTTATTATGTATCATTTTACGACCAGGACTCTTCACCTGTATTCTGTTTAAGCTAATTGTTTGCACTGTTGGGATAGTCGAGTAGGAGAGCGTGTCGCTGAGAAGAATGTACTTTTCTTCAGCTTAGAATCATGAAAGGGGATTGGGACTGGAAACAAGAAACGAATGAACGAAGGGTATTTATAATTGAGGGTTTGGATCTCGGTGAAATATTTAGAATTACTTTAGAAGATAATCTGTTACTCTACTAAATGATGCACAAGCCGATATTGTCACTCTCAAAAAGCATGTTGGGCGAGGAAGCATAGTATACGTTGAAAGTTCAGTGGAAAATAAACAAGTGGCTCTCAAGCACTTTCTAGAAGAAATCTCCCGAGGTTATATTCACCAATTGTAACAAGAACTTTTCTATATAAAATAATTGGGTCTTTTGCGCGTTTGTAAAAAAGGACTGTTCATAACTGATAGGGATATTTATATCAGACTTTCTCAGACGGTAGTGAAAAATAAGTTTTTCTTTTTCTCAGAGTGCGTCAATTATTTCAAATTTCAATATTGCTGTAAGTTACACTATTTCTATTTACCGACTCTCGTCTAACAATACCTTCAAGAATAAATCTTTGACAAATCCTAGTGCCATAGAAATTCACAGCTTTATCCATTGGGGCCTCCTAAAGCCGATGATCACCGCCTTCGTTTCCACCATTGTCAAAGCTAACCACTACAGAATAGGTATGAAACGGCCTAATCAGCTGTAGCTCTCGGCTAATAAAACCTGCAGAAACGGCAGATGCGAAATAAAATTTGCCGAGGGAAAGTCGAGGATGTCTCCAACAAGATCGGATCATTAGGAGGTCTTATAGTGCCTGGGAAAACAGCGCCTGTCGTAAAGCTCCAGTTTTCCGCAGCCCGAACATGTACGAAGTAAACGGATTTAAAACATCTCAACTGCGTTCTGATGACCGGATCAGCCAGCCCTTCGAGACGGGGATAATCGAGTTGGTGCGGAGGGTGGTTAACAGAATTACACAAAGCTCAGGTCGCATAATAGCAGTCTCTGCTGTCGGTTTGCATTTTTTCGCCTTAAATATTTTATTAGGTTGGCCTTTTAGAGACAGACACTTCTTATATCCATTCTACGCGACAGTTTTAAGATCTAGTGCTTGTTTGAGGGTTAATGGAAAGGAGTTGGAAAGCTGCAAAGCAGTTTGACGTGTGCTTTTCTAGGTTGATGAGTTCTGAGTGCGGTGACAATGGGATTTTGAAGATAGCCTCTCGACAGATTAGTTTAGCTCGTTTTGTTATCTAGCTCAGAGATACAGGATGTCCCGGTGTTTCCTCATTAGCTTGTTTGCTTTGCTCTTCATCGATCAGCTCTATATGAAGGATAATTTTCTTATAATATTTACAAAGTCTACACTCTCATCCCACATTTCTTAAAAAATTACTCTATATAACAATTAAAAAATGAATTTCGAGAAATTTTGCTGAATACGCAAACTATATAGCTCCTCTTCTTTTAATAGTTTAATTTTATCAAAATACATGAGATGAAAGGAAGGAATAAATTATTTTGTATTTTTTGCGAGTGTTGTTTTTTTAATGTCTTAATGCGAAAAAATGTTCTTTCTAATATACAGGGGTCCCATGGAAGAACAACTACTGCGCTGCAGTAACTGATATTTATGTTATATTGCTATGTAATTGTGGAAACGAATAAAATTATTATTATTATTAAATATCTCGAAAAGTTGTGGAAGTAGGCACGCCAACACACCTTCTGGTTAAAGGCCGCGTTTTGGAAATTTAGTTGTAAGGCAAGTAACGGTTTATATGTGTTAGGCAAACCTTTCCATGGAAGTCTTTCGGACATATGAACTAAATTTCCAAGAAGTGGTCTTTAACCACAAGGTGTGTTAGCGCGCCTACTCCAACCACTTTTGGAGATACTAAGATCAAACCAAATTATTAGACGATTCAGATTCCTTACAGTAAGTTTTCTGAAATATTTTTTTTTGGTATGGTTGTATAACATTTTCAGTGAGTTTGCAATTGCTGTTGTGGGAGTGAGGTTTTTTATAAAGATCTTTTCAGCAGCTATTCAGAAAATCTGCAGTATGTTTTCAACCAACTTTTTCCAAGTTTTTAGCAAACTGAAGGTCTACACTAAATATTAATTATATTTGCAGCAATTTTTCAGTGAGTTGATAGCAACGTTTCAGAAACCTTGAGGGTGAATATACATATTGTAATAAATTTACAGATACATTGTAAAAGCACTTCATCAAACTTTCAGTCCAGCTAATCTTTTTTGCAAATTGTCAAAATTGCAGGTCGGAATTCAATTTTTATTATATTTTTAGCAATTTTTCAGCGAGTTGGGAGCAATGTGTTTTAGCAAATTTACAATGTTGCAGAGGCTGTTTTGAGAATTTTCAGAAAACATTTTACATAATTATGACTGCAGTAGATTTTTAATTAATTCGCAGCAACATTTCAGCAAATTTTTATTATGTTTGAAGCTATTTTTTACAAGCTTTCAACAAACTACATGTCGTCACCAAACGTGCAACCTGTTTGTATGAAGTTATCAGCGACCTTCGAGGAAGGCTATTGGCAAAATTGCAGTAATTTTTCAGCAGTCCTACCTCAATTGCTTTGTAAGTTTACAATAAATGCTCTATGTAAATATTTCACTAGATTTTCTAGATTGAAGCAGGATTTCATCAAATCTTTAGTCTTTTCAGCAAATTGGTAGCAACGTTTTTTAGCAAATTTGTATTCAGTTTTCATCAATCTGAAAGCAGCTGCTTTGAACGTTTACTGCAAAAATTGTAGACAGTGATTGCGGTAGATTTCGAATTAGTTTGCCACAACATTTTAGGAAATTTTCAGTATGTTTCAGTACAATTTGTTGGATGTTTTCAGCAAACTGCTGTCGGCAAAAAATATTCGGCATGTTTGCGTGACGTTTTCAGCGAGTTCACGGTAAAGGCTTGTTAGGTCATTTTGGTATTTTAAATAGCCACCTAGGCTTTAGGGCAGCGTGCTCGTATGCTAAACCCTTTTAGTTCTTTATTTGGCTCCATCGCCTAATTCCAGAATCATGATTTCGCACATATTTGGCCCCAAACGCAGCATTTCCCGTCGGTTGGAGCTCCCCTCTGATGGCGCTGTGGCAGCCGAGCGTATCGCTCGCAAGAATTCCGAATCTTCTAGAAAACACGCCGTTGTGACGTGATACCATGACGCCGGCATTAATTTGTTTCATTCTATCGCCTTGCGATTGGCTGCCGAGGTTTAGTCACGTGGGGACGCGACCAAGGTGACCTGTGCCAGCGCTTCTCTCTGGGCATTCAGCCGAGAGCCGTCGATCGAGTAAGAGGTCGAATAGTGTGTGAATTCGTGCGGCGCTCCCGCCCTTGGCGGGGGCGTCAGTCTTTTTTCCCGGCGAGTGCTGCTTCAGCAATTACGTGACAAACGTTTTCGCCTTAAGGGCAGTTGACCGCAGCCCGTTGCAGAGAACGCTTGTATGGTGGTTGTGAGTGTGAGTTTCGAATTGTCTTCGGCGTAGCGTGGGTGTTTTTGGAGCCCAGTTCCTGCTTGCGTAAGTAAGGGGTCGTGCCCCCTTCATCTCGACCTACGAGGATCTGTCCCGCAGAACGAAAGTGGCCCATTTTTTTCGTCGTCCCGTCGTACGCGTCCTGACGCGTCTCACGTCGCCATTATGGCGGATGTGCACTCATCCCTATAGCCGTCGAACATCGAAGGTACCTGCCACCTAAGACTGCAGCCTGTCGCAACTCAACTGTACCAGGCTCCCCAACCGCCTACATTATTAAGGTATGTGTCTTTGAACTGATTACCGCTGTGAACGCGAGCGAGCCGTCACATCTCTGGTGCCTACAGGCACTGTCGTCATATTTGTCCATGTCGCGAGTGCTAATTTGATCTTTGCTGTTCGCTGCATAAGGCGTCGCGCCAGCATATTTGTGCATTCATTCAGAATTGCAGACTGTCCATGTCGCGAGTGCTAATTTGATCTTTGCTGTTCGCTGCATAAGGCGTCGCGCCAGCATATTTGTGCATTCATTCAGAATCGCAGACTGTCCATGTCGCGAGTGCTAATTTGATCTTTGCTGTTCGCTGCATAAGGCGTCGCGCCAGCATATTTGTGCATTCATTCAGAATCGCAGACTGTCCATGTCGCGAGTGCTAATTTGATCTTTGCGGTTCGCTGCATAAGGCGTCGCGCCAGCATATTTGTACATTCATTCAGAATCGCAGACTGTCCATGTCGCGAGTGCTAATTTGATCTTTGCTGTTCGTTGCATAAGGCGTCGCGCCAGCATATTTGTACTCATTACTGCTCATTACTGTTCATTACTGTTCATTACTGTTCATTACTGTTCAACATCTGTCGCTAGGTTTAAAGCGCGCGCCAGCTGGTGTCCTTAGTTATAATCTAGTTATAGATATAGGGCGACGCACTCTGCTGCCCCATTGTAAACCCGTTAGTCAATACATGATTTGTTAGCTAAGGGAACTATTGTTTTGTTTCGACTTGTGCATGTTCTGTTTCAGATAAGCGCCCCCTTCATTGTACTGATTATTGTGCGACGGAACGAGGGAGCTTTGAGCGTACAGGTGGGTAAGACAGCTGCGTAGTCGCGGTCGGATTGACACCTAATTACAATCCTTGCATAAGGCAATCCCGAAATTGTTATTTGACCTTGCAATTCTTGAGTAATCCTATCGGCGGAGTATTTTGCGTGCTTCGCTCCCGTCTAACCGTCCAGGCCCGGTTAGCCGGGTTAAGACAGGCTTGGTGGCGCCCTCACAATTTCGACATACCCTATATATATATTATGCCGCAACACGCTTGCCCAGAACGTATCGTGTGACTCACGCCCGACTCCCTGAGCGTTCCAGCCGTGGCCTATTAGCCTATTTCGAACCGATTTCAGGGCAAGTGTGCCAGTTTTTCAGGACTGATTCCGTGGTGCGATGCTCACCTTGGGTGGGTGTCGTAAAGTTCTTTTAATACCGTAACAGGCTATTGGCAAAACTGCAATAAATTTTCAGCATGTTTTTAGCAATTTTTCAACGAGTTAGTAGCAACGTGTTTTAAGTAATTTGAATTAATTTTTCATTCATTTTTAGAAAACCACAGGTCTTCAGCAAATATTTAGCATGTTTGAATGAAATTTTCAGCTAGCTTATAGGAAAGGACCTTGGTCAAGTTGTAGTAATTTTTCAGTAATCATACAGCAATTTCTGCAAGTTTACAGCAAACATTTTATATGAATATAGCAGTAGATTTTCAGCTAGATTGTAACAGCGTTCCATCAAATCTTCCGCCCAGCCAAATTTTTGCAAATTGTCAACAAACTGCAGGTCTGCAATACATTTCTAGCATGTTTTCAGCACATTATCGGTGAGTCGGTAGCAACGTATTTTAACAAATTTGAATTTATTTTCCATTCGTTTTCAGCAAACTACAGGTCTTCAGAAAATATTTAGCATGTTTGCATGACATTTCTCAGCTAACTTAAAGCAAAGTATCTTGGTAAAGCTGTAGTAATTTTTCAGTAATCATACAGCAATTTTTGAAAGTTTATTGCACATGTTTCATATAAATATTGCAGTAGATTTTCAGTTAGATTGTAACTGCGTTCCATTAAATCTTCAGCCCAGCCAAATTTTTGCAAATTGTCAACAAACTGCAGGTTTGAAATACATTTTTAGCATGTTTTCAGCACATTATCGGTGAGTCGTGCAACGTATTTTAACAAATTTGAATTTCATTTTCAGAAAACTACAGGTCTTCGGCAAATATTTAGAATGTTTGCATGAAATTTTCAGGTAGCTGATAGCAAAGGATCTTGGTAAAGTTGTAGTAATGTTTCAGTAATCATACAGCCCTTTCTACAAGTTTGCAGCAAATGTTTTATATAAATATTGCAGTAGATTTTCAGCTAGATTGTAACAACGTTCCATCAAATCTTGCGTCCCATCAAATCTTGCGTCTATACAAATTTTTGCAAATTGTCAACCAACTGCAGGTCTGCAATACATTTTTAGCATGTTTTCAACACATTTTCTGGAAGTTGGTAGCAACGTATTTTAATAAATTTGAATTTCTTTTTCACTTGTTTTCAGCAAACTACAGGTCTTCAGCAAATATTCAGCATGTTTGCATACAATTTTAAGCTAACTCATAGTAAAGGATCTTGGTAAAGTTATAGTAATATGTCAGTAATCATACAGCAATTCCTGCAAGTTTACAGCAAATGTTTTATATAAATATTGCAGCAAATTTTCAGCTAGATTGTAGCAGCATTTAATCAAAATTTAATGCAGCCAATTTTCAGCAAATTGTAAACAAACCGCTAGTTTGCAATAAATTTTCAGCCAGTTTTCAACGAGATGGTGGCAACATATTTTAAAACATTTGAATTCATTTTTCATCAATCTTACAGCAGCTGTTTTGATATTATAAAGCAAACATTTTATAAAATGATGTAAGTCGATTTCTACCTAATTTGCAGCGACATTACGGTAAACTTTAGGTAAATTCTTAACTAATTTTTTGCAAGTTAGTTTCCCCGTCAAATTTACCTAAGGCACAAATAGTGTGCTAGAAATTTGAATGGCCCTAATTCCTGTTACAATCTTTACTCACATCAACATAGCGTTTGGATTTTCGATAAAGCGCTTCTAGCTGCGATGCGCTTACGAAGCCTAAACCGATACACTACGCAATTCCTTTTTCAAGTTCTTTTAAAAATGATGCCATAACGAGGTGGCTGAAGAGTATAAAAGGAGAATCCAAAGCTAGTTAATATGACTTAAAACTTGAACCTGAACGTGATCCTGACTACCAATTCTAGGTCCCTGCCCCGGAACCTAGGGCTCCTTTGATGACCTGGCTAGCACAGGTATATTCGGTTCTCATCTTGTTAGAAACCCCGTTTAATTCCCGCATCAGCTGATCTCCCCAGGTTAATATTACCATAACCACTGCATAACCCTAACCGAAAGCACGGCTTATCGTAATACTAAGAGAAACTTTCAGGTCGCCGGCATAATCCAGGTGCCTTGACGTAGGTAAATTGGTCTGCCTGCTGTGAGTCCGGACCAACCGACTAAAAGCTTCCAGCGGCCACCCGCGATTTGATCTGCCAGAGCCGGGCTTTTTAAAAGGTAAAAATGTCCAGTTTATATTATTCTGAGTAGTCCAAATTTATTCACAAAGGACGTACCACGTCCAGCTAGACTTTATGCACTCGCCGTAAAAATTAAATTTGTCGGCCCGTAAACTATGAATAACAAAATCCATCTTTGCCGGAGCAAATATAGTCTGTTTCAGATCTGTCGGGTTCAGTACATCAGAGCTACTGTTCATCCGAGCAGTGTGGGTTGCTAACGTTCCAAAAATAACCCATCGCCGAACTAATACGCCGAGTAAATTTTATTTTATAATATTTATACACATAACATTTTCCGTAACTAAAAATTATTAAGTATGTACTTAACCTCTTAACCACATATTATACAATTATTTCTACACTCTGTTATTCTTGTATTTTATACATTTGAGTTGAACGGTTCCTGGGAATCTGAGCTTTACCCGAGGCAAGCAGTTTGAAATTTAATTTAACGACTTTTGGTAAAGTTTAAATAAGCACCATTCGCAGGGATTTGAAATGAAATTTTTAAATTGCGGAAGAAAATCCAGGTTTATTTCAAAACTACAGGTTGTTAACGAATATTTAGCATATTTGCATGAGGTTTTCAACTAGCTGGTAGCAAAGGGTTTTGACAAAATTACAGTAATTTTTCAGCAATCATACAGCAACTGTTTTGTAAGTTTACAGCAAATGCTTTATATAAATATTGAAGTACATTTTCAGCTAGATTGTAGGAGTATTGAGTCAAGCTTTTAGTGCAGCAAATTGTAAGTAAATTGCTAGTCTGCAATAAATTTTCAACACGTTTTCTGCAATTTTTCTTCAGGTTGATAGCAACGTGTTTTAGTAATTTGCATCCATCAATCCTACAGGAGCAGCTGTAGTGAGAGTTTGCAGCAAACATTTTATGCAATGATTGCAGTAGATTTGTGAATGGTTTGCAGTAACATTTCAACAAATCTTGAGTATGTTTACAGTTAACTTCTCTAAGTTTTCAGCAAATTGTTGGGGTCAACAAATATTCCGCATTTTATATAACGTTTTCAGCGAGCACACAGCAAAGGGTCTTGGATCAATTACTGTAATGTTTCAGCAATCGTTCAAATCTTTAGTCCAGTCAACATTTTAACAGATTGCAGGTTTGCAATAGATTTGCAGCATCTTGATAGCAACGCGTTTTAGCAAATTTGCATCTATTTTTCATCAATATTCAGCAGCTGGTTTGATAGTTTGCAGCAAATAATTCATACAGGGTGAGTTGGGAGGAACGGACCACACTTCAGGACTGTATTAGGTATACACGTGAAAATAATGTAAGAAAACTCACATGTAGTTATCCGATATTCATTTGTTTTTGAATTACAGCATTACAAAAAACCATTTCTTATGGAAAACTTAACTGAGTTTTTGTAAAAAAAATTCGACATTTTTGTTAATTTAAGAAGTAATAATTTCCAAATAATCGTGAAATGCACCATTTATTGCAAAAGCTAAAATAAAAATAATGCGCATGGGGATTTTTTATGATGCAGTGTCTTGAAAACAAATGAAGATCGGATAACAACATTTGAGTTTTTTACATTATTTTCACGTGTAATACACTCCTGAAGTTTGGTACGTTCCTCCAGACTCACCTTGTATAATGAGTACATTAATACATGAGTACATGAGTACATTAAATATTTTTTACTAGTAAGCAACATTGCAGCACATATTCCGTATGTTTTGATCCAATTTTTCCAAATTTTCGGCAAACTTCAGGTAGTCTACAAATGTTCATCATGTTTGCATGTAATTTTTAACGAGCTGACAACAAAGCGTCCTTGCAAATTTGCAGCAGTTTTTCAGCAACCTTACATCAATTTTTTGAGTTTACATCAACTATTTTATACACAAATTGTGGATTTTCAGCTAGTCGGCATTTTAACACATCTTTAGTATGGTTCCAGCCAGTTTTATCGTTCAGTAAGCTTTTTCAAACTTTCAGTAAACTGCAGATCTGCGATACATTTTTAGTATATTTGTTATGGCAAATTTTCAATGACTTCACAGCATAGTGTTTTAGTAAAATTCCGGCAATTTTCAATAATTTTACAGCAGTTGTTTAGTGAGTATTTAATAAATGTTTTATATAAAGATAGCAGTAGGTTTCCCTCAGCGTTCCAGCAAATCCGTAATGTTATTCCAGTCAATGTTTAGCAATGTTTTCAGTAAACTGCAGGTTTTCAATAACTTTTCAGCATGTTTTTATAAAATTTTCAGCTAGGTGTCTTGGGAAAGTTGCAGTTATTTGTCAGCAACCTTACAGCAGAAATGTTGTGAGTTTATAGCAACTTATTTCATAATGATGGCAATAAAATTTCAGCTAGCTTGCAGTAAGTTATCAGTCAGTCTGCAATAAGTTTCCAACAAATTTAAGTAGGTCTTTCGCTGATTTTCAACAAATATACAGTATATTTCCAGTCTTTTGCATGTTTTGGCGTGTTTTCAGCGAATTTGTTGCACTTAGTACAACAAGTTTATATCATTAATTGCAATACATTGTAAGCTAGTTTGCAATAGCTTTTTAACAAATCTACAGTACGTTTTGTAATGGTAGCAATAAATTGTCACTTAGTTTGTAGTGGTCTTCCAACAAGTTCGTAGTACGTTTGTAGATAATGTTTTACAAGTTTATGCAGTTGAGTAGTTGCAGCAATTTTGAGCAGTAATTTTTCGAGTTTACAGCAATATTTTTATATAAATATAGCAGTAGATTCTATAATAGCTTACAACAGCTTTTCAGAAAATTTGCAGTATGACAGTATGAATCTTTTAGTAACAGAGCACGGAAACCATTTTTGTTGTAATAAGAAGAGGTGTAATGACAAGATACTTTATTGTTTTTGTTCCGATTTACCAACCCACGTTTTGTACTGCATTTTGAAATACCGAATCTGCGATGTTGCCAACAAGTTTGTAACGAAGGATGGCGAAGGGCGGCCCTTACCTGTTGGCGAAAGTTGTATTTGGAATTTTTCTAGCTTGTAAATATCGGCTTAGGTTGGCTAACTAGTCGAGAGGGTCGAGGTTCCAGCAAAGCTGAAAAAACTAGGGGAGAGGGCTCCAGGTTCTCGACGTAGACAAATCCTTGGGTAGCACCTCTCCAAAGTAAGAGATATTCCAAGAAAACCAAAATAATAGCATAAATAATAACTAGTAACAGGATTTCTTTACCACTTGGTTCTATAGTGCTCACAACATGACAAACTCATAAAAAACACATACCAACAATATACATATAAAACAAACCAACAAACCTTATAAATATATCACAGCAAGTTTATCAAATCACATATAAATATCACAACAAGTTGACCTAATAAAAACAGTAGTGCTACGTAAACCAAAATCAGCCAAAGGGGCGTTAGATGCTTAGTAACCACCTAGTTATACTTACTATTGATATACCAAATCAAGAAACTCAAAAGTATAACTATTCTTTAATACAGACGCAGTCTCCGTGAAGCGGAGATCCACACCTCGTGTAGCATGACTAGATAAATCTGCATCCCAATATATAAAGATCAAAATGATTACACAGGTTTTGTAAGGCAGAGGGCGGCCCAAGACGGGACTTGAGGTACGAACAGTGCAAGTGTAAAGAAATGCCAACGATCAACCTCGAGATCTGGCTTACTAAGTCAAATTTTACATCAATTAAAATTTAGACGGGGCGGTACATGCAGTTTATGAGATCTCACAAAGGGTGCTATGACCTATAAGAAATTCATAATAAGTTTTGTGATATCTCAAGCAATTCATTTGCGTTCATTCCTAAACCGAATGAAAAAGCAAATACTCCCGCGGGCGGAGCGTAGCCACAACACAAAATTGACACATCGTATTGCAAAACGAGATTCTAGGTTAAAATGCTACTCGATGTTACGTATAGTGATTACTTAAGCGTCCGAGTAGTAAATTAATGCCATCTAAAAGGGCTAATTTTTAAAACTAATTACATAGATAAATACACAGCTGGGAGTTTCTAGTTCCCGGAGTAGAGATGCTATAGGTGATTGGCAGTCAACAACCATCATGCAAGCTCGCAAGTGCACGGCATGGAACCCAAATAACGAAAGTGGTCCAATGCAATAATTCCATACGGTAAAACAAAGAAAAGTTAGCTATATCTAAAGCTAACGAGACAGGGCTCCAATTGAGGAGCGACCAACTTACACGACACAGGACTGGCATGGAACGGTCGAAAATTTGCCAAAAACAGTCTAATTCAACTTATCAAAAGTTCCAAAATTTGAAAGTGGGCCATCAGAAGAACTGAGGAATGCAAAGTGTGGTTTAAGTTGATAAGGAACTAACTGCAGCTTGCTCAGAAATTGTTAAGAATGTTGATAGGGTTGCCTAACCAGTTACGTAGAAATGTACTGGATATTAGGAATAAATGTGAATAGAGAAATCTAATTAATTATTTGAAATATTGCATGTGAAACTACAAAATGAACGTAACAAGTTATCGACGTTTTGGTATTGGAGGTGAGATGCCCAAGCACAGAGCTGGATTAAGGATATGTGAGGCCCAGGGCTAAATTTTTTTAGAGGCCCCATTTCCATTTATGCAACGGGTACAAAGGGATCTAAATGATTAGAAACCGCACTAGCTTATAACCTTCGAATCTTTTCGAAGCTCCCGAAATTCGGTGGCCCGGGGCTGCAGCCCCCTTAGCCCCCCCCCCCTAATCTGGCTCTGGTGTTAAATTTTACTACCGAACAGGTTCCATCAAGGAATATGCACTACGCAGGAATCTAACAACTTGGCAGATGTAGACAATAAATACGCAAGTGATAATGGTAAAACGTAATTGATAAGAAATTTGCGTAAGGAGAATAAAGACGTAAAATGACAGCATATAACAACCAAGAAGTTAAACAGAACATTATTAAAACAACCGCTTAGTGCTAGCCTTTTAATTTAAAAATAATAGAAAGCATTCTCATAATAATTACTGAACTGAACGTGCGTGTAGAGGAATGGAGCTATATTGCTTAATTAAACATTATGAAACAGCAAATTCAAGCATGAATACTTCAGGGTAACAAAAAAAGTAAAAATGTAATATAATAACAATAGGAATGAGAAGTTTTGGTGGTAAAAATAAACATTCCCTGAAAACAGGAATCTGCAGAGCAAGTGATTTGAAAAAGTTAGAGTTCCACCAAACGGAAAGAAAGAAAAGTGTAAATAACCGGCAGTGAATAGGCGAATAAAAAAAGAAGTAAAACCTAACGAGCTAACGAAACAAAGAGAGCTGGGGATGAGATAACGAAATGTGTCTGCTGGGAATATAGAACGTAAGTAAGGTTGCCGGATTTGAATTATTTTTGTCAGAGTTGTTAGTTTGGTTAAAATTTCTTGTAAACTCAATGAAACTTGCTACGAACAAAATGTATTGGAAATTAACTGCAATCTGGCGAGAAACTTACATTTTAAATTTAAAATTTATATTACAGAGTTACTAAAAATTGGCTGCGAATGAGTTGTATATTTATTCTAAATTGTTTCAATTCGCCTAAAATTTAGCACAAGCATGCGAAAAAGCTGTTGTTAAGAATTTACTGCAATAATAATGCAAAATGTATTGCAATGTTATTAGCGAATATGTTAGAAACCTGTAAAAGCAAAAGTATTTGCTTCAAACGTTTTGAGCAAGATTGTTAAAAATTAGAAATTTGCTCAAGATTTGTTGCAACCTTATGGTATATTTGTTAAAAACTGCTGCCTTCTGAACATGTACTTCAATTTTGTTAGATAATTACTGCAAACCGCTTAAAAATTATCTTGCTGAATATGTATTGCTGTTAAAAATTTGGTCAAACTTGATGTCACTCTTATTTGCTAAGAAAAAATTCCTGCATTTCTTGACGTTTACTAAGAATTATAAAATAGCTATTTATGCAACAAGTGCTAAAAGTTGACGTTTATGCACGAGACATGAAAATTATGAAACGAAGCCTAAGGCTGAGTTTCATAACATGTCTCGTGCATAAACGACTTTTAGCACGCGTTGCATACAATATTTTATCTACGACCTTAATTTTACCGTTATTAATCCATAAATATCGATTTAACAAAAGTTTGCATTTGCGACACTTTTAATTTATGTCATAATAAACAGTAGGCCACGCCGCGCGGGCGATTGTTTACCACGCCAGTACTGTCAAGGTGAGTTACGAAATGTAATTATTGATACTCCACATCTGACTGTATTCATTACATAATGCTTTAATTATTTCAAAAACACTTTACCTGTAACGCAAGAAGTAACTAGAATAACTTTACAACTTCACTTCCAGTTCGAAATTGTAGTTTTATAACCTCACTTCACTTTTAGCCCATGTGCTAAAAGTAAACAGCTGATTTCGTTAACCACGGTAAACTATAAAACATCACTTTTAGTGAAACAAGCCTACAAGGCCTACTTTTAGTAGTGGTCATAGACAAAATAAATTACCGAAAGTTTACTACAGTGTATTGCAACAAGAGTCGTTTCAAACGTACTGAAAATTTGCCGAAGGTTTGTGGCAAATTGGCTGCAATCTTCCTACAATAGTCTGCAACAGTCATCGAAAATTTTCTGTTATTTTCTCAAAATTTTATTGCAAACTTTTTTATAGTTTAATTTATTTATTTAAATTTTTCAGTACATTTGCTAAAATGTATTCCAATATGTTTAAACAGTCGGTGAACTTGTTACAATTTCACTTAAAACTGTGTTGACAACTCGTTGAAAATTTGCTAATTTTAGAATAAAAATCATCGCGAGCCGACAACCTTACTGTAATCTTCTTGAAGATTTGTCGACCACTATAAAAATTTACTGTATAATTTTTCTGGAAGCTTCTTTGCAATCTACTTTACTTACTGAAATTTTGCATTAAGTTGGCTTAAAATGCAGTAAAATTTTCAACAATTTGCTGGTATTGTTGCCATTTGCTGAAAAATTTGCTATTGACTCGTTGAAAATGTGTTACAATTTTTATAATCTTCCTGAAGATTTGACTAAAACGTGTAACAAATCTGTTACAATAGTTTGCAGCAAGGCCATTAAACATTTTTATGAATTTTCTAGACGTTTTTTGAATCTTCTTTACCATCAGCTGTACTTGTTGAAATACTGCAATAAATTTGCGTAAAATATAGTAAAGGGGCAAAAATTCACTGATGCTGTTGCAATTTGCTGTTAATTTGTTGCTTGCTTAAGATTTACTAAGAACTTACCGCGAGCTTACTAACATGTGTTACAAGCTTGCTGAGAATGTTTTAAATCTTTCTGAAGATTTGACGAAAACTTGTAACGAATCTGTTACAATTCAAAATTTTTGTAAATTTTCTAGACATTTTTGGAATCTTTTTTATCATCAGCTTTACTTACTCAAATTATGCAATAAATTTGCGTGAAATGTAGTAAAAAGGTTAAAAAATTCCCTGATAGTGTTGCAATTTGCTAAAACCTTTGCCATTAACTTACTGCTTGCTTAAGATTTACTAAGAATTTATCTCGAGTTTATTGAAATGTGCGAAAAGCTTACTGAAAATCTATTTTAATATTTCTGAATATGTGAGATTTGGTCAAAATTATTTAAAAAATTTCTGAAATGGCTGCTATTTTACTAAATACTTTGCTGCCGATTCGTTGATACGCTGCTTAAGATCTACTAAGAATTATAACCGACTACTCATCGCAAACTTACTAAAACGTATGACAAGCTGGGTAAGAATTTATTTAATCTTTCTGAAGATTTGAGGAAAACTTGTAGCAATTCTGTTGCAAATATGCTAGAATAGTTTGCAGCAAACGCTATGAAAATTTACTGTAAAATTTCAAGAAATTTTACTCCAAGCTTCTTGGCCATACTGAAATTTTGCAGTAAATTAGCGTAAAGGGTAGTAAAATGTTTAAAATTTCGCTGATATTATTGCAGTTTGCTAAAAACTTTGTTGTTGAAACGTTGAAAATTTGTTTATTGTCTACATAAACAATTTTATAAAGGAAGTCATCACGAGCATACAAGCTTGCTAAAAATGTATGTGAATCTTACCGAATATTAGACGAAAACCTGCAACAGACGTGCTGCAAGTTTGGTAAAACTCTGCTATAATTTTTTCAGAATGTTTACTAGTAGCTTCTTTACAATTTGCTCTACTTACTGAAATTTTGAAAGACTTTATCAAAATGTATTCATAATTTTTTAAGGATTCACTGAAATGATTCGTATTTCAGTGCTGTCAACTTGTGAAAATTTTGCCTAAAATCTATTAAGAATTTCAATAAAGAACTTACTAAATTGTGTTACAATCTTTCCTTAATGTGATTGTAGATTTGATTAACCTTTAGCAAAGCTGTTGCAAACTCGCTAAAATAGTTTGCAGCAAATTCTTTGAAAATTTGCTGCACATTTCTTAGAAATTGTATTAGACGCCTTTTTACAATCTGCTCCACTCTCTGAAATTTTCCAATGACTTTCCTTAAAATTCAGTTAAAATTCTTACTTCACTAAAAACTTTGCGCTCAACTTTTTGAAAACTAAACTTTACTTAAAACTGTATAAAAGAAATGATCGCGAGCTTACTAAAATGTGTTGAAACTTTCTGAAGATTTGTCAAAAATGTGTAACAAATCTGTTAAACAGTTGCTAGAATAGTGTATCAAAGTCATTCATACCAATAATTTTATAAGAGGTATTTACTATTACCAAATTCATTTTAATCTTCCTGAAAATTTAACGAAAACAGATCTGTTGCAAAATTGGTCGAGCAGTTAGCAGTAAACTGACTGAAACTTTGCTGAAAATTGTCTAGAAATTTGACTTATAACTTCTTTACGATCTGTGCTTCTTATTGACACTTGAAATGACTTTATTCAAAATTTAGTCATAATTGTTTAAAAATTTGCTGAAATTTTTCCTATTTCAGTAAACACTTTGCTGCAAACTCGTTGAAGATTTGCATAAGATCTACTAAGAATTTTAACAAGGAACTCATCGTGAGCTTACTAACATGTGTTACAACTTTGCCATAATCTTCTTTAAGATTCAACGAACACTTTTAGAAAAGCTGTTGAAAATTTGTTAAAATAGTCTGTACCAAATTTTTGAAAAGTTGCTGTAAACTTTCTAGAAAATTTCACTAGAAACGTTTTTACAATCTGCTCCACTCTCTGACATTTTCCAATAACTTTTCTCAAAATTTATTCGAAATTGTTTAAAAATCGCTGAAATTTTTGCTATTTCACTAAACACTTTGCTGTCACCTGTTTGAAAACGTGCTCAAGTTTAGTGAGAACTCTATAAAAAAACTCATCCCGGGCTTACTAAAATGTGTTACAACGATGCTGAAAATGTATTTGAATTTTTCTGAAAATTTGACGAAAACGTGTAACAAATCTGTTAAATAGTTAAATAGCTAGAATAGTTTGTAGCAAAGTGATTCATATCAAAAAATTTATAAAAGAACTCATTGCCTGCTTACTAAAATGTATTATAGGCCTCCAAATTCATTTTTATCTTCCTGAAAATGTTACGAAAACCTGCAACAGATCTGTTGAAGACTTGGTAGAGCAGTTTGAAGTAAACGGGCTGAAACTTTGTTGTAAATTTTACGTACTGAAATTTTGCAACAATTTTTTTCAAAATTCTTTACGAATTCACTGAAATTATTCGTATTTCAGTAAACACTTTGCTGTCAACTTGTGGAAAATTTGCCTCAGATCTACTAAGAATTTCAATAAAGAACTTATCTCGAGCTTACTAAAATGTGTTACAACCGTTTCTTAATCTTTTTGACGATTTGATGAACTCTTAGCACAGCTGTTGCACATTGGTTAAAATAGTTTGCCGCGAATTCTTTGAAATTGTTTTGTAAACTGCCTAGATATGGTACTACTCTGAAATTTTCCAATGACTTTCTTCAAAATTTAGTCAAAATTGTTTAAAAATCGCTGGAATTATTGCTATTTCTTTAAACACTTTGCTGTTAACTTTTTGAAAACTTGCTAAAGTTTACTGAAAACTTTATAAAAAAACTCATCGCGAGATTAACAAAATGTGTTACAACTTTGCTGACAATTTATTTGCATTTTTCTAATAGTTAACCAAAACGTGTAACAAATCTGATGCTGGAATAGTTTGTAGCAAAGGCTTCGTATTAATAATTTTTTTAATAAATTTATTTTTATCTTCCTGAAAATGTTAAGAAAACCTGTAACAGATCTGTTGCAAACTTGGTAGAGCAGTTTGCAGTAAACGTGATGAAACTTTGTTCAGAATAAAGAACTTATCTCGAGCTTACTAAAATATGTTACAACCTTTCTTTAATCTTATTGAAGGTTTGATTAACTTTTAGCAAAGCTGTTGCAAATTTGCAAAAATAGTTTGCCGCAAATTCTTTGGAAATTTTACTAGCATTTTTACAATCTGCTTCACTCTCTGACATTTTCCAATGACGTTTCTCAATTTTTTTTAAAAATCGCTGAGATTGCTGCTATTTCACTAAATACTGTCAATTCTTTGAAAACTAAAATTTACTGCTGACTGTATAAAAGAACTTATCGCGAGCCTACTAAAATGTGTTACAAACTTGGTGAAGATTTATTTGACAATTTGATGAAAATGTGTAACAAATCTGTCAAACAGTGGTTAGAATAGTCTAGCAAAGTCATTCATACCAATAATTTTATAAGAGAACTCATTGCTTGCTTACTAAGACAGAATTCATTTTAATCTTCCTGAAAATGTATCGAAAACCTGTTGCAAAGAACTCATCATGAGATTACTAACATGTGTTACAACCTTGCCTTAATCTTCTTTAAGATTTGACGAACATTTGTAGCAAAGCTGTTGCAAACTTGTTAAAATAGTTTGCAGAAAACTCTGACAATTTACTGCAAACTTTCTTTTATTGAAAGAGTTTTTACAATCTGCTGCACCTCCTGAAATTTTACAATAAATTATCTAAAAATTTAGTCAAAATTGTTTAAATATTCGTTGAAATTGTTGCTAGTTCACTAAACACTTTACTATCAAATCATTGAAAAATTGCCTAAGTAATAGAACTCATTGCAAGCTTACTAATAAGTATTACAAGCCTCAAAATTCATTTTAATCTTTCTGAAAATTTGACGAAACCCTTCAGCAGATCTGTTGCAAAATTGGTAGAGCAGTTTGCAGTGAAGTGATTGAAACTTTGCTGAAAATTGTTTAGATATTTTACTTATAGTTTCTTTACAGTCTGCTCTAGTGACTGAAATGTTGCAATGAATTTCCTCAAAATGTAGTCATAATTGTTTAATATTTGCTGAAATTATATATATCTCAGTAAATACTTTGATGTCAACTCGTTGAAAATTTGCTTAGCAATTACTAAGAATTTGACGAACATTTTTAGAAAGCTGCAGCCAACTCTTTGACAATTTAGTGTACCTCTAGAAATTTTTTAATGAATTATCTAAAAATTTAGTCAAAATTGTTTAAAAATTTGTTGAAATTGCTGCCTTCACTAAACACTTTGCTGTCAACGCATTGAAAAATTGCACAACTAAAAGTACTCATGGCGAGTTTGCTAAAATGTGTTGCAAGCTTGCTCAGATTTTATTTGAATCTTTCTGAAATTAGACGAAAACAAGCAACACATCTGTTTCAAAATTTCTAAAGCAGTTTGCAGCAAACTCATAAAAAATTTGTTATAAATTTACTGGAAACTTTACTAGAAGGTTTTCTACAATCTGCTTTACTTCCTGAAATTTTGCAGTAAATTAACTAAAATGTTTAAAAATTCGTTAAAATTGTTACTGTTTCACTAAAAACATAGCTGCGAATTCTTTGAAAATTTGCTCGAGATGAGCTAACAATTTTATAAAAGAACTCAACGCGAGCTTATTAAAATATGTTACAAGCTCGCTCAGAATGTATTCTTTATTCTTCCTGAAAATTTTACGATAGCTGCTAGAACAGTTCGTAGTGCACCTATTACAAATTTACTGTAAACTTTCTAGAAATGTTACCGGAAGATTTTTTACCATATCCTTTACTTACAGAAATTTTTGAGTAGATTGGCTGAAAATTTAGTCAAAAATGTTTAAAAATTCTCTAAAATTTTACTAAAGACTCTGCTGTCAACTCGTTGGAAATTTGCTTAAAATTTACTAAGTAATCTAAAAAGAAATTTATCGCAAGTTTACTAAAATGTGTTACAAGCTTGCTAAGAGTTTGCTTTATCTACCCGAATATTTGTTGAAAACTTACAACAAATCTGTTGTAACCGTGCTTGAATTGATTGCAGCAAACTTAATGAAATTTGCTTTAAACTTTCTACAAACCTTACTACAAGCTTCTTTACAATCTGTTTTGTTTACTGAAATTTTGCTGCTACTTCGCTGAAAATGTAGTAAAAAATGTTTAAGAATTTGCTAAAATTGTTACTCTTAACTCGCTGAAAATTTGTTTAAGATTGACTAAAGTTTGTAATAGAACTTCATACTAAATTTCTGAAATTTTGCAGTAAGTTGACTAAAAGTGTAGCAAAAAATGTTTAAAAATTCGTTAAAATTGTTTCACTAAAAACATAGCTGTAAATTCTTTGAAAATTTGTTTGAGATGAGCTAACAATTTTATAAAAGAACTCAACGCGAGCTTATTAAAATATGTTACAAGCTCGCTCAGAATGTATTCTTTATTCTTCCTGCAAATTTTACGATAGCTGCTAGAACAGTTCGTAGTGCACTTATTAAAAATTTACTGTAAACTTTCTAGAAATGTTACCGAAAGATTTTTTACCATATCATTTACTTACAGAAATTGTGGAGTAGATTGGCTGAAAATTTAGTCAAAAATGTTTAAAAATTCTCTGATATCTTACTAAAGACGCTGCTGTCAACTCGTTGGAAATTTGCTTAAAATTTACTAAGAAATCTAAAAAGAAATTCATCGCAAGTTTACTAAAATGTGTTACAAGCTTGCTAAGATTTTGCTTTCTCTACCCGAATATTTGTTGAACACTTGAAAATTTGCTTTACACTTTCTACAAACCTTACTACAAGCTTCTTTACAATCTGTTTTGTTTACTGAAATTTTGCTGCAACTTCGCTGAAAATGTAGTAAAAGGTGTTTTAGAATTTGCTAAAATGGTTACTTTTAACTCGCTGAAAATTTGTTTAACATTGACTAACAAGTTTGTAATAGAACTTTATAATACATTTCTGAAATTCAAGTGGAAACTTGCAACGGATCTGTTGTAAACTTGCTAGAGCAATTGAAACTAAAATGTGTTAGAAGCTTGCTGAGAATTTGTTCTAATCTCAATAAAAACTTGACAAAAACGTGTAGCAATTCCGATGCAAACTTGCTAGAGTACTTGCAGCAAAGTCTACGAAAATTTGATAGAAAATGTACTGGAAGCTTCTTTACAATCTGATTTATGAACTGAAAGGTCGCAGCAAATTTGCTGAAAATTATTGGAATGTTGCTAGAAATTTGACAAAAAATATAGAGTCGTCTGTTGACTACAGCGAAAGAATATTAAAGAGTTGTGAACGATATGGAAGACATAACCACAACGGCAAATAATGTTATTAAGAAGGCATCAAAACAGTGAATAGCAACTTTTAGGAAGAATGCAACAAGAAAATGCAAAAAATAAAGATAGCACGAAGGATTAGCAAGTTTGCCAAGAAAATTGCCGTAAACAAGTACAGAATTAACAGTAGCTATATCGAAAAGTTGAAATGTATACGATTCATAACAATATTTTAACCAGAAAATCTATATTTTTAAACTAGCCAGTGATTGGTCAAATTTATGGAGCTTCACTGAAATCACAACTGCAGTAAATATACAAAGCCCACTCATTTAATTTATGATCAAACAAAGCATTAATTTCATAATGTATTCTGCAAATGTAGATACGCATATGTTTTCGTTATTTATTAAGTTACAGATAGAATAATTTAAACAGATTTGCAAATTAATTTAGCGCATACAAAACGGATGTAGATTGAACGAAAACACCGCATTCTCTACAGCATGGCGAAGTAAAGTTAGTAAAAATAAATATTAGTGCAGCAATAAATGTTCCTGTAGTCTTTGGGTATTAACTGAAGGGAATTGATTTGATATAACAGGACAAGACAGACGCTGTTATCTTTAACGAGTTAATGCCGGAAAATAAATAGACCCAAGACCGAGAAAACTTTCCAACGGGACAAAGTTACAAGCAAACGAGTATTAATGGCTTACAGGGCTAAATTATTGTTGCTTTCAGCAACTAATGCGTTACTGGAAAGAGCAGTGTAAGGTCAAAGAGGCGAAAATCTTTAAAGAAGCAAAACAGTTTTAGCTAGATAATGGAAGGGGCTGACAATTTACGTTTCAAAATATTTCTATGTATATAGAATGGATAAAATAGAATATACATAATCTGCCTAACGAGCAATTTTTAAATGGACTGCTTTTAGTTTGAATGCACTACAGTCTTCTTGAGGCAATCTTTAAGTACAAAGGAAGTATGACTAATTATCTCAATTATCTCAAGTAGAATTTTGAGAATTCGAATACAAAAAACAGAATTTACATAGATTAAACAATGAGCTACCTTTGTAGTTATTTTAAAAGCTCCTTTCAGTTAAAATGCAACCAATGTAAAGCAGAAATTTTTTCTGATCTAATTGCTAAAGACAATACATGTAATACAGCTTTTTTTCGACTCATCTGTTTTTCTGTTTCGTTGCAGTTGATTTGTTCAGCGAGTCTGATACATACACCGCATAGTTAGTTTTATTAGATAACGAACTACTTCTAAGTTGCATCAAAACCTTTCAGTCAATGCAACATATAAAAGAAAAATTAGTTTCAATTTAGCGAGTTTTATCAATGGTAGAAGCTTGCTAGAATTTATGTAATTTCTATTTCAATTACAGTACAAAAAGAGCAGCAAATCTCCTTGACTTACTCTTTAAAGACAATAGAAGCCATTGAACTTCTTGAAAAATATCTGGTGTTCAGTTTCAGGTGAGTAGATTTTTCCAATGAGTCTTGTCGGTACAAAATAGAACCCAAAAACCTTTTAGATTAGGTTTTTAAAAAATAATTGTCTTTAGTGTCAATTTAGGTTCTCGAATTGTTGATTATAATTTCTTAATCAGAGAAAAAATACCAAAATCGTATTAGTCTCATTAACACTAGGTTCAAAGACAACGAAGGTAAGGTTTCCTATCAATCGGAGCTTCAGTTTCGTAGAATTTTACAGCAAAACTCATCAACTGGAAACACTAAACACGATGTTGTTAGATCAGTTTGAGAATTTACGCCGCCACTACTTTTTATGCACAGGGGGGGGGGTCTGTAATTTGTATCATCAAAATGCCTGTCACGCATTGATTTCAGGGTGGGGGGAGGGAAACCAATCATCAGGCGTAAAGAGTTTTGTGACTGGCAGACTCTGCCATTTAATTTCAGTCTAAGCCCCACCCCTCACGCTGAGCTAATGGACCTCTTTAGGCTGGTTACGTGTCGTAAACGGGGTTTCTCCTGTAACAATGTATCTACTCTAAATAAATGACAATTTTAATATTCTAGTTCAAATGCACTACAATTTGAAGAAGAAAATACCCTTAATTTAATCTTTCGAGTCAGCATCAGTGCTTCAAAAACTTTTCATGTTTCAGCTAATAGATGTTTTCAGTAAATCTTGTTAATGGTATACATAAAGCACAATTTATGAGGACTAGCTAATAAACATCTTACAAATTTTCATGAAAGAATAGCATCGACTCTTCGTCGATTCAGATGCGAAGGCAATAAAAGTAAAATTAGCTTCGTTCAGAGATTTTTGTAAATGGTATAACGGCAGAATTCATATAAACTGACGGGCAAAAACAAAAACTTTTTAGATTAATGTTTTCAGTCTTTCTAGTTTCAGATCAGTACAGCTAGTCTGCTGTATAGACAAAGCATCATTTATGTAAACTTTTAAAGTTACTACAAACGCCTATTCTCTTTAAAAGAATGTTCAAAGACAGTAACAAAAAGATTATGGTTTTCAAAAACATCGACTTTAGTTCCAGTTTACTAGAATTTTGCGTTAAAGGTCGTCAATTGGAGAAACTTCAGGTGATGTATCTAAACTGGATAAAGTAATTTTTCGAAATACATAAAGTGATTTCCAGTGTAGATCCAGTACAAAGAAGAGCACCGATCTTCCTGGGGTGCAACGATGTAAACTTAGTTTTTGCCTGTTTGCCATATTTTTGTAAATTGCCATTTTGATAGGTTCCATTGTAATTAGTCCACCTTAACCATCTGTGTGTGGAGCAGGTTGTTTAAAAATTTTCATTTTGGCCAAATTTTGACCATTTCTATATGTTTAAATTGCCACTGCTTCCGTGTTCAGCACTTGCACGTTTAACTTTAGAATACAGCGGGTCTTCCTCTACGTTTTTCTTGCCGTCTAAGGCGGAGGGACGTACATTGGGGCCTACAAACTGACATCGCCTCTTTTAAGCCGTTATCATCCCAGGTCCTGGCGAAAAGCGGATGTAGAATTTCCACTTTTGTAATTGGTTATTCTCGCCACCTAAACGTAGTTATGCGATAAGATCGGTATTTCATATGTTTTAGTCGTTAGAGAGGTTGGGAGCGCATGTGAGGTTTTTGTACCACTATTATATACCTGCAGTGTCTAGAGTCTACCGGCTATTAGGCCCGCAGAAAATATTTTATGTACTTTTGTGCATTCATATAACGCTATTGTTTATGTAATTGTTTAAATAGTAGACGGGTCTATTTTATTTAGCACCATGGCGTCTGGCATATATTTCTCTTATGAAGCGATAATTTTATGTAATTATACATGTGCTCCGGTGTCGCGAAGCCTTTTCAAGTAAGCAACGCGTCATTGGGTTACACAGAACAAAGCTTTTTGGAGTTCCTGAAAAAACTCCTCGATTAAAATTATCTTTGCTTTTCGGCGTCAGGCGTATAATTATTCAATTTCCCTTTTCCTTCTCTGCCTTCTCGTTTTCTTTTCAGAGAGAGTTTTTTGGCGCCGCTGTCTACATCGAAGTCACAAGATTGCAACTGGCGCCTATTTTTTCGTAGCTTTAACGGCAGTAAAAGCGCTAGAACTTATTCAAAGACACATGATGTTTAGTTTCAATAAATATTTTCATTGAAGTTTGTTAATGGTATAGGTAAAACAGAACTAAAGCGACATTTTGGAGTTTTTATAAAAGTATCATAAGGATAACTGCCACATGTACAGATCCTTGTCGAATTGGATATTACATCATTGCTTGATTTAGAGCTACCATAGGGATCTGTTTAAGGACCACTACTATGTATATTAAACTAAGATATTTACCTTAAGGTACACTATGAAAAGCTGCAGGTCTTCCTATCTGTAAATAAACTTGGATTAGTATACAGTTTTACTATAATGTCAGATCGTTGTTTATGTTGAACGTGTGAGATACGAGCGAAAAATTATATCAGGACTTCGAACAATAAACTATTAGAAAATATGTTCCAGCGCTTCCTACTGACTTACCACTATCCTGTTTTAAGCATTTTAAATTATTGTACTTTTCAGAAAGCATTTCAGATAACGTAGATTCTTGGTTGATAGGATATAGTTAATATGTTTGGTAATTACTGAAGGGTTGGAAACTTGTTGGAAGGATAACAGGGTCAAGAAGGTTTTGTGAGCAGGAGAGTTAGACCAAAGTTTCCTTTCAAGACATTTGTCGCCAACGTAAACTGCTCCTAAACAGCAATAAAAATTAAATAACATACGCTTAGTATTTATACATAATTGTCAAGATCAAGTTTACGCTATTTTGGGAGTCCAGCATATTCAGCGAATTAGTAAACTGATCGTTCTATTGCGCAAGCTATGTCCGCACAAAGCTAATTTAATTAAAAAATAAACGATTTCAGTTCGACCTAAGAGCGTGATGTTAGGTTTGCCCAAAAACAGAAAGCATAATTACATTTGTAAACTAGACAGTACATATATAAAATAACACAAATTAGTTATTGTTGTTATATTTACTTTCGTGTCCTTTGAGTTATTTGTAAATATTCTATAATTTATTCGTATTCGTATAATTATGGGCCTTTGACTACATCAACTGCTGAAATATAATACCTTAGAGACCGATATCGTGCATGGCCAAGACGACCAACTGTGCGCGCTGTTATGTGATTTTGAAGTGTTACTTGTGGTAATTAATATTTGTGAACTGATCGAAACGATGAAATAATGAAGTCGATATTACTGCTTGAGTAGCTTTGCAGTGGACGTTGTATGCAGTTCGATGGTGCAGCTCGGTTGGACACTGCTTCATTGTTGATATTGATTGTGAAAACATTTGCTGTTTGTGTCGTTGCTCATTGTTTATTGTTGGGTAGGTGCCCAACCAGGTACCGCTGATAGTACTATTGTCTCTGGGATAGCGGACATCCGGCAAAATGACCACTAACCCTTGACCTGATAAGCACGTCGGTTATGAGTGATTTCCAAAAGCGCATCTGGATAGCCAAGGATACTCGTTCCCCACAGACACCTTGTAATTTTTTTTTGTGGAGGCGACCACGTAGATGCATATAACACTGGCATGAGTTGGTCTAGTAGCATTCGGCTAACAGGCGTTAGATGCGTTAAGCATCCGTATTGCAGGATTTTATAGGCACATAGTCGGAGGTGCACCGGAAGATTATTCCTGAACGAAGTACTCTACTAGACGCTGCGTGGGAACGCCGCGGGAGCCACAAAACCCCCTATAAGCACTATTATTTAGATCACGTACTGCTAAATGTCGTAATGTTTGTTTATTCTTGCTTGCATGCCTGATTGTAGAATTTGGCTGTATGTCACCACATGCCACATGAAAGAATCAGCTGATTGCTTCTCCCCAGTTTCGTGCTTCTAATCCACAATCCTTAGACGGAAGGGGCGTTATGGAATTTTTGGGTAAGTCGCCAGCGTGTAAATTTATGCATGAGGATCGATTTAAATACAGGAGAAAATAAATAAGCCCTGAACTCCGAATCTATGTGCCTACAGTAGGACCAAATACTGTTTGAACACTACCAAAGAGCACATTTCAGCTTCATTTGCAAAGAAATAAATTTTAATTTTAATTGAATCGCGTAGTTAACACGACGTTAATGTAATTTTAAGATTTTAATAAAGTTGTATTTTTGTTCTGACGTTGATTATGAAACTAGCAAATGCAATTAGCAAACTCCCATCTGGAGTTGTCACTGGGAAACTGCACGTACTAAAATTTTTATGTAGAATGAGAAGCGAGTTGCATCACAGCTCCGCATTTAAATGCACTTACAGCGCGAGGTGAATTAGGAAACTTTTAAAAATAGACATGAACTTGACAATCAGATTCGAAGCGCGTTTCTTATTTAACGCTTAATTGAGCCTCAAGCTCACGCAAGCCTAAAATTGTAGGTCACTGCTAAGCGAAGAACAAGACCCAATGTCAATGGTTCCAATTATTCTGGTGAGCACGATTGCTCCGTCAGATCGGTTAATTACGCACTGCAAATGCGCGAGGCAGGTGCTCTTAATTCGCTCTGAATGGAAAGGATGAAGGATGGAATGGCACATATTTTTGCATTAATTTATTTATAACCTTCACTTCCTGGCATTAGTTATGACAATCTCTGCCTTAAAAAGCACAACACGGAGCAAAACTGACGGCTCGGAGACGTTATCAGCGTTTACGCGTTCTGCTTACCTTGTTGCTAATCTATAAAACGCATTCGAGCACGTGTGTCCTGAAAAGAAAGTTTTTTAAATGGACATTTATGACAGTTTTAGAATCTGTTACAATAGACAGATAACAATCAGTAGAATATTTGACGCGATTTGTTGACATTGTAGAAGGTAACCCACTGGCTTGCTCCTTTAGTTACTTAATACAAATTATGTTAATATATGACATTTTAACATTTAAACACTGTGACTAGTCTCTAAATGGTCAGATGATCAAATCTTTTTAGAGCAGCGCTCTGGCAAAAGCATTAGGCTGATCTTGAAGACGAGTTTTTTAATTAGTACTAGTAATAATTTTAATTTCACATCTTTTACTGTTTCCACATGTAAATCGCGATGAAACACTGAGGTTGAAACAAACCAGTTGTGTGCCAGCTGAGTTTTGATTTGATACCTGACCTTATTAAAGGCCTGAGAAACATCTAAGAACATCGCTAAGCAATATCTGCTTGTTTCCAGATCGTGCCTGGCTTTGGCCATGCACTTGTTCAATTGTCGAGCGACCTTGTCTGAATCCAAACTGGTACTTAGGAACCATTTCTTTACCTTTGAGTATGGCTTTTAGGATTTTTAATAGGATTTTTTCAAAAAGTTTGGCTACTATTGGTAAAAGACTGATTGGACGGTATTAATCCACTTCTTCAGCTTTGTTTACCGATTTTAGAATCACTATAATTTGAGCCACCTTCCACTGTGTTAGAATACGTATAGCCCAATTTCAGAACTGAATTACAGATCATAGTTATGAATTGGAACCCTTCTGTTGACAATTCTTGTAAGATTATGGCAGCGATTAATTCATAATAAAGGACCTTCCTGGGGTTGTATTTGTATCATAATTGTTGATTTGGCTTTCTGAATATAAAACCTTTTACTGTTAGGACTATTTGATATGGTCCTTCTAATACCTGGCAAATCTGCGTTTCTTCCTGCATTGTGATCTGCTCCAATACCTTGGCCAGATGATTACCAAATGCGTGCGCCCTTTTGTTTTTATCTCTTGCCCACAAATTATCATTTTTCCTAATAGGAGGTATAGGTTTTTGTGGTTGTTTAATTCTCTCGATCGCCTTCCACAAAGAATATTCGTTAACTTTAGTTGCTGAGCGACTCATTAGGTATTCTTCGATTTCACGATTCCTAGTATTGTCAAATAATATTGTAACGTTAGCTCCCGCGTCAAATTTACCTAAGGCACAAATAGTGTGCTAGATATTTGAATGGCGCTGATTTTCGTTACAATCTTCACTCACATTTCCATAGCGTTCCATAGCATTCGGATCTTCGATAAGGCGGTCTTAGCCGCTATACGCGGACGTAGCGTAAACCGATATGCCACGCAGTTTTTTCTCCAACCACCTCTAGAAATAATCTGATATCGACGTGACAGAAGAGTATAAAAGGAGAATCCAAAGCTAGTTAACGACACTTGAGACCCCGGGGTCTAGAGCTCCTTTCCTAGTAACTATTATTGACCTAGTTAGCACCGGTGGATTTGGCCCCATCTTGCTAACAATCCCGTTTAATGCCCGCACCAGCTGATTCCCCCAGGCCAATATTACTATAACCTAGAGCACGGCTTAACCGAATATTAAGAGAAAGCTCCAAGCCGCCGGCATAATACAGATGCCTCGAAGCAGGAAAATTACCCCGCCTGCCGTGAGTTCGGACCAACCGAAAACCTCCAACGGCTCCCCGGTGATTCGAGCTGTCAAAGGTGTAAGGTAAAAATGTACAGCTTATACTATTCCGAGTGGTCCAAACTTATTCACAAAGGACGTACCACGTCCAGCCAGGCTTTATGTGCTCGCCGTAACCATCACAGACACCGTAAAACGAATTTGTCCGCCCGTCAGCTATAAATAACAAACGCCATCTTTGCCAGAGCAAATATAGGCTGTTTCAGATCTGTTGGTTCCAGTACATCAGAGCCACAGATCACCCGCGCCTACCGTCATCGAACTTTCTTTGAGAAGATTCAAGGACAGCAACCGGGCTAAGTCAGCGTGCAGAGTGGGTTGCCGAACGTCCCAAAAGTAACCCAACGTTGAAGTAATAAGCCGAAGGAATTTTATTTTATAATGTTTATGTACATAAACATTTTTCTCAACTAAGGATTATGTTGTATATATTTAAATACATTATACACAATTATACAGTGTGTTATTTCTGTAGTCTATAAATTTTAGTAGAACCGATTCTGGGCATCTGAGTTATACCCGAGGCAACTAGTTTAAAACTAAATTTAGCGAATTTTAGTAAAGTTTCAATAAGCACTCTTCGCAGGGACTTGTGTGTAAATTTGAAAATTCTGGAAAAAATCCAGGTTTGTTACAATATTTTTATTTCATTGATGGTATGGTTTAACTTATTCTTGTCCTCCGGGACCTTAGTAATTTGCCACCGTTTTCGATGTTTCTAATATTGACCCAATAGGTACTAATGGAGACGTATTTGATTTTAATCCTTCTACTGAATTAAGTAACTAGTTCTTGGCTGTACTTGTACATACTCCATTACAAGAAACCTTTGTAAATAAATTGACAATAATTAACTTGAAATTTGAAATGTTTGACAGATAAAAGCTTGCAAGTGGCAATGGTGCCAACTTACCCTCAATTTGACAATGCAGAAGTCATATAATGTCAAATTTCTTCTGATGTCAACTATCTGCGATTTTTTAAATGTTATGCTAATATAAGACATGTTTTTAACGTTGTTTTGTTATTTCTAACGTCACAGAAAAAAGTAATGAGTAGACTTTATGCTACCTGCTACCTGTTGGATACTACAGTTGAAGTGCTCGATTGCTTGATCTATGTGATCCGCTGTTTTTAACGGTTTATGCAGCGGTAGACTCTCTTTTATTTTATTTCTAAGATTTTCTAATTAGTTGTTTTATTGTAGAGTATTGGAGGGGTACATTTGTTAACGACTTGCATATGTACCCTTCCTAGTAACGGTGAATAGCCGGAGGACAGCTCAAAACATGACTTAATTTCTAGGTAATTACGCGAAATACCTTTTGTTACGCAGAAATCTATGGCATCTGGAAGCTTCTTTCTATCTGTGGCCCAGTAGGTAGACTCGCCAGTAGCTAAGTGTTGTAGGTTGTTGTCCATAATTGTTTGTTAAAGCTGACGCCCTCTCGATGTTATTAGTATTGATCCCTACTCTGTGGATTTTTTGCATTGTAATCGCCGCCAGCAATGAAACGGTGACCAAGCGTATTATAAAACTGTTCATACTGTGCCTTTTTTAATTGTTACTTTCGGTTGGCTGTAAACAACAGATAGCACTAACTCTCCCTTCCACTGCTAGTTATTCTAGTAGCTTACATATGATTATAACTGTATATGTTCAGTTCATGGTGTTTGATGCTGTTTTTGATTAATATAGCCGTGCCTTCATGGGCTGTTCCATCTGGGCGTTGTGTAAAGTAACTTCTTCGTGTCATATGTGCTTCAGATATTAGCATTATGTTGATGTTTTGAATATAAAATAAGTTTCTGACTCCTAAGTTGTGATTGGCTAAACTACTGACATTCCAGATGGCAATTTTCAAGTTGGTTTTGCCCCCTAATGTAACAGCGGTGAGGATATTTAGGAGTACATTCATTTTCTCGATCATCTTTTCCAACATAGCTTCTAGATTATTATTTTTTGGTTGCTGTGTTGCAGCTAGGATTCTACTCTGTTGGTTAGTGATTTGGTAGGGTTGACTGACATTTTTATGATTTCCGAGTAACTATAGGCAGGCTGTCGTAGTCTAGTGTTATACATATGGGTTAATTGCGTTGGTATTATTAGTTTTTTTTATTAAGGCTGAAAACTTTATTTTTTTGTAATTTTTGTAAACTCTACCCCTTTTCTTCACACTTTATGCACCTTACATTATTATTGCTTGCTTTTCTAGAACAATTTACTATTGCATAGTTACCGGCACATTTCACACGTTTTAGATTTATGTGACAAAATTCTTTTGTATGCACATAGCGTTGGCACTTGATACATTGTGGGATTTCTCTCTTGAGTGATGGAGGAAAGTAACATTATATGTGTCTTTGTTGTTTGACTGTGCTTTTAATTGAATGATGGTTAAAGAGTGGTAGTGGTATTTTTGCACTGTTTTGTAAACGTTTGAGGATATTGGAGATATTTTTAACTCCGTGCCTAAGCCCATTTATTTCGAATTTTAACAGGGCTGTGTTTACAGAACGATGCACGTTTTGCAAAAGTATCCTAAACGGCTTGTACGTGTGAAACTCAGTTTTATTTTCCGAAGGAGCCTTTAGCAGAATATGCATCTTTCGTTTTTGCTTGGATTTTAACTTCATTCTTATTTCAACATTTCTGTGCGAATTTCTTCAGAGCTATTTTACTTAACAATTCAATTAATGGTTGGATGTTCTGTTCTTCGTCTCTATTTCCTTTCTCTTTCAATACTTTGTATCTATTTGATGTTTCTGGGGGAGGATTCAGCAAATAACCGTTTAGGGCTGCCTGCTTTGTTATTGTTGTGTGAATTCCTGGGCTATACTTTCTCATGCGTTTATTATTATTATAGTTCACTGTTTGCTAGTAACTTTCTTGAACTTGGGCTATTGCAATTTGCGGAAAGGCTGCAACATGGTTGCGAAATTTGTGTTTTATTATAAATATTTTGCATTTGTAGGTTTGTTTGTTGCACCTGGGGCAAGTACGGTCTTGGCGTATATTGCGCTATCTATATTTGAATATTTTGATCATACAGTATTGGTACATTTGGCTATCTGATTCGCACGGAATAATTTTGTAGGTTTGACATGATTTCTTACATAGCTAAATTTATTTTACATCTTCCTTTTTGTTATCTGAGTTATGATCTTACAGTCCAAATATTATCACTTTTTACTTGATATTTCGAGGCATAGAGCACAAAAAAATTATTTATTGCCTTGTTCTGCAACCCAATCACTGCTTTACTTTCTCCTCAAGCGTTTTCATGCAGATATTCTTTCTGAGTGTCTGAGTAAACTTTGTCTCTCTGTTGTCAATTTTTTATTTTTTGGAAAGACTGTGCTTCTGAAGGATTTACTGATTTTAGTTATGACGATGTGTGTCTTAAATAGCGCAACACTGTGCAAAACTGACGATTCGGAGACGTTATCAGCGTTTACTCGTTCTGCTTATTTTGTTGCTGATCTATCGAATGCATTCGAGCATATGTATCCTGCAAGGAAAGTTCCCCATCAATACCTTTTTCTCTTGTCAAACATATTCATGTGTATATTTTTCTTCTGAGTAGTGGTTTGGATTTCGTTAAGATGTCGCTTTTTTTTCTATAATTGGGGGGAAAAGAACCGTGCTGGTAATATTTATGATAGGTTCTGGCTTAAAAGGTGCAAGAAGAAGCAAAACTTGCGGCTTCGAGACGATATCAGCATTTATGGGTTCGACTAACCTTGTTCCTGATCTATAAAACCCAAGTGGGCATATATGTCTCCTGTAAGAGAAAATTATTTATTCTCGTGTTCTGCTACTCAATCGCTGCTTTTATTTCTCGGTAAGAATTTTTATGTAGATATTCTTCTTCTGGGTGTCCTGTTTTCCACCTTTTCTTATTTGGAAGGAAGGCGATTCTTCTCTATTAAGATAAATATTTGTAGCTCAGTAGAACATGATTACTCTCAAAGAAACAGGTCGGTTCACGCAATATCAAGACTGTTACTACTCCTGAAAACTCATTTGTTTAATAAAAACTTACGTCAAATATTTGTGACAATTTCTATGAACGTCAGCTTCACTTCTAATTATAGACGTGGAATATCAACTACAAATACCTCTCTGTTACATTACCTGTCATTCAATAAACATGAAATAGTAAGCAGTCCTTTTTTAATTACCTCACTTCACTCTTTTACTGTTTATTTTAGTTGGATCAATAAATACCTGTAGCTGTAACTCGTCCAAAGAACTTGATCTGTTTTCTCAAATAAGTATTTGCTACCAATCTGCCATTCTATTTCAGGTAACTTTTAAATCATGTAAGAACCTTTCTGTTTCTTATTTTTTATTGTTGAACTAATTCAAATTTCATTCCATTATTTTACAAAATACGTGTTAATAATTCTGATATCCTTTTATTATACCAAAATTGTAAATTTAATATTTTTTTTTAATATATCAAACTTTTGTCTTGTATTAATAAAAAAACGTAACCTGCAGTCCATTACGATAGATATTCTTCTTCTGAGTGTCTGACTGAACTTTGTTTCCTTGTTGTCCACCGTTTCTCCTTTGGAAGGGGTATTTCTCCTCATTTAAGAGGAAGAAAGACTTACTAGTTTTAATTATAACGGTGTCTGTCTTAAGAAGCGCAACACTGAGCAAAACTGACCATTAGGATATGTTATCAGCGTTAACGCATTTTGCTGACCTTGTTGCTGATCTATCGAATCGATTCGAGCGTATGCTTTCTACAAGTGAACTTTACTCTGTTCCGAAAACTCGTCAATACTTTTTTTCTCGTCAAGAAATTCTACGTGTGTATTTTTTTTCTGAGTTGTGATTTGGATTTAGTCTTTCTTGCCCACCTTTGGTTCTTCAAAAGATGTCTCTTCTCCTCTACTTAAGAAAGTTGCTGGTTATAGTTAAAACAGGCTCCGTCTTAGAAGGATGCAAGATGAAGCAAATTATTTATTCTCGTGTTCTGCAACTCAATCATTGAATTTTTTTATGTAGAGCTTCTTCTTTTCAGTGTCTGAGTAAACGTCGTTTACCTGTTGTCCAATTGTTCTTCTTAGCAAAAGATTTTGCTTCTTCTTTAATAAAAGGAAGAGGAACTTGTTTTAAGTATGACTATTTCTGTTTTTAAAAATGCCCGACGTAGCAAAACTGACTGATTGAAAAGATCACCAACAGTTACACATTTTACTGACCTTGTTGCTAATTTGTGGAACAAATTCGATGATGTGGGTATCCTGCAAGAGAAGTTAAGTAAAAAGTCTTTTATTGCTGCATTTCACAACCCATTCAGTGCCTTGATAGCCTCCCAAGCATTTTCATGTATGTCTTTTTCTTCTGAGCTGTTGTTTGAACTGTTTTCCCTTGTCCCCTTTCTTCTCCGAAAATATGCCGCTTCTCACATTTGTTGTTTGCCAGTTTTGGTAAGTGTAAATACCACAATAATCTGCTCACTCCATTAGTGACGATAATGTCAAAATTTGTTTCTGTTTCATCAATGTCCTGGATGTCAACCAATTTGCTCCACTCTGCCTACTACCACAACCGTTTCAGTTCCCAAACACAGCAAACAACTCCAATGACAGACAAGATGTCCATAATAACCAGAATCAGGGACACAAACTCCTGCACAGCATGGAACCAAATACACCCTATAATAATTTATTTCGATTAAGTATTTGTCATTACCTTCAAACCTTTTTTTTATATTACATTATATTTGAATCCATCTGTTTTTAAATTAGCCATATTTTATTCAATTATAAATTCTATTTTCTTTGTTATTATCATTACAATATATGAAATTTGCCATCATGATCTACATTCCTAGGTTAGTTTTTTCTAACTTTTATATTTCCATTTTGTTTATATGTCGCCATGTTTGCTCATCTCCTCTGTAGGCGGGCCACTTGCATTTCACGTTCTTTTTGGCTTGTAGGGTAAAAAATCGTCCATTTATAAAAGTTGTTCCACCCATTGGTATGTAGTATCGAACTGCATGTGCGATGTGTTAATTCTAGTACATATTCTACAAATTCTACATTTATTTTATTGCTACTACGATATTTCTTATTCTTGTTTTTCTTCAATACTCTTTTATATGTCTCTGAAGCAAAATAAGCTTCTTCATCTAACTATGCCATGTATAACAGAATTTAAGCTTTTCCCACCCCTAAAGCTGCTTCCAGTCTTCTCTATTTGTGCCTTTTTGCATCCAAACAATGTACATGTTCATTATTCGATGTTAATTTAGTTGTTTCTTAATTCACTAAATTCCTGTTCTGTTATTACGTCTAGTTGCACTTTGTTTCTTAATCAACCGTCCTATAACTTTCTATTTTTCTATCTCTACCAAGTAAGTTGTGCTACAGATCATTCATGGCTGTTTCTCTTAGTTTCTCTCTTAACTACTGCAGATACAAACTGCCTCTATTCATTTTTATATCTTCGCCCTGATGTTCCAAAGGCATATTATATTACATTTTTTTTCTCCAGGTCATTGGAGCTTTATTAAAATTAAAATATTATATACCGTACACTTGGTAATATATAATTTTAAATATTGAGATGGTTTTAAGCCTACAACTTGTCTCTGATGGCAGTGCAAGATATTTACCCAAGCCAGTAAAGCACAGAGTTAAGGTATTTTATGAAACTGCAATTTAAAACAATAATAAAAGTATTAAATGCATTGGTAATAAGAGGCGACAAGTATTAATTAGTCGGATAAAGGCACGCAAAAGCAAAGCATACTTCAGAGGGTTGGGATTTGAAGTTGAATAAAGTAATATAATTAATAATAGGTTTGTGCATATTTAAAGCCAGACCACACAATATTTAATTGACACAAAAGGTTTGTTATGTGCAGACTAAACGAGCGAAAGTATTAATAAAAGCAAAGATCAGTGAATGGCAAGCCATCTGAAAGGTAAATGAGATTGGAATAGAGGAAAATATAAAATTGCAAAGAGCAATCCCGAAATTAGGCAACAGAATAGAAGCAATGCAAGTAACGTGTGTAAATTTGAACTCAATCTACAGTGCATTAATAAAAGAAAGTGAAAAGCAGAGCAGTAAATTTTAAAACATTTGTGTGCGTGACGGAAGAAAAAATGATAGTTTTAAGCAAAGCACATTTTTTTTAGATTTAAGAAAATATTAAGTTAAGATTTATGTAATCAAATTTTACTCCATGTGTGTAATTTTGCTATCAAAACTAATTTCTAATAGACAAAAAACCCCGTGGTAACATAGCAACGTGATGCTTTTTTGTTGTTAGAAGGGAACAGTTGAATTAAATTATTTGAAAGCTTGTCGAATTTGTACTCCATCTTTAATTGATGTTTTTAAATAATAAACAAGCATTTTACAATATAAAAAGTGTACGGGTTTATTCACCAAGTGTTCAGGCAGCTGTACGAGTGTTTGTGGCGAGTTCCACGAGATAAAAGTTAAAATTTTCCAATCCGACTTAGAGAGTGTGAACGGAAGCCGATCAGCTGAAATTTCCGAGGGTCGTTTCCAGCACAATTAAGCAAGTGAACCCAGAGGTCTGTACTGCAATAGGTCGGCGGGGTCTGCAAGAGCACCTAGAGCAAAATCTGCACCCCGGGGAGCAACTCCAGCAAAGGAATGCGGCAGTGACAACTGGTGCCAGCATCGAAACAACATCGACGAAAACTTTCCAGGTAGGATACTGCTATTTATTGAGTGTCGAGTCCCCAGGAAGCTGCGGCACTCCAAGATTAGGCCTTGTAGAAGGTACTCAACGTATTTCCAACGTATGTCCGGCTACGCCCTAATTTTTATAATCAGCATAGCATCATCAGAATCTGCGGATTTGCAAGAATTTCCAAGCCACCAGAAACAGTTGAAAGTTGGCGTGGGTCTACGTCACCCTAGAATAATGAAGGCGTGGTTTTTGTTGCCAAGCAGAATAATCAAATTAGTTACCTGATGCTTCCTTGTCGATAATCACTTTTAGAACGTTCAACTAATCGCTGTAGCACTGGCAAAATTTTGTGTCGTTTGACGGATTGTAAATTTTATCTACTAGAACCGCGTGTATAAACTAAAAATAAAGCGCAGTTGAGCTACTGAATTTAAATATAGCCCATTTCAGAACTCAACCTGAGATAAGCAGTTTCGTGTTTGCCGAGAGCTAGCTTAAATAATATTGCAGTTAAATAAAATATTAAGAAAGGTTCATTCAACCATTTTATTTGTGCAATTAATTAATACATTTCATTTTAACCAGCCTTAAATTACTGAGAGGCAAAGTGAGCACAGTATAATAATTAAACTGAGAATTGTGTGTGTAGATTTGCCTAAATTTTAACTTATTGAATTTTGTCTGAAAATAATAATACAATTACACAATTGCATCGCAATATATCATCCTTGGCGCAGTCATATACAAGTTATGCACGTATCCAAGTTTCGTCTGCAGAAAAGCTCATATCTGAAGGCACGTTATTCTTTCATTTGGGCTATTTCGTCTACAATTTTATTCCTTATTTGTCATACATCTTGACGGACGGTTTGTGACCTATGTATTTACTAGGTCTTTTTTGCCTACATTTTGCATGAGCTGCCTCTTACTATTTATCTCAATTGTGAAGATTATTCTAGGAAACCCAACGTCTTCTACGTCTTCTTCCAAGACCTTTATCTTCGACAATTGGCCTTTCCATATAGTCCTCTCGATGATTAATATGTTTAAAAAAGGCAAGAAAAACGTTTTTGAAAATAACAAGTGGAAAATATTTCCTGTGTAATTTGCTGTAGATAATAATTATTTTTGACAGTTATAAATACTGTATGTTTAGTTTTGTGGGTTTGGAAGAGGAACACACTCATAACTAATTCATTGGGTAAAACTGAATAAATCGGAATTGTTTAAGTAGATTTCTTAGTTAGTGTATCGATTTTACAGTGTTTTAATAATAGCTACTACTAGTTTTTAAACTAGAAAAAAATTTCTATTAGACTACATATTTACATAATTACACGATAAAACTCGAGAAAAAACGGGAAAACTTTTTTATCGTCTGATTAAATGTTTAACTCACAGCGAACCTGCTAATTATCGGTAGCCTTGGACACCGTATGTTTAATTTTATGGGTTTTAAATAAGATTGTTGGAATTTGAAATTGTTTTTTTATTTGACTACTTATTTTTGTAGTTTTATAATATATTTTTTAATGACAATATTTTTTATTTGCTGAGTAAGCCCTAATAACTTTTGCAAATGTGTGTCTGATAATTGCATGGACCTTGAATAGTAATAATTATGCCTATGGCTAAAAGGCATGGAGCTTTTAATGAGACTGCATATTCATATCGCAGTAACAGCAAGAACCCTAATTAAATGAAACTGGTTTTTATAAGATGTAGAAAGAACTGACTAATTTTAATTTGTGTCACACATGATTATGATAGCAGCCAACATTATGTACATGTACAGTCACTAGTGTAAACCCTCGTTATGCAACAATTTTCCAAGAAAATACTGAAATTTCTTTGTAAAAACAGTGATTAGGGATGAAATATATGTTCCCAACTAAGCTTTTCCTCTTCACGACAATGTACTCATCTTAACTCGACAATTTTATCATGGTCTCTCTACACAGAGCTGATTACGTCATAAGATAAGGTATTTTGTATTCAAATAATGCAAGCTACAATGACCACTGTATTTTCAGGCACAAGTAAACCAGCCAACAATGTATACGAGCACTATTTATTCCATTGGGCGGTAGTAAACAATGTTCCAGTCGTTTAGTCTGTGGTGGCGGAGTACAAAGGCTTTACATCTCGTGTTCACTGAGATCGAGAGGTTACTGGTGCATGACGTCGATACATGTGCTCGTAATGAATTGGAAATGTAAACTGGCTGTTTGGGCACTGGCTAAAGTAAACGAGTCTGAGGGCAGGTCAGCCCGCCCTTTGCTTGCGCTAATCGAATTTAATTTTTAACTACCGCCACAGATCTCCAGCGTGCCGAAAAGCTTTTGTAATTATCAAACGCATCCTGGTCCCTGTGAAGTAGTTCGGACTTGAGCTGCGGTGGAATAGAGGAAGTAGGATTTAAACTGGCTTCACAAACTAAAATTATCTATAACTTCCTCTTCCTTAAGTCTCTTAGCAAACATAAATAAACAAAACGATTATGGTTAAAATAATTCGAGCTATTTAAATAATTATAAAACTATTAACCAGATGTTACATTGCTTATTTATCCTGAGATATTTTCTCTAGGAATGCAAGGACAAAACACATAAATCTATTCTCCCGCATATACATAAATAACTTAAAAAAATGTATCTTCAAAATTAAATTAAATTTCTGCTTAGACCGCATCGTCTTGGTAGTTACCTATCTCTTTTCCCAAACCCTCAATATTTATAATTATTGCAAACAATAATGCTTAAATCTATAAGGTACAAAGGACACGGAACCTGAAATTTGCAAAGACACAACGGACTAAGGCGAATTTTATTTCAGTTTTGATCAATCCAGACGCATTAGATAGTAGATAACGTCCCTTTGAAACGTAACCCGGCACGAGCCCAACTTTCGACCACGATCCAAGAAGCCTGGGGCTTTGAGAGGTGCAGAACAAGGTACAACAGCTGGGTAAGACATCGTTCGCGGTCCAGAGGTAGGTAGCAGCCGCTGATAACTTTGCAGGAGGAAATTACGAGGTTGGCGTCTCTTTTTTATGCTTAAACCGGAATTGGATTCAACAAGCAGGCAAGAAATAGATGCTAGTTGGCGTGTTCTATGACGTGAAAGAAAACAAATACAGATTAGCCAAACAACTTGATTCGTTAAATTGCATTGTTATTGTTTACCTGAGGTGAATTTATTAATTGTTGGATGATTTGCGTTCAAATAACGCTGGATTTTTGTGTGATCGAACAGCTCGGTTTATATTCAGTATTTGAGGTTAACTGTCACTCGTTAAAATTGAGCATTTGTCCCACTATGGTAAAATTGATACTGTGTTACAACCCAACCACTGAAGATATTGGAGTCCCAAATAACTAGCCGGCGCATTAATTTAAATTAGTTGCCAATAAATAAAGTATAGAGGCCAACATACCGTTATTATTGCAATTAATTAAAATAATTATAATTTTTAGTTAGCCCAAGCGTAGGCAATAATTAGAAACGAAACTGTATGGTATTTCTGCTAGTTTTAATTGTTGCCATCCGCAAAGGACCATCATTATTTATATATCTGTTATCTACGAAAGTAGTGGAAATTATATAAGTAGCTTTTTAACAGCCCACCACATAGCTGGCCTATGTTATGGCAGTGATTTTTGAATTTATCAAGAAAGTGCATCGCAAAAAATTCTAGATCGGACAACGTTTAACAAATGTTTAGAATTATGTACAAAATAAATAAAAATATCTTAATGTTTCTAATAAAACTGGAACAGAAACGAAACGTTTACTAATGTTAATTACATTACTTCGCAATGGAAAGCAAATAACGCAGTCGGAGAAATTTGAACCTTCGTTTTCAGATGGAATCTGATTACTCGGCTATGGATGATATAACGAAGCACACAGTCGTATCGTTGTATTATGAACGGAATGGTGACAACATAAGGGAGCAAGTCCGATAACGGACGAAGTAAGTTTCATATGTGGCTATAGACACGTGAACCTTGCGGGTGGGCAAACAGACAGGCACGTGCAATATATGTTCATTACAGTTACACCTGCGCTCACTGTTTTGTTTTTAAATAACTTCAAAAATTAGTTTAGTGCATTTATCAGAGACTTGCCACTATTTCCCATTTCATTTTTTTTTTAATAAATGCAGTAACGAATCAGTTACGCAGCGATGAAGTGAGGAGTTCATATTACATTATATTTTCTGTCAGTTCCTACTTTTGTTTCGATTTTATCCAGATTGTAAAATTCGGGTGCACGCCACTGATTTCAGACCGTCAAGGGCCGAACGCGTTGACTTGCTTGACTTGGCTAACCCGAGCGACGGCAGAGTCGACGCATAAGTGATTAGGGAGGTTGGCCCGTGACAGTAAGCCCAGTGCATTATGTAAAATTGCTTTTGGGAATTAGTTTTAACGGCCCTTGTGGCAACCTTACGGCTTTTGCTGGATCATTAACTTTCTTGGAATTAAGTTTAAGTTATTTAAAATTCTAATTACGTGTCGTTTACAGAATAGATAAATTTCATTGCGCTTCATTGTAGTCTCATAGCTGTTGCTGCTTGCTGATACACCATTGCAAGTCCGAATGTTGAAACAATTTTTTACCGATAGTAGTTTCGAGCTTAAAGCCAGCCCCTGCATTCAATTTGGAGCCGTTATTTACTGTATTTTATCTGAAATCAGTCATTTATTATGTAATCTTGCAATGTCTTAGTATGTATTGTCACATTTAGAAAAATTCGGTTGGCAGTAACTTGATAATAGACCAGCTCTCAACCTATCTCTTGTAGTTTGTGTGTTGAATATAGGTGTGTTAGATGACTTCCTTTTTACTTCCAAACACGGGAAGGCAAAGGTAGCAGCGAAATGAGAGAGACTGGCAGTTCTAGAAATAAATTAATAAGAACATCAAGTAGAATCGATTTTGATATTTAGTTTTATTAATAATTAACAAATATCAGATTCAGAGAGCAAGGTATCCCCTCCGAAGAATTGTCTTTAGTGTCAATAGCAGATAAATAAAATTAACTTGCTGCTTTTATTGAAATATCATTAATATATGGGTGTTATAGACAATGTTGTTAGATGCGCCGTATTTTTTTTGTTTTCTTCTTCTTATTTTGCTAGGTTAGCAGTTTAGGCTTAGAGACTGTTATTCCCAAGAATTCGCAAACTATATCTCTTTGTTTTTCTCGGACGACCTGGACATTTTTTCCCTCTCGGTCTATTGTTTCTAATTATTTTAACCATTTTGCTCTAGACTATTCTGCTAAGATATTGTTTTTACTGCCTCCTTCGGTTTGTAATCCAGTCCATTATTCGCAATTTTCACGGGCATAGAAGTGCCGAGTCGAATAGGCAACTGGTTTTGCAAACCTATATTTTGTCGAATGCAGTTTTCTGCTTTAGTTCAGTTTCATGCAAACTGTAATCTTTCCGCCAAATGGTGGTGATAGAGTTTTGGATCATTTCCGGTCTGCCAAATTTTTTGGGGAAGACGTTTTACGTTCTTGGTTTTTTATGTGCAGCCGTGGTCATCGGCCGTTTTAGAAGTTCCTAGGACGTGGTTTTGAGCTTTGTGAATTGCTGATGATATCAGGATAATGCAGCACGATCAATCAAGGCATACTTTGACCCGAAAACTGGCTAAATGAATTGTTTGAGCGACCACATGCTTTTGTGAACGAACTGGCAGAATTTTTGGTAAGGCATTTTATTCTTCAACCTACTGACTAAACCGATCGATTTGCTGGAAATGTGTCCTCAGTAGCAGTCTTGTTCGCAGCTCCCTTGTTGGAACGTAAATTGTTGAGTACGAGACCCACCTTGCCTTGATTTCCTTATAAAGATACGTGCAGGCAGAAGGGCTGGACAAAGCGTCACTGGGGGCCACTACCTCGTGCTATATTTGTTTCTATGCTGCAGAATACGTCCAGTTTGGTGGTTTGAATCTAATGGCCTTGTATTTATTTGTATAAACTTATTTGCGATTGATTTTACTTTTATGGCTTGTGTATTTTTTGTGTGTGTGCTGACTTGACGCCAGATTAGAGCTAAGTGGTTTATTTTGGAGTAAATAACTTGGCTTTGTATGTCGATATTAGCTGAGTGGGTGGTCGCACCCCTTTACGACTGTTCCCGCCTAAATATAGTCCATATTAAGTTTGTTGGCTGGGAAAAACGATCCTAGCATATCACATTGTAATACAAACTACCATACAGACATCTGGATGTGAGGTTATTCGCGGTAAAAATTAAATCGCTAAGTGTGGAACGCTGTAACGTTTATCATTTATTCAGCAATCGGGCCGTTTCAAAATTAATTGCTTTGGCTACTTAACAATTTAAATTAAACTAGTTAGAAATATTAGTAGATGTTTACTCAGCGAGGGCTGCGTTTATATGTTGGCACCCATACACATTGTTCCAGGCATGACTTGTGATAATTAGTTATTGTTCGTTGATGCCAGTAATTACAATCGATTTTATTTCCCCCTATTGTTATCCATTACGTGATTGAATCATTATACGGTTTTTCGAACTGCGGGTTTTATTTATTATATTGTTTGTTGTTACCTTTGAGCAATTTAATGGTTCGTTCGCTCAAACGAACAAAGGAACATGGGCCTGAATCATTTGACGCTCCTAGAAATTTAGATCTACTAGTTTTGGAAGGTAAGTTACCTATCCCTTCTGCTTGAGTTAGTCCTAGTGGATGTTCCGATTCAATATCGGCAATTTATAATGTAACTCCATCTCTAATAGTCTTGTCTACAGTCTTTCTCATAAAATGTCATCATTTCAAGAACGTCTAATTCTGAAACGTTATTGTTTGTCTTTCCGCTTTCTTAGGTTCTTGTGATTAATATTAGTGAAGTGTATAATAGCTCAATGCCTATATAGTTTTCCGGATTGAGTTTGTCATCTTTTTTGTGCAGTAAAATTAGAATGCTGGTTATCTTTTCTTCTGGAATTCTTTGGTTCAGGAGACTTTTTCGTGCGAGTTTTTCCGGTTCTGGGACGGTCCACCATATTTCAAAAATTTGTTGAACAATTCCTCTCCTAGCGATTTCCTATCCTTTAACTTAGATATTACATGCTTCAGTTGGTTTTATGTCATTTCTATGGTACTGTAGTTGATGTGTAGTGGTAACGAACGAGTCCGTTAGAATATATTGTTTATTTACATTCATACTACATGATTACACAACAATAACCAAATATTATAGTATAGAGTCCGTTGTCCGCGTGGGGCGTGCCTTCCTCCCGACTTCGATTCTCGTGGTAGGTTAAGCGGTGACGCACGGCTGTTAGACCAAGCTAGGTTATAAAAATACCAGCTGTGGTTGTCTAATATAGTCAGGCTATAGAAACAAGGACTAAGTTTGGTGATGCTAATATGATTTCCACAATATAAATTCTATCTTCAAAATAGTATCACCTTCAATAACATGAGACTTGTTCACAGTTCACAAGGTGCAAGTCACATTAAGCCAGAGAATACTGGGTGTGTATCTACAAAAACTAAGCGGTCTAAGCCGAAATTCTATGTTAAAAATAATAATTCGAGTAACCGCGAAAACCTCATACAGTATATAATATGTTTCTGGTTAAGCTGTTTAGTACCTTTAGTGTAAGATAATATTTCCGTATTTAGGAAAATCCTCAAACTCGTAATCAGCGCGTCTCCAGGTGGCGGATTGAGAATAATTTCCAGCTGTGGATGCTTTAGACTTATTACGAGGCTCTATTAAAGCTTCAATGCGAAATTGTTTCTGTTCTGGAGTAAGAATAAGTGAAACCCAATGAAGGTATACTTTCTTGTATTCAAGTTCTTCCTGAGTAATATTTCTTGCTCATGTACCTGTACATTTTGTTACCTTTTACTTTATCATACTAGTATGCAAATTTGAACATTTTTGTATTTGCAGTGGGGGTATATTGACGCGTTCATATAACGGTTTCACAATTTATCTAAGCATTATATTTCGTATATACACCGCCTACGATCTGACAAAAGAGTGAGCTTTAATAGGAAAATAAATCAGAGTGACAAGCTGTTTTACGCTCCAAATCAATTTTAAATGGACGCTGAGCTACTCGTGTCCCTTAATTTAATTTTAAACAAAAACCTGATCTTTCAAGCTGTTTTTCCCAATTTTTAATTTAATGGAAAAGTATATTTAGCTTCTTTGTTGAGAGCTTTGATATTTAATTCCACTAGGCAAAGAAAATTTTAATATTTCAGATTGTTAGCGCCAGTGCGTTGGTGACTTCTTTATTATGTATACAGCGTAGCTCTATTGCTCGTTTTATTTACGGTTTGGTCTTACAAGTTAATTTAAGCCCAGCTTATTTGGAATTAGTATACAGTAGCACGTCAACTTGGTTTCGCGTTATTTTTCATGGGTCATGAACCTAATAAATATTAAGATGTAATGTGGGCTGCTGCTGATTAATCTATTGAAACTACCTAGTTAGCAGTTCTGCATACCAGTTTTGAACAGTTATCAAGCTAAATCTTAACATTGCTATAAATTCTACAACAATTTATTGCATTTACTGGGTCCATACAAAACAAGGCTTGCTCTATAAAAATAAGTAAATATTTAAAAGCTTTGACCTTGCCGTTTGAAGTTTCTCTGGGGTTTAACGCTTTGGAATTAAATTACTAAGCAAATACATTTTTATCAAAAAATACGTGCCTTGCTTAGATATTTGCTATTATTTTTAATATCTGTGTAGCGTTCTGAACTAGAAAGGCGTTGTGTGAATACAACATTAAATGGTTCTTTTGAAGACTATTCTCTAACAAGCTCCAGAATAAGTCGACAGAATAAACGTAGCCATATGACAGATAAGAATGAAACCATGCCTCGATACAGAAGCAAGATAAATACTACGAGAAGTAAAATTAGATAAGTTGTTAGGTCGATTTGAAAGATTGGCGCAGCCACTGGTTGTATGCCGCAGAGGCGAAAAAGAAAATTGCGTTAAACTTTTTCACACGAATGCAAGCTCGAAGGACGCTATTCAGCTTCAGGTAGCTATCATCAAGTTTTGCTTTGTGCTATATTATTGGCGCGTTGCAGCATTTTAAAGCATTTGTGACAATTTTGGGATCTTAAAAGCTTCCTGGCAATTCTGTTCTCGACTCGTTGGGGTATCGAACTACATTTCAGTTATGTAGCCGATATACTAAACACTTTACTGATCCCGCTCTCTATTGTATCGGCGACATCTACGAAGACGCAGACTTGGAAAGCCGTCGTATAATCGACGCTGTGACCTATATGACATATAAATATTTAATAAGTTGCCCGTTTAACGGAGCAGAATTTTGAGGACATCCCCGCTGGGGTGTGTAGATCGTTATTTTCAATGGGTGGCTGACTTGTGATTAGGCTATCGAAACTGACGTCACTCTTATATGTAGGTTAAGAGTGATTTATTGCGGGTCTCAATATTTTAGTTGTATCTGGGGAGAAATGTATTTAGTTTGGTGTGTTATTTAATATAACCGTATCAGAGTTCATGCTGTGTATTTTCTTGTGGAACAAAATGCAGTATGCGTTTTATTTAAAGTGAGAAGCTAGTGTTTAGTAGAAATACGAGCTAATGCATATAAGATACAAGATGGCACCCACAATAATAGAAAGAATTGGTTCCTATATCTGCTATTGTTTTAATTATCGCAAACGATCCCCTTCCCACTAGCTAGTCGAACAGTCTTTAAACTTGTTGCATGCCGTATCGGGAATTCCCTTACAACAACATTATGATAACCAATACAAGGAAGCATTTAGATTAAGATGTTGCAAAAGAAACAAGAATGAATGTAAAGGGTACAGTGCTTCACAGTTGCATTAGTAACCAGAACACAACGCCAGGAGTAAAATTCAACTAAGTCTATGTGTCATAAGCCGAGTTAAGTGCTTTGTACGCAAATTCGGTCTTTTTTCTAGTAGTCTATACCAAATGAAAATAAAACAAGCTCAGAATCTATGCTCACAAAAGAAAAGTGCTTTCGATAGAAGAAGATGAAATAAATACGGCAGCAGTAAATTACGCAACAATACGTAAGCAGATTCTACCAAATGATAGAATATATCATCACACGCTTTTATAAACTTCTGAAAAAAATACGATGGTAACAATCAGCAGAACTTGAAAGCCCGAAGTATCGAATCGTAGAAGGCCACTATGGAGAACAATAATTTTATGGTTAAGGAATCTGGGGTACTGGTATGAATGATCCCTTCCGTGTTGTTGTCAAGATGACTAGAGTAGTTAGAATGAGCGCCGATATTCGTCATGCAGATATGGCAAATAAAGATGAAGAACAAAAAGACAAGAGAAACAAAAGACAATCGGAGAGAACGCTTTATTATCAAAATGAATAATAAGCAGAGAAGATTCAATCATTGTTATAGAGGCTAGATTTTCTGGAAAAATCTTGTCAAAGGATTAGAATTGTTTAAGGCGGTAATGCCAAAGTTTTCGAGCATATATGATATGAATGGTTATATAATATAATATAAACAAACATGATTCACTGGGAAGTTCTTGTTGGTCGAGAAATGCGGTGTCAACAACTGTGCTGGCTGATTCAGAAATGATTGGTGATATTAACAACAGTTGTGGCTGTAGAAGGTTATATGAAGACGACGTCTTTAAAATAATGAGAACTATTTTATTGGAAAAGTTGCCATGATGTTTTTCGAAGGATACCACCAGAAATTTTCCAGACGGCTTGTTTGTAACAAAACCTTGTGGAAAGCCAAAATTATGGAATTGAAATATGAATTTCCAATTTCTATAAGCACTCAAAACCCTAAAGCCAAGAGTTTAACGTAGCCTTCACATGATAAACCTGCTACAATTACGGACTTAAAATATTCACGCCCTCTTCTGAAGGCACATCCTACAATTTATCTGTTACGGAACTTTGACATGGGAATCCCCTGAAGGTTGCGGGGCTTACAAGATTTCTATTTAAAAACCTTTAACCATTGCTTGAGAAGCACAATCTCTGTAAAACAAATGGATATAGCTCAGAAAATGATGCGTGTAAACCACTTAATTTCAGGCTCGAACGCGCTGAGTCATCCAGAATCGTGCAAGCCGATTAGAACTACTGAAGCACCAACTTCGTTTGGCTAATAGCGACCTGGAATGTGTAAAATGCACGCGTTCCCGACACTTTGGACTATGATCGAAACATAATTAGCGAGTTATTTAACGTGCATGTGATTAACGCGAGCAAGACCTTGGTCAGCCGAGTGGAGGAACCCAAAGGTGTGTCGGAGGCGTGCGGTTGATCTCGCCTGTGACAGAGTTGCGCTCAGAAATTTATGAAAGTAAATGCCCCTATCGATGCAGTGGGCGAAGAGGAAGTGCGAATAATCGTATCAAAACCGACGTTAATAAAATAAGCAGATTAGGGGGATCGCGCTGAAGACCCTTCCTTCGCGAAACTGCTAGAAAATCGTCCAAAGGCGCGAAAGGGTAATTTTAGGGCTTTTCAATGGCAACGCTTCAGTGCGAGTACAACGTGGGCAGTTCTACTTTAATCTTGTATAAGGGTGGTTCTAGAGTAGAACTGAATTTGACCGTCGTTTTAATGTGTCAAGAACTTGGTTCACTTTCAGACAGCTTTCTCTTGACCCCTGCAGTATTACTAGTTCTAACAACGAGAAATAACTTGTGACTACATTAGTTATTCATAAAATCCGCCAATCTCACTGCAACTACTAGTTATAGTACGAGCATGCACTTGTACGATGCTTACATTTTATGAAAAAGCATGATCTTTATGCACACCTTTCATGTACACCATTGTAGCCTGTAACTTAGAAATTTATAGGTTTTAATACAGTAAAACCTACCATACTTATGGATTACAATTCAGAGCATTACATAGTGTTTCGATGGGGCACTAAGAAAGGAGAGTATACTGGAAGGGTTGTAATTAGTGATGGGCTTATTCGAATCAAAAATAACCGGTTGTCCGGTTATTTAAATAACCTGTGTAACTCGGCTTTCGTTCCAAGTATTCGGATGAAAAATAACCTCATCCTGATACGTACTACGTGCCGCGTCTCAGCGACCTGCGAGTGATCGAAATTCTGTAAATAATACGGCATTTATAACTCATATAACCTTTTCTACGTATGTACTTGATTGACCCAAGTGAGGCTCGCGGCTGCTTGTTGATGTTATTAAGACATTTGATACTCCCAGTCGACGAGTTAAATTTATGGGGCCGTTCCTATTAAAGATAACGTTCTGCTGAGTATGAGATTTGCCGAAGCTGTGTTGGTATTAATTTATAACGGCCTAAATTTTTACTTCAAAACGCGGTTGATTATGCCTAATAAGGGACAAACAGAAAACGAAATAAGATTTTCCAATATCGTAGAAGATTTATATTTAATTTTTAATAAAGGAGCCGTCGGGACAAGAAGTGGATTTCGATGTTGAAAATTTTAAGTGTGCGTCCTTAGAACCGCCGAAGGCTGAACGTAGATAAATAATGGATTCTAAAATATACCGGTATGATGTGCAAGCGAAAAGGGAAGGGTGACTACTAGAGAATTTTAGGAACTAAAAATAGATTCAATAGATACTTTGTATTCGCATATTTATAATTTCTTTATGATTAGTATTGATATAGCTATTCTCAATGGTTTAAACTCTTTAGAAATCAAATAAAAATTATTTATACAATTATTATAATTAACGATTAACTGAGTTCCTCTGCTATCTGCAAGTTACGATGCCGATGCAGATGACGGTGAACCGCCAACCGGCAAACCGGCTGAATTAATCGAAACGAATCGAGAGCCAAAATTGATTCGAATGATTATTCAAATAATCAATCGGTTATTAATATGATTCTAATGCAAATAATTCGGTTATGAACATTGTCCGGTTATGCCCATCACTAGTTGTAATACACGCCGAATTCTTCTCTCTTTGTTTTATTTCAAATTTTCTTTACTTCACTACTGTTCAAGTCTTTTTAGCAGAAGTCCGTAGGAGCAAATTCATTTTCTTGTAAAGTCCTATTATTATCTGTTTGAATCTTTGTGGCGCTTCCTTACTGCTACACTTATTGAGTTATCTCTAATATTATTGTACGTATCGCTTGGGATGTCTTCAAATCTGGTTTTTAATAAAATTTCTCTCTGTATTGTATTCAAAAATGTACTAAATAAAATAATGGACGTGCATAATAGTCCCTTATATTCTTTAATTTACAAATTTTAAGGCAATATTAAGTCTTACATCCTGCAATTACTCTTCCTAAAGATATATCATGTTGTAACGAAAACTTTACCTGGCTCGCCTGAGTGTGCTTTATTTGTAGGCACAAATGTAATCTGGGGGACCTTGGCTCTCGAGGGAAGCTGAGTGTCAGCTAAAAGTGAATATTTCTATGTTTTTCTGGAGTATTCCTAGGACCAAGAAGTATTGTAATAGTGGCTTGTTAAATTCAAAATCTTCAGAATTCCGATCGATAGAGTTGTTTTCCGATTTGTAGGTCAGTAAGGCAACAAAGAATGAACGTTTCCTCGTTCTAAATTGACGTTATAGTAAAAGCATCGCCTGGGATAGCTGTGATGGATAGATCTAGGTCATGACACAGCTGGAACTTGTCAATCATTGCCTAAGCTGGGTGATTCATGCTAAGCGATTTACCTAGGCCAGCCTGCGCGTGTTCCGGCTTCGCTTTAACAAAACTGCGTAATAGACTGTAAGCATAAATGCTGCATTTATTGCAGCAAGAATTTTTCTTTGCAATAATTTGAGGTAAACAAAGCAAACAAAATATTATTGCTATTTACTTAGCTGGCAATGAAAAAGGGCAGAATCAATAAAAAGTTAAGAGGCACAAGTAACGCCGCGTTACAAAATGGCACCCAACGTGGGGTTTGCAAGAACCGCCACATTACAACTTCCTCCAGAATAATTTATAAGTCTGGATTTTATTGTTATCCTGAACATAGGGTGCAAGGGGTGGCGACTAAACATTAAACTATCAAAGTCGATCAAATGCCAGTAAACTACATGTTAATGCACCCTTTTAAGTATGCGTACGTCGCATTAAGCATTATTAAATTTTTATTTGTGATTAATGTGGAAGAACGGAATGGGAGCCCACCTCAAAGTACACCTTTTCAAGAGAGTTGCATGGATTCAATCAACGTTAATTAGTACGAAAGTAAAACTAATTCGACCGGATTTTCCTTGCGAGAAGTAACTTATCATGCTGACGGAACAGCCTTAAACAGGTTAGACTTGAAATCGGGAAAAATACATAAATACAGTGGATAATTGCCCTTACATCTGAGACTTAGGGGAAAAAATAGAGGAATTCTATGAAATACTAGAGGAAATGCTTTAAAGCGTCTCAAATGGAGAAATAGTTATACTGATAAGCGATTTTAATGGCAAAGTTGGTCACACTATTAATGATAGGCACATCAGAAACGTAGTAGAGAGGTATAGTATTGGTGTAAGGAACGAATGAGGCGTAAAAGTTATTGACCTTTAATAATTTTACACTAATATATAATTCTGAAAATACAGTTTTCCTGCATACACCAGCAGGTTATATACCTGGTAAGTTCTAGGCAACCAATACAAAAACCAAATAGAATATAGTATCTTAATAATAAGACATTGAGGATAATCTATATTTAACTTGAAAGGCTTACCAAAGGCAGACTCTAAAATCAACCACAGACTTTAGCATGAAAAAGCACAAACGATTTTTAATTTCCAACGAAGGTCAATTTAAACAAAATGACTGAATGAAAAATTCTTTAAATAAATCAATTCTATAATTAGCAAATGATACACATAGCATGGCATGGGAAAAGAAAGAACTGTAGCGCCAGAAATAATTGATGAGTTATCGAACAGTCCTATGTAAAAAAACATAATCAACTGTTAAAAATACAAGAAAAAAGTAGAGCGGAACGCATGGGCTGTCCAAGACCAGTTTGGGGAAAAATTAACAGACATACAGAAAATAGTAACAGTTTGTCAGAAGTATTGTGCATGCTTGATTAACTACAATAGAAACATAAATAATGTAGAACAGAACTATCAATAATGAAAGAAGGTGAAACCTGATATATTTTTAGGAATAAATGAAATATCCTGAGAAATATTCAAAGCTATGGGAGGACCGGGCGTAAATATTTTTTTTTACAAAAGAAGGGATTCAAGAAGAAGTACGAAAAGTATAAGTTCAGAGCCCTACTCTTACACACTAACAGATTTCTCCTCATAATCATTAATAAAAGACTTAAATCATACTAACTTGGGCACGTTTAAAAATCCGATAACGACAACCTCGAATGACTAGTCGTATATCCAAAGTTGAAGGTTCGAGAGCAAGAGGGTCTTCTTCAGGAGATTGGAAGGTCAAATTAAAGAAATTACAAATTCCAGCATTCAACAAGCCACTTGTAATGCTACTACTAGATAACATTGGAGAAATAACTATCGTAAAGAGTAACATTATCACAAATATAACCATAACACGACCCTTTTGACATGAAGAAATAAAAGTAGAAGATTATTTCCTACTGTTATAGCCCGATGCTGACGATTCTTCGTTTTTGGTTATCAGAGTTATTGTATCGATTTTTAAATTCCTGATTACTTCAAGTAGTATCTGATTTTTCTTTTTCTTTGCAAATATTATCATACATGATCATAACCTGCCCATTTTTGGCATTATAGCTATCTCAAGATTGTTATTGTAATTTATTGTGTTTTTCTTCCATTATATTAGTGCCTATACTATCCTTGAAGCTGTTATTCTTTATTCAACACTAAAAACATTTCTTTCATATACTCATAACCGTTTTATTTCTGCTTAGTCAATTTCCACTTTCGTCATTAACAGCCACTTTGTCTTTAAAAACGTATTCAACAGCATTGGATGGTTCTTTCATCTCATTAATGCACACGGCATTTCATAATGTCTGTGATTTTTTCTCAGACGAGGCCGTCCACTAGTCTTACTGATAATGAGCAGGTATAATTCTTAGGAATTGTTTTGGGAAATTTGTAATGACAATTTTTTGCATTTAACGCTTTTCGCTTATTCCCCCAATTTTAGCTTAGATTTTAGTCCTTTTCCTGGTTTATTTACGTTCAAATTAAAAGTTCAGTAAGGTTTAAAAACCCAACTCCGTTAATTTCGAATATTAAAGTCTCCCAGCGTAGTTAGGATCAGCCTTCAAAATCTAAATTTAGCTTTGTTTTTCACAGGAGTGACGCAATGTGCCTTTATCGTATTTTAATGAATTGTAGCCACCAGAGTGTCGATTACTTTCCTTACAGGTCGTTCCCTTTTGTAAGCGAAAATATGTTGGACAACTCGACGTCATTCGTATGCTTCCATAAGTTGAACGAAGTATGCAATTAAGTAACGCCTGCGAGTAGTCATTTGGCTTTAGGATTTTAGCCCAGATTTTTTAATCAGCGTCCGGCACTAAGACCGTCCACAAGTGTTCGTTGTTTTCGCGGCGCGGCATCTGCCTCGTCGCGTAAGTTGAAATTAAAGTAGTGAATCTATATAGTTGCTGTCGGTCGAGCCCTGTGTCGTTTGAGTGGCGTGTTGATAAATGTTTATCCGAGGAATTTTGTATCGTGGAGCTCACATCTGCAATTACGCTTGAAGAGGATTTTAAATTTAAACCTTGTTTGTGTGCTAAACTGTCTTTCGTTGAAGCTATGTGTATCGTATCGTAACCCTGTCTTTTTCGGGAGGATATGATGCAGTAGTTTTTTCCGTATTTTGGAGGTAATAGCTTGGTTGGACAACGGCACCAGGGCAGTTGAGTCCTTCATAAGGTAATGCGTCAATTTGTAATAATTGTAACGAGCGTAAATATATAGTAAAGTGATTTTCAAAGTACTGCCATGCTACGCAGCGTTGTTGTGAATTTAAATAGTACTATTTTGAATACGAATTAAAACCTGGAAGTTAATTTTTAGCATTTACCGTCAAGTTTTAATGTCTGTACCTATATGCGGTTTTACGTTGTGAGATCAAGTAACTACTGTTGTTGTGTCATATTTGGGTATTTCTTGTCAAATATGATTGCTGTAAAATAGTTTTTAGCTTAAACTGTGTTTAGCTTAAACGTAGCGGCATTAACCTCACTAACCTTTTTCGATTATTTTTACTGTAACGAGTAATTCTTTTAATGTTCATTGTCACCTACATATTTTTCTACGTTAATATAGTTCATTTTATATAGTGGTGGGTTTCATTAATAGATTGATGATGTTTTCATGTGTATTTTGTGTATTGTTTCGATGTACAGGGATTCAGTCAGCTGTAAGAGAATGTAAGTAAAGGTATGTTCGACTCAGCTGTTTGTTAGCTGCTCAAGCATTGCTAGGACGGTGGGCCATTTCTTCCACCTTCTGGATGAGCCTACCTGTAGTGTTGTTCCTTATTTGGACAAAAAAGTAGTGGCTCTTAGCAATTAACATTTATATTTCGTTTACTGGATCGTAGCCCTAAGTTCCTGTCGCAAAGGACCACCTTTTGAGTGAACCGGTAACCTTTGTTACAGCCCATCGTAACGGGATTGGGGCAAGGATCTGAGAATTTCCCGATATTGTAATGTAACAAACTGACGCTTTGGCGTAAAGACCATTTTTGCTGTAACAAATCCTGGTTGCGGTTACAGCTGCAAGACTGACCACCTTAAAATGTAATACTATGAGTGTTGTCTTAAGCATGTTCTGCCAGTTTAAAATAGTTTTAAGCCTATTAGTGGTATATGGAAGTTAGTTACTACCCCTCTTTTTGATTACCTTTTTACTGGTGTATGTGTTACCGATACCAAATTTTAACCTATTATAGTTCATTCAAATTCAAGATAGAGCAAAATCTGCAACCCAAGTTACAAATATCAGCAGTCTGTTGATTACTAATTTTATTTTATTAAAATGTAGATCATGGGATGTACGTAGTATAATATAGAGGTTATAGTTTTTGTCAAATTTGCAAAGCTTGGAATTGGAAAATTGTGCGATTTCTACCTCAATGAAATCTGCTGAATGTGATCTGAGAATAAATTTGCCCCCTAAAAAATGTTGCAAATGGCTTCCTTAGGCAAAGATTCACATTAAAAACATGACACATTGATTTTGACACTCATCAAGACAGCAACAAAGCTATATCTCTCTGATCTAAATTTTAATAAAATCATGTTGGTAATCAACTTACTGCTGATATTTGTAACTTGGGTTGCAGGTTTTGCTCTATCTTGAGTCTGAATGAACTATAGTTTTTTTGTGTTTTTTCAGAATTTGGGATGTACATCCGCTCTCAGAACATAGTTATACAATTTTTTATATCCCAATTAATCTTAAATTATCAAAACTTAGGTTTTGTTTGTAATTAAAAATTGCTTGAAACGTTTGTGTCATTCGACAGTTGCGGTAACAGTTAACGAGACGTTGAAAAATTATGGCTACTGCAAATCCTGCAAATTGGATATAAACGCTGATCTAATCAATGATTAATTACTTGTTGCAGTGCCACGCTTACGAAAGTAAATGTAAATACTCGGTGTAGCACCTGCATAGAAATAATTTTGTCGTAAATTATTACATTTGTTTATCTGACTCGACTTCCTGTTAACTGTTTAGACTAGTTAATGTAACATATTTCTATTTCTTTGTATAATATTAAGTTTGTGTATTTTCGTTGCCAGTTTTGTATTTCGGGCGCACTCGCTCATTGTCGGAGGGTTGCTGGTGCGTCATTTTAAAATCTTCGGTGGTCAGTTCAACCACTGACACGCAAATGATAAGTTGAAAATAAAGTGGTTACTCAGAAAAGTTGTATTTATTAACATATTTTGGTCCTTCGAGCCGGATTAATAAGAGCTATGTGTAGTGTGTGTGTAAGAGTTTATCCGGTAACCAATTAATTAAATTTACCGTCGATAAACCAAATTCGCCAAGTGTTTGAAATCCGTGGCCTGTACGAATACCAGCGCGTCGATTTCTAAATTCATCTTTCGAGCGACTACGTGGAAGCATCAGCGATTCATCCCCAAGTAGTATTAAATTAATACGTAATCAAAAAGCGACGCCGGAGCATCATTCCTTTGTCCATAGCCCTTGGGTCAACGTCCAGTTAGCATCCCTTTGTACCCAGCAAGCAGCATTTTGGAGCATCTGGCACCAGCCTGTACTTGCAGTTAGCAGCGTGAATCAGCTTCCGGGTGCAAATCGACAACAAAGAAGCCCGCCCGCAGGTAGCAACCCTGCGCTGAGAACAAAGAGGCTAAGAAGTAAGTGAGCTTCCTTATCGTATTTATCCTACTTTTCTTTATTCCTCATTACCATTGCTGCAATTACTTTGAAATTATGGAAGATTTAGCGAACTTAATACGAAAACGTGGTGTTATTAAAGCCCAACTCACGAGGTTTCAAACTTATGTTAATTCAGCCTTACGCAGTACGAATCTAGATGAAGCATTTCTTTCCCAATTAGAAATGAGAATTTCGGGAATAAAACCCATTATAGCTGATTTTAATATAGTGCAAGATGAAATTGAATCGCTTCAGTCTGAAGAAGTTGTTGCTAGTTCAGATGAAAGAGAAAGCTTTGAATGTTTGTATTACACAAATTTATCTTTGGCACAAACATTTCTAAAGCAACACAGTCAAAGCACCCCCTTGCAGCAACAAACAAATAATTCAAATCGTAGCAACCTCGACCATTCCGGCGTTATAAATCAAGTTCGTCTTCCAACAGTAAATTTGCCTGAATTTGAAGGCGATATCGGGCATTGGTTAGAGTATAGAGATTTATACAGATCATTAATACATGATAACGAAACTATTACAAATGTTCAAAAATTTCTATACTTAAAGGGCTCCGTGAAGGGAAAGGCAAGCGAAATAATTCAATCCTTACAAGTGTGCGATATTAACTATCCCATTGCGTGGAATTTATTGCTTGAAAGGTACGACAATAAGCGGCTAATTGTAAATAACCATATTAAGCTATTGTTTAATTTACCATCTATAGCAAAGGAATCCCATATTTTGTTACGGCAGCTCCTTGACAATATTTCTAAACATTTAAGGGCATTAAAGGTGTTAGGTCAACCAGTAGAAGCGTGGGATACCATATTGATTTATTTAATTAGTGCTAAATTTGATTCCGCCACTAAACGTGAATGGGAGGCTCAGAAAATTGAAGGTGATTTTCCAACTATGGAGCATTTAAAAACGTTTCTGAAGTCGAAATGCGAACTGTTAGAAACTCTTAATGTTACTCAGGCCAGTGAACTGAAAGTTAACAAATTTAAAACCAAATTTAACAATTCTACAGCAAGTTCATTTTTGGTCACTAATGAAAATGCAGTTAAGCAGCCTAAATGCGTCATTTGCAAAGACTCGCACAGCATTTATAATTGCGAACAGTTTAAAGCACTTCCGATAGCGTCTCGAATACAAGAGGCAAAAAACAAAAGACTTTGTTTTAACTGCTTAAAGGGCTTCCATTCCAGTAATTTTTGTAGGGCATCAAGCTGCAGATATTGTAGGAAAAAGCACCATACACTCCTACATTTAAATACTCAAAATTCAGAAAATCAAAGTTTTCCCTCCGGAGTCATTCAAAATAGTGTAGAAGCGTCAAGCTCCAGTCATTCGCAAACAGCGCAGATAAGTCAGGAAGAATCTAATGCAGTTTCGTCGATAACAAGTCATATTATGAATGGCTACGAGCAGCAAGTGTTACTATCAACGGCGATCATTCGTGTTGAGTGCAAATCTGGCTCTCTTTATAATTGTCGTGCATTATTAGATTCGGGTAGCCAGTCAAATATTATAACTGAAAATTTGTGTGAGCGATTAGGTTTACAAAAAACTAATATTGATTTAGCGGTAACGGGTATAAACCAGTTGTCCACCCAAATTCGACACAAAGCGGAACTCAGTATGCACTCAAGCTATGGCAATTTTAAAACCACCATCTCTTGTATAGTAGTCCCAAAAATAACTGGAAATATTCCAAGCTACTCGTTCGACTCAGCCTCATTGCAAATTCCGCCGAATATTAAATTAGCTGACAATACATCTAATATATCAAGTGAAATTGAAATTCTGATAGGTGCCGAGATCTTTTGGCAATTAATCTGTGTGGGACAAATTAAGCTAGGTGGAAATCGGATAACGTTGCAAAAAACGAGGCTAGGATGGATATTAGCCGGTCCTTTAAATTGTCAGCCTAATAATCGTAACAATGTTTATTGCAATTTAAATATAGCAAGTAGTAGTCTAGATGTGCAAGCACAATTAGCAAAATTCTGGGAACTAGAGGAATGTTGCGTAACCAAGGCGCTTTCAAGCGAATAGCGTTTTTGTGAAAGGAATTTCACCAGCACTACTGCTCGCGACGAGAATGGTGGATTCTATGTCTCCATTCCGCTAAAGGAAACATCGAATAAATTAGGCGATTCAAAATTACTAGCTGTTAAGAGATTTTACGCCCTTGAACGAAAGTTGGAGAGAAATCCTAAACTTAAGGAATTATATGTCAAATTCATGAGTGAATACGAGATGATGGGTCACATGAGCAAGATAGAAAATGTAGAAAATAGTGTCGTTTCGTATTACTTGCCCCATCATGGCGTGATAAAAGAAGAAAGCCTAACAACCCAGTTAAGGGTCGTGTTTAATGGGTCCGCGAAATCAACCACAGGCATCTCTTTAAACGATCTTCAAGCTGTAGGTCCGGTCATTCAGGATGACCTTTTTTCCATTTTAATCAGATTTCGCAAATATAGATACGCTCTATCGGCTGACATAGCAAAAATGTACAGGCAAGTGTTTATTCAGCCCGAACAAAGAGACTTGCAAAGCATTGTATGGCGATCAAGCCCTACTGACCCATTGGCGGACTACTGTTTGAACACGGTTACGTACGGCACTGCCGTGGCTTCATTCTTGGCAATTAGGTGTCTTCAAGAGTTAGGGCATAAAAGCATAAGCGAATTTCCTCGAGCATCTAACATAATTTTAAATGATTTCTATGTCGATGATCTGCTTACGGGTGCAGATTCCATCGAAGAAACAATTGCTATTCGAAATGAAATCATTTTGATACTCCAACGTGGTTGTTTCGATCTCAGAAAATGGATATCAAACGAACCTTCAGTTTTACATGATATACCTGCCTCCAATGCTGGAGATTCTAGCGCCCTGAAGTTGTGTCCCGATCAAAACACAAAAACTTTAGGCTTATTATGGCTACCGCAATCAGACACACTAAATTATAGCATCAAGGCAAATGAATTGCAAACTTCCGTGACCAAAAGGTATATTTTATCCGCTACAGCTAAAATATTTGATCCTTTAGGGCTCCTAGGTCCTGCTGTCATAATACCAAAAATCTTGCTGCAAAAATTATGGCAATATAATTTATCATGGGACGAATCTGTTCCTATGGATTTGCATTCTCAGTGGCTACAGTTTCAAGATGAACTAAAAGCTTTGCAGCAAATAGAGATACCGCGTCAAGTAATCATCCACGACGCAACGAGCATTGAGATTCATTGTTTTTCAGATGCGTCTGAGGTCGCTTATGGCGCTTGTATTTACGTTCGGAGTATGGACGCGTTAGGAAACGTACATGTTAAATTAGCTTGTGCTAAATCTAGAGTAGCACCGTTAAAAACCATTTCCATACCGCGCTTAGAACTGTGTGGAGCTTTTTTACTTGCTAGGCTTGTTGATAAGTTCAAGGCAGCCATAAAAATGCAGTTTGACGCTACCGTGTATTGGTGCGATTCGACAGTTACGCTAGCATGGATTAAGTCAGCTCCAAATACCCTAAAAACCTTTGTGGCCAATCGGGTTTCGGAAATCCAAAATTTGGTAGGCCAGTCTGACTGGCGGCATATTAGCTCTGGTGACAATCCTGCTGACCTCCTATCACGCGGTATTAGACCAAATAAATTAATTGGCTCAAAACTTTGGTGGCACGGCCCAGGTTGGCTAAGGCAGTTACCTAGCTGCTGGCCCGGTGGGGCAATTGAAAATTATCAGACTTCCACTGAGTATTTGTCTGAATGCCGCGTTGCAACTACAATTGAATTGATGGCAAGAATTGAAAACGATTTATTTGCGCGTTTTTCTTCTCTAAAGCGGTTGCAGCGATGTATAGCATATTGTGTGAGATTTAAAAACAATTCATTAAAGCTGAAACGTGATAGAACCATCGGTTGCCTTACAGTGACTGAATTAAACCATGCTTTGGAAATTCTGATAAAAATTGCCCAGCACGACGAATTTAAGCAAGAAATCAAGGAACTGTCAAAATTACGAGATATTAATTCCAAAGGTAATTTACTCGCCCTACATCCTTTCCTTGATGAAAGAGGAATTTTGCGGGTAGGCGGTAGATTACAAAATTCCAATTTTTCTGAAAATAAGAAACACCCCATTATTCTCCCGTCCAAGCATCGGCTTACATTGCTAATTGCGCAAGACCTGCACGAACGTACGCTACATTCGGGTCCGCAATTACTTTTGTCAGTTCTTAGGGACACATATTGGCCAATTTCGGGACGCAACTTAGTGCGAAAAATTGTTCATAACTGCGTAAGATGTTTTCGTGCAAATCCCAATCGTGCTAAATATTTAATGGGATCTTTGCCTAAAGAGCGAGTAACAGCTGCCTTTCCCTTTCAAACATGTGGCGTAGATTATTGTGGTCCTATTTTAACGAAAAACCGCAAGGGGCGAGGATGCAAGACGATCAAAACATATATATGCATTTTCATTTGTTTTTCGACAAAGGCAATTCATGTGGAAGTTGTATCGGAACTTACCACAAAAGCCTTCTTAGCTACCTTAAGACGATTTGTTGGAAGGAGGGGTAAGCCTTCTAAAATATATTCTGATAATGGCAGCAATTTCGTTGGGGCAAATGCTTGTTTAAAATCATTTTTAAGAGATTTAAATTCTGAATGCACTAGTAAGGATTTTGATAATGCAATAGCCTCAGAGGGTATTTCCTGGTCCTTTATACCACCACGCTCTCCGCATTTCGGAGGTCTCTGGGAAGCAGGTGTAAAAACAATAAAATATCACTTAAAACGCGTTATTGGTACTGCACTACTAACATATGAAGAATTAAATACAGTTTTAATTCAAATTGAAGCAGTGGTAAATTCTAGACCTCTCTCCCCATTGTCAAATGACCCTTCTGACCTAAATCCTCTCACTCCAGCTCACTTTCTGATAGGGAGAAGCTTATTCAGCGTTCCAGATCAAGATGTTGTTGACACTAAGCCAGCAAGACTATCTCACTTTCAGAGGGTGCAGCAGATAGCTCAGCACTTTTGGGCTAGGTGGTCCAAGGAGTATATTAGCCAACTACAAGTGCGAACTAAATGGCGATCCAACAGCGCAAATTTAATTACGCCCAACGCAATGGTCGTCATTCGCGAGGACAATGTGCCTCCCCTGAAATGGCACCTTGGCAGAATTGTGGAGGTGCATCCCGGCTCTGATGGCATAATCCGAGTGGTAACTGTGAAAAGTGTTGGTGGCGTACAAAAACGTGCGGTAGCTAAACTGTGTGTGTTACCCATTAATGACGATTAACTGATTTTTAAAGACTTTATTCTATGTTGTGTTATTAAAGATTCTCGATTTTTGTATATATGTATGATTGATTAATCATTATTGTAACTGTACAGCGTTTTGAAGTTTAGTTCTTCAAGGTGGGGGGTATGTTTAGACTAGTTAATGTAACATATTTCTATTTCTTTGTATAATATTAAGTTTGTGTATTTTCGTTGCCAGTTTTGTATTTCGGGCGCACTCGCTCATTTTCGGAGGGTTGCTGGTGCGTCATTTTAAAATCTTCGGTGGTCAGTTCAACCACTGACACGCAAATGATAAGTTGAAAATAAAGTGGTTACTCAGAAAAGTTGTATTTATTAACATTAACAGCTTAATATAATTCCGGAAAGTAGCAGTTGTTTTTGTCCAAAAGTGCAAGCTAGGTTATGTTAATTTGATAATTTACAGAAGGCAACAATGTGTACTTAAGTAGGTGCTACAAAGGGGTTCAGATAGTGGTAAAGAAGCTAACAGGCAGAGCTTGCGAATAAATTCACTTGAGCGACCTTTTGACTTTAAATGTGGTAAAATCGTTTATTTGGGGAGATGTTTAACATTGAGCAATATTAAGAGGTATCATGAGACTGTTGAGTGGCGGTATATTACAATGAGTAAAATTATCAGTTGAGGTGACTAAAGGTAATAGATTTGCTTGGGGAATGATTAGCTCTGCATGCCAGAAGTTGCTGTCAGGAATAAATCTCATTAAAATTAAGATACACGAATTGTGATCTGTGGTAACTGCGCCCATGTCCATCTAGCAGAGCATGAAAGTTTTTTATTCTAAAAACCAAAGGAGAATAACTACCAGGAATTGATTTGTTGATACAAAATGGAAACATTAAATAATGTGCTATATTTTTAAATGCAAATTATTTATTTGTTTATAGAATAATAATACAGGAAATCCCAGTTCCAAACGTAACTGTACCAGGAACGTTAGAATATTTAAAAAAGGATTGTCCTACAACTTCCTACAGTTATCCAAACATAGTTATTTATGTAGCCATATTTTGGGAATGGGAAATGGAAAAATTTCTAATAGTTCTCAACTTAATTTGAGTCCCGATACAATAGCGAAGAAAATCCCAAAATTTCCATTATTTTCGCTTAATTAATTTTCTTCTCTTGAAAACAATCTGAACCCTGCTGTGACGACGCAGTCAGAGGTGTTTTAATTAAAAAATAGGTGTTCTACCTAGTAACCTACATTTTAATTAGCCTGGGCGATAACGCACAGCCCTTAATGGGATTGAAGGTATTGATTCCTTTCTGAGCACTGCATTCAAACGTGGAACCGCCGAACAAAGGGTTTCCATGGGCTGAAAATCTTGGGAATTTCCTATTGCGCTTTCCTGGAAGCTCGTTTTATCCGGAAAAATGCCCGCTGTGCATTGGCTTCAAAGCTCATCGGTGGGAAACAAAACCGTTAGGATTTTCCGGTCCTCGTTGTTCACACGACGCCTATGAAACGTTTCATTATTACATGGTTAGCTTTTAAAACCTATAGTGACAAGCCTTAGCTGGTTAGCTACTACATATAAATTTGTTATAAACAATCATATTTACGCGATTCAATTTAGTTATATAAAGACAAGCTTGCTTCATTAATTAGAGCTGATTTTTCTCGAATAAGAAGTATGTTGAACGAGCTACAAAAACTGTTCTAAAAATATTATAATTTCTCCTATTTGGAAGCGCTTTATGTTGCAGCTCGTGTTTTTAATTGGATTTGCAGTTGTGTATGGCAATGTCCGTTGCAAAACTGCATAACATTAAAGCAACTTATCTATATGCACTAACCAGCATTAACCATTTAGAATAAACTGATATTTATAGTACCAGCACGCGTATATTTATTTGCATTTAATGTTTACTCGCAAACGTCGCATCTTTCAATATTCCACGTCTTTGTGCTACTTTAGGTATAGTTGTTGGCTTGTGAGACACTGCTGGCGTAAGACCGTCTTTTAGCTGCTTAAAGATTCCAGAAGCAACAATAAAATTTTACACGATCTTCTCATTTTGGGTCATTAAGTTGTCATCGTGACTCATCACTCCAAAGCGGGTAGAAAAAGCAACTGCGTGTAGACTGGGAAGCGCTAAACTAAATATTATTTGCATATCGTCCCCACAGGTTGGATCCTTGAACACAAAAGAAGCGGAGAAGAGGACAGACGGGGATAGGAAGGTATTTGCCAAAATGTGTGTTGCGGTTATCCTCTTTTCAATATTGAAGGCGAATTAAAAGAGAATTTAACATTTTCTGCTTGCTGGAATTGAATTTGAGCAACTACTAGGATTATTTGCTTTAAATAAATTTATTTTGAGTTTCCAGCATGAAGGTGTGAGTCTAAAAACACGTTTAATTGATTTTCTGGATAGCAGGAGTCGGTTGTGACACCGGAAAGTCTATCAAAATAAAAAAGGCAAAACGCTGGTATGTAATCAAACGGATAACATCAAACCGTTCCTATCTTACCTTCCCCATAAAAACAGAGTTCTTACAAGGTAGCTTCAGCATGCGAAATTGTTCCCTTGATCCCAATTTACTTAGCATATCTCTTCTGCATTTTAGATGAGGCTGTTTAACAATCCAGTCTCGCAGGTGTTCCTTAGTTTTTCAGGAACCTTCTTAGATACCGCGTGAAGAGTTTTAGAAAAGGGGCGAATGATAAACGCACTTTTTGGTAGGATAAGGATCTGTATACTAGCTAAGTGCCGACTTTAAAAGGAAATACTTTTTCCAACTAAACTATTGTGATATTGAAATATTGACTTAAAGTTAGTAAAAGCTCAGTTAAGTGGCGGTCTTGCAGATGAAATACTTTGCATCAAACTACTTTGATAATGAGCCTATAAGAATTCTAATGCAGTCAACTATATGAACAATAAGAGTTTACATAAGCGAGTAAAAATTAAGCTTGGTGGGCGATATTGAATACGGAAAAATATGGAACGTACACAATCTGATAGTGAGCTTGCAAGCAACCTAATAAAATTAATCATTTCGACAACAGATAAAGTAAATAAACCCTTGAACACGGAATACTTAATCAAAGCATTCTGATACTGAAGCTATGGGTATCCCAATAGTCAATAATTTGGACGATAGAAATACAGTTTTGATAGTAGAGACGAGGGGAAACGGCCGAACCTATGACGATTCTAATAAGATCAATCATTTTAACAGTAAAAGTTGATATAAAGTGACTACGTAAAGACTAGAAAAAAGGCTTATACTAAACCTATGAGGAATCTAATAAAGTCAGCCATTTCGACAATAAAAGTGCAGATAAAGTAAATACCTTAAATACGGAATATTCTGAAGTCATAACATTCCGGTACTAAATCTATGAGCATTCTAATAGTCAGCCATTTCGAAAAATAATTCAGATGTCGTAAGTAAAGAGCCTAGCGGCAACCTTCATTGCTGAATACCTTGTAATCAAAACATTCTGATACTGAAGCTATGGGCAACCATGGTTAACTGACCTTGAATACGGAATACTATTCAGTCAAAATATTCTGATACCAAAGCTACTAGCATCCTAAACTAAAGTCATTTTTTTCAACAATAAAAATTGATGTGTGAGTACGCACTAAGGTTATAACGCTAGCATCTGCAGCAAATTTTAATTACACATTAAAAATGTATTTAATCCGTACATCGCGTAATCGAGCATTACATCTATCCGATGCTCGGTTTTACGATAACGCGAAGACACCCGCTATGAGGGAAGTGCCGCTGAATAAGCGACGGCGTAGTTTTCCACTACATGAGAACCTAGAGCCGCTGTACCAATAAAGCCGCCCAGAAAGTATATACGTAGGTTTCTCGACCATCACTTGAGTCCACCGATCCTGAACAGCAACTGCTCTAATTTGGAAGAGCTTTCCGCTCTAAGTCCTCTTAGGCTTAAACCATGATTCTGTCCATCCAACTTGAATCTCTGAACTTCCCTCCCCCAAATCCTCTCCAGACGTTAGAATGTGATAGTGTTTATCTGTCTTCTGACATCTGCGCCAGAACCCATCCTATGTATTTAAAATGTGATAGTGTGAAACTGTCTCCTAACGAATTTCCTGATAATTCAAAGTTTCACAACCGAAGGTGACGAGAATAATATAATTTATTCATAACCTGACCTGTAGGAATCATTTTATACGTTCTGCATAAAGGCGGCACGAAAAATATAATAGCATTAGTTAATTTACTTGAAGGGTCAGCAAAATACGTTCAACGACGTTTTCCCGTAGCCCCGAGGGCGAAATAAGCCACCTGAGCCCGAACCTGGCGGTTCTTGCTGTACGCAAAGAGCGGACTGTCACATCCATTTTGCCCGCTTAAATAATCGAGTTACACTAGGTCAAATTTTACGGCACTGTTACTCCGGGAACAATGCCTGGCCATCCTGCGGCACCAACACATTCCGCACTAGTTTTACGCACCCCGAAAGCCGCAGGTATCTCCTAATCTGGTTAAATTATGGGTTTGCTTGCAGAGCACTAATTGTAAACAAACCGCTTATCTTAAAGTATCTGACATACAGGGCCAAAATACATACTAGGTGCTGTGTGGGTTGCAATTCGCCAGAAACCAGAAGAAACACGTCGCCAGAAGAATTTGTTATTTTTATTGATATACAATTTATTTACCTAGGAATTACCGATTATTTTGTACAAACTAGTTACAAATATTATATAATTGGTTTTATACATTGTGTTTTCCGGGCTATATATATTTGAATTAGAGCGAATCTTGTCTCCGATTTGAGCTAACCGAGGTAGAAATTAATAAATCCAGAGCGCCCTTCGCAGGAACATTTTAAATGTTACAAGGTTAAGTGGCGACCTTCAGTATGGAATATTTTCTTGACAAAACATTCTAATACCTAACATATGAAAATGCAAATAAGTTCAGCCATTTCGACAATAAACATTCAAATAAAGTTAGTAGAAACTTGAATGCGGAATACTCCAAAACCAATTTATTCTGATACTGAGACTATGAACATTCTATCTCGACTTTTCTACAACAAAAATTTACATAAAGCGATTAAAGGCTGGGTTAAGAGCGACTTTCAAAATGGAAAACCTTGCAGTCAAAGCATTCTGAAACTGAACCTATGGGAATTCTAATAAAGTCTATCACTTCAAAAATAAACATTGATATAAAATGAGTTAAAGTAAAGTGGCGCTTTGAGTACGGAATGTTTTACAGCCAAAATAATCTAATACTGAATCTATGTAAATTTAATAGTCAACCATTTTCATAAAAAAATACAGAGAAAGTAAGTAGAGACTAGGATTAAGTGCTGATCTTGAATACGAAATATTCTACACTACAGCCAAAATATTGTGATACTGAAACTATGAAGATTCTAACATAATCGGAATGCGGAATATTCTTCATCCAAATTATTCTTGTTCCAAACCTCTATGAATTACAAGCAATAAGGCCTACCATCTTGACAAAAGTAATTTATAAAAATGGAGTGACGATTTCAAAATACGAATTACTTTGAAGACAAAGTATAGCCACACTGAGGCTATCAATCGTCTAATAAAGTTAACCATTTCGACAATAAAAATGCAGAATACAGAATACTCCGTAACCTAAGTATTTTGATACTGAGCCTATGAGAATCCTAATAAATTTAACTATTTCTACAACAATTCAAATAAAGTGAGCAAAAACCAAAGCTAAGTGACGGCTATGAACACGGAATACCTGCAACCAAGATTTTATGATACTGAGAATACGAGAATTCTAGTAAAGTGAACTATTTGTAAAGACTAAAAGCTAGTTGCAAAAACTATTAGTAAAGACAACTAGTTAACTCTTTCTACAACATAAATCTGTATAAAGCGAGCAAAAGTTACAGTAAGAGGCCATCATGAACACGGAATGCTCCGCATCCAAGATATGCTCATACTGATCCTATGAGAATTCTAATAAGGTCGACCAAAAATTCAAATACAGCTGTCAAAAGCTGGATTAAATGACGACATTGAAAACAAAAATCAGTTATTTCTACAAAAAATCATAAAGTGAGTAAAGGCTGGATCAACTGGCGGCCCTGAACACTCTGCAACCAAGATATTCTGATATCACGATAATTCTTGTAAAGTCAACAAATTCGACAAAAAACAGAGAGTAAAGGTTGCAGTAAGTGGCGACCATGAACACGGAATACTCCACAAGCAACATATACGTACTTATAGTCAGCTTATAAAAATTGTAAGAAAGTCGAAAAGCTGAATTAAGTGGAGAAATTGAAGACGAAATGCCCGGCAACCAAAATATTCTGATACTCAGCTTACAAAAATGTTAATAAATTCAACTATTTGTGGAACAACAACCCAACAACGCTAAGTGGAGACCCTGAACCCTTAGCTCTGTAGCCATGATATTTTGATAGTGAGACTACTAGAATTCTTATAAACAACTACTTCGACAACAGAAATTCGCAAAAAGCGATTAAAGGCTCGACCAGGTGGCGCCCCTGAACATTGAATACCCTGCAACCAAGAGATATTTTGATACTATCACAACAAGTCAACTACTACGAGTACAGGCGAGAGTAAGTGGTGACCATGAACACGGCATACTCCGCAACCAACGTATGCTGATACTGAGGCTATAATGATTGTAATAAAGACTATTATGACAACCAAATTTTACATAGCGAGTAAAGGCTGGGTAAAATAGCGACTATAAACATGGAATACTCTGTAACCAAGATATTCTGATACTTCGACAACAAATGCACATAGAACGAGCAAGAGCTGGATTAAGCGGCAACCTTGAAGACAAAATACTCTTCAATCAAGATATTCTGATACTCAGTGTACGAGAATTCTAAGGAACTCGAGTATCTTGACAACAAAATTATATAAAGCGAGTAATTACTGAATTAAGTGGCCATCTTCAAGACGAAATACTCCGC
>OW679203.1:30900813-31123931 GCA_940337035.1 Agriotes lineatus | reverse complement strand
CAGTTTGAGAATTGACTACTTTTTATGCACAGGGAGGGGTCGGTAATTTGTATCATCAAAATGCCTGTCACGCATTGATTTTAGGGTGGGGGGAGGAGAACCAATCATCAGGGGTAAAGAGTTTTGTGACCGGCAGACTCTCCCTGTTTCAATGCACAGGCGTTTTCACTATAGCGAGTGAGCGCCATTTAATTTAAATCTAAGCCCCACCCCTCACGCTGAGCTACTGAACCTCTTTAGGCTGGTTACGTGTCGTAGACGGGGTTTCCTCTGTAACAATGTATCTACTCTAAATAAATGACAATTTTAAGATTCTAGTTCAAATGCACTAGAATTAGAAGAAGAAATACCCTTATATTAATTTTTCGAGTAAGCACAAGTGATAGAACTGCTTCAAAAACTTTTCATGTTTCAGCTAATAGATGTTTTCAGTAAATATTGTTAATGGTATATATCAAGCACAATTTATGTGGACTAGCTAATAAACATCTTACAAATTTTCATGAAAGAATAGCATCGACTTTTCGTCGATTCAGATGCAAAAGCAATAAAAGTAAAATTAGCTTCGTTCGGAGATTTTTGTAAATGCTATGGCAACGGCAGAATTGATGTAAACTGTCGGGCAAAAAGAAAAAATTTTTAGATTAACTTTTTCAGTCTTCCTAGTTTCAGATCAGTACAACTAGTCTGCTGTATAGACAAAGCATAATTTATGTAAACTTTTAAAGTTACTACAAACGCCTATTTTCTTTAAAAGAACATCGACTTTAGTTCCACTTTACTCGAATTTTTCGTTAAAGCTCGTCAATTGGAGAAACTTCAAGTGATGTATCTAAAATGGATAAAGTCACTTTTAGATATACATAAAGTGATTTCGAGTGTAGATCCAGTACAAAGAAGAGCACCAATCTTCCTGGGGTGTAAAGGTGTAAACTTATTTTTTACCTATTTTGCCATATTTTTCAAAGACCTTTGTAAATTGACATTTTGATAGGTGCCATTGTAATTAGTCCACCTTAACCGTCTGTGTGTAGAGCAAGTTCTTTATTTTCATTTTGGCATATTTTGGCCATTTTGATGTTTAAATTGCCACTGCGTCCGTGTTGAGCTCTTGTACGTTCAATTTCAGAATACAGCGGGTCTTTCGCTACGTTTTTCAATGGTAAGTTTTTTCCTCTTGCCATCTAAAACGGAGGGACGTACATACATTGGGGGCTTGCAAACGAACTTCACCTCTTTTAAGCTATTATCATCCCGGGTCCTGGTAAAAATCGGATTGAGAATTTCCACTCTTCTGGTTGGTTATTCTCGCAGCTTTAACGTAGATATGCTATAGGGTTTTTGTACCACTGTTATATTCCTGCTGTGTCTAGAATCCACCTGCTATTAGGCCCGCCGAAAACATTTTATGTATTTTAGTAAATTCATATAACGCTGTTGTTTATGCAATTGTTTAAATAGTAGACGGGTTCCATTTCATTTAGCACCGTGGCATCTGGCAAATATTTCTTTTATGAAGCGATAATTTTATAAAATTATAAATGAGCTCCGGTGTTGCGAAGCCTTCGCTAGTAAGTAACGCATCGGTGTATTGCGCAGAACAAAGCTTTTTTGAGTGCCTGAAGTGACTAATCAATTAGGTTTATAATTACTTTTTGGTTTCAGAGGTATAATTATTCTTTTTCCCTTTTTCCTCTCTGCCCGCTGTTTAGATCGAAGTCATAAGACTGCAACTGGTGCCTATTTTTTTCGTAGCTTTAACGGCAGTAAAAGCGCTAAAACTTATTCAAAGACACATGATGTTTAGTTTCAATAAATATTTTCATTGAAGTTTGTTAATGGTATAGGTAAAACAGAACTAAGCGACATTTTGGAGTTTTTATAAAAGTATCATAAGGATAACTGCCACATGTACAGATCCTTGTCGAATTGGATATTTCATCATTGCTTGATTTAGAACTACCATAGGGATCTATTTAAGGACCACTACTATGTATATTAAACTAAGATATTTACCTTAAGGTACACTATGAAACGCTGCAGGTCTTCCTATCTGTAAATAAACTTGGATTAGTATACAGTTTTACTATAATGTCAGATCGTTGTTTATGTTGAACATGTGAGATACGAGCGAAAAATTATATCAGGATTTCGAACAATGAACTATTAGAACATATGTTCCAGCGCTCCCTACTGACTTGCCACTGTTCTGTGTTAAGCATTTTAAATTATTGTACTTTTTAGAAAGCATTTCAGATAACGTATATTCTTGGTTGATTGGAAAAAGTGAATATGTTTGGTAATTACTGAAGGGTTGGAAACTTGTTGAAGAGATAACAGGGTTAAGAAGGATTTGTGAACAGGAGAATTAGACCAAAGTTTCCTTTCAAGACATTTGTCGCCAACGTAAACTCACAGTGAAATGAACACAACTCGAGATTCCAAACAGTAATAAAATTAAATAACATAAGCTTAGTATTTATACATACGTAATTATCAAGATCAAGTTTACGCTATTTTGGGAGTCCAACAAATTCAGCGAATTAGTAAACTGATCATTCCATTGCGAAAGCTATGTCCGCACAAAGATAATTTAATTATAAAATAAACTATTACAGTTCGATCTAAGGGCGTGATGCTAGGTTTGCCCAAAAACAGATCGCATCATTACATTTGTAAACTAGACAGTACATACATAAAATAACCCAAAATAGTTATGGTTCTAATATTTACTTTCGTGTTCTTTGAGTTGTTTGTAAATATTCTATCATTTATTCGTATTTGTATAATTATGGGCGTTTGACTACATCGACTGCTGTTATGTGATTTTGAAGTGTTACTTGTGGTAATTAATATTTGTGCATTAATCGAAACGATGAAATAATGAAGTCGGTATTATTGCTTGAGTAGCTTTGCAGTGGACGTTTTATGGAGTTCGATGGTGTTGCTGGGTTGGACACTGCTTCATTGTTGATATTGATTTCAGAGAGATTTGCTGTTTGTGTCGTTGCTCATTGTTTATTGTTGTGTTGGTGCCCAACCAGGTACCGCTGATAGTACTATTGTCCCTGGGATAGCACACATCCGGCAAAATGGTTACTAACCCTTGGCCTGATAAGCACGTAGCTTATGAGTGATTTCCGAAAGCGCATCTGGATTTCCAGGGATGCTCGTTCCCCACAAATGCCTTGTGATTTTGTTTTTTTTGTGGAGGTGGCAACGCAGATGTATATCACATTGGCATAAGTTGGTCTAGTAGCATTCGGCTAATAGGCGTTAGATACGGTAAACATCCATATTGAAGGATTTTATAGGCACATTGTCGGAGGTGCACCGGAAGATTATTCCTGAACGAAGTACTCTACTAGACGCTGCGTGGGAACGCCGCGGGAGCCACAAAACCCCCTATAAGTACTATCGTTTAGATCACGTACTGCTAAACGTCGTAATGTTTGTTTATTCTTGCTTGCATGCCTGTTGTAGAATTTGGCTGTGTGTGACCACATGCTACATGAAAGAGTCAGCTGATTGCTTCTCCACAGTTTCGTGCTTCTAATCCACAATCCTTAGACGGAAGGGGCGTTATGGAATTTTTGGGTAAGTCGCCAGTGTGTAAATTTATGCATGAGGATCGATCTAAATCCAGGAGAAAATAAATAAGCCCTGAACTCCGAATCTATATGCCTACTGTAGGACCAAATACCGTTTGAACACTACCAAAGAGCACATTTTCATTTGCAAAGAAATAAATTTTAATTTTAATTGAATCGCGTAGTTAACACGACGTTAATGTAATTTTAAGATTTTAATGAAGTTGTATTTTTGTTCTGACGTTGATTATGAAACTAGCAAATGCAATTAGCAAACTCCCATCTGGAGTTGTCACTGGGAAACTGCACGTACTAGAATTTTTATGTAGAATGAGAAGCGAGTTGCATCACAGCTCCGCATTTAAATGCACTTACAGCGCGAGGTGAATTAGGAAACTTTTAAAAATAGACATGAACTTGACAATCAGATTCGAAGCGCGTTCCTTATTTAACGCTTAATTGAGCCTCAAGCTCACGCAAGCCTAAAATTGTAGGTCACTGCTAAGCGAAGAACAAGACCCAATGTCAATGGTTCCAATTATTCTGGTGAGCACGATTGCTCCGTCAGATCGGTTAATTACGCACTGCAAATGCGCGAGGCAGGTGCTCTTAATTCGCTCTGAATGGAAAGGATGAAGGATGGAATGGCACATATTTTTGCATTAATTTATTTATAACCTTCACTTCCTGGCATTAGTTATGACAATCTCTGCCTTAAAAAGCACAACACGGAGCAAAACTGACGGCTCGGAGACGTTATCAGCGTTTACGCATTCTGCTTACCTTGTTGCTAATCTATAAAACGCATTCGAGCACGTGTGTCCTGAAAAGAAAGTTTTTTAATGGACATTTATGACAGTTTTAGAATCTGTTACAATAGGCAGATAACAATCAGTAGAATATTTGGCGCGATTTGTTGACATTGTAGAAGGTAAACTGGCTTGCTCCTTTAGTTACTTAATACAAATTATGTTAATATATATCATTTTAACATTTAAACACTGTGACTAGTCTCTAAACTCTAAATGGTCAGATGATCAAATCTTTTTAGTCTTTTTACAGTGGGTAGATTAAGCAGCGCTCTGGTAAGAGCATTAGACTGATCTTGGAGACGAGTTTTTAATTAGTACTAGAAATAATTTTAATCTCACATCTTTTACTGTTTCCACATGTAAATCGCGATAAAACACTGAGGTTGAAACAAACCAGTTGTGTGACAGCTGAGTTTTGATTTGATACCTGACCTTATTAAAGGCCTGAGAAACATCTAAGAACACCGCTAAGCAATATCTGCTTGTTTCCAGATCGTGCCTGGCTTTGGCCATGCACTTGTTCAATTGTCGAGCGACCTTGTCTGAATCCAAACTGGTACTTCGGAACCATTTCTTTATCTTCGAGTATGGCTTTTAGAATTTTCAATAGGATTTTTTCAAAAAGTTTGGCTACTATTTGTTGTAATATTTACTTTCGTGTTCTTGGGGCTGTTGGAAAATATGCTATTATTTCATTTGTAGTCGTATAATTATGAGCTTTCGACTAAACCAGCCACTGAAATATAATACGTTCTAAATTTAGCACAAAATCGAAACGAGTCCCAAATCAATTTACAGGCGGATGGCTGTTTTTAAGAATCGGCCGGCGTTTTAGCAGGTAGATTTAAATTATGGAAAGGCCTTTAGCCGAGAATTCCCATATTTGGAATGTTGTGAACCCGAACCGACTAGGGGTTGCATTTTAGAATGCGAGGGTGCTTATGTTTTTTGGGGAGTCTGTAGGCGAGATCGCACATGTGTGGACGCGAGCCTAATTCTTCGTGAGTATGTGGTTCCACCGGGATTATGTTTTGAAGTGAAATGAATTGTAGATTATAATCGAGTGAATAAAACGATGAGGTCTGTAATATCTAAATAGAATACTAGTGCCTGCGTAGCTTAGCAAATGTAGCTATTGTACAGCGAAGACGAACATTCGATAGTTATTCGTACTGATGCTGATTGTAGATCGCTTTGTTAATTGGATCGCTGTTAATTGTCGCAGAGGGTGCCCTCGTACCTGGGTTAATGGCCATCCGGCGAGATGGCCCACGGCCCTTGACCTGATACGCATTGTGCTTTTCAGTGGCCCCAGTTAGCGCGACTGGGGGGGCTTTTGGTGAAGCTCAATTCCCAATGATGCCTTGTACCTGTGCCTTTTACAGTCCATGCGGCCACTGTAACTGCGGGTACACTGACATGGGTTGTACCCATTGATGCCGTTAACGTTCGGTTAAGGCATACTAGATGCGGTAAGCATCCGTGGTTTCAGGATATTACAAGTACATTATCGAAGGTGCACCGAAGAATATCCCTGATGATGTCTTCCTCGAGATGCGACGTGGGACGACGCGGGGGGGGCATCAAACTCCCTGTAAGTATTATGTAATGAGCACATTACTGCTAAAAGCTGAATGTTTGTCGTTTTGCTTGCATGACTGATTGTGGAATTGGCTGAGCTTGTGTTCGCGTCAGGCGTGTGTGACCACCTGCTATATGAAAGGACTCGCTGTTTGCCTTGCACCCCTTAGTATCATGTTTCTGATTTACAACCCAGACTGCAGGGGCGTTATGGAATTTCTGGTAAGTCGCCAGTTCTAGTAAATTTATGCATGTGAACCGATCTGAATCCAGGAAAGAAATACATTAGCCCGGGGCATCGAAAAGATGTGCCTACATATTGGTAAAAGACTGATTGGACGGTATTAACTCACTTCTTCAGCTTTGTTTCCCGATTTTAGAATCCCTATAATTTGAGCTACCTTCCACTGTGTTAGAATATAGCCCAATTTCAGAATTGAATTACAGATCATAGTGATGAATTGGCAATTTTTGTAAGATTATGGCAGCGATTAAATCATAATCAGGGTCCTTCCTGGGGTGTATTTGTATCATAATTGTTGATCTGGCTTTCTGAATCTTAAAACCTTTTACTGCTAGGACTATTTGATATGCTCCTTCTAATACCTGGTAAATCTGCGTCTCTTCCTGCATTGTAATCTGCGAGGGAAAAGGCTCAAATACCTTGGCCAGATGATTAGCAAATGCGTGCGCGTTTTCGTTTCTATCTCTTGCCCACATATTATAATTTTTCCTAATAGTAGGTATAGATTTTTGCGGTTGCTTCATTCTCTTGGTCGCCTTCGCAAAGAGTATTCGTTAACTTCAGTTGCTAAGCGACTCATTAGGTATTCTTCGATATCACGATTCCTAGTATTGTCAAATAATATTGTAACGTTAGCCCCCGCGTCAAATTTAGCTAAGGCACAAATAGTGTGCTAGAAATTTGAATGGCGCTGATTTCCGTTCCAATCTTCACTCACATTTCCATAGCATTCCATAGTGTTCGGATCTTCGATAAGGTGATCTTAGCCACTATACGCGGACCTAGCGTAAACCGGTACTCCACGCAGTTCCTTCTCCAACCACCTCTAGAAATGATCTGATATCGACGAGACAGAAGAGTATAAAAAAATAATCCAAAGCTAGAGACCCCGGGGCCTAGAGCTCCTTTCGTAGTAACTATTCTAGCTAGCACTGGTTGATTCGGCCGTCTTTTGCTAGACAATTTCTTGACCTAGTTAGCACCGGTAGATTCCGCCCCATCTTGCTAACAATTCCGTTTAATGCCCACACCAGCTGATTCCCCCAGGCCAATATTACTATAACCGCGTCATAACCATAACCTAGAGCACGGCTTAACCGAATATTAGGAGAAAACTCCAAGCCGCCGGCATAATACAGATGCCTCGACGCATGCAAATTAACCCACCTGCCGTGAGTCCGGACCGACCGAAAACCTCCAACGGTTTCCCGGCGATTTGAGCTGTCAAAGGTGGACTTTTGTGTAAGGTAAAAATGTCCAGCTTATATTATTCCGAGTGGTCCAAACTTATTCACAAAGGACGTATTACGTCCAGCTAGGCTTTATGTGCTCCCGGTAAACATCACGGACACCGTAAAACGAATTTGTCCGCCCGTCAGCTATAAATAACAAACGAAACTTTTTCCGGAGCCAATATAGGCTATTTCAGATCTGTTGGTTCCAGTACATCAGAGCCATAGATCACCCGCGCCTATCGTCATAGAAATTTCTTTGAGAAGATTTAGAGACAGCAACCGGGCCAAGCCAGCGTGCAGTATGGGTTGCCGAAAGTCCCAAAAATAACCCAACGTAGAAATAATACGCCGAAGGAATTTTATTTTATAATATTTATGTACATAAGCATTTTCCTCAACTAAGAATTATGTTGTATATATTTAAATACATTATACACAATTATAAACTGTGTTATTCATGTAATTTATACATTTTAGTAGAACCGATCCTGGGCATCTGAGCTTTACCCGGGGCAACTAGTTTAAAACTAAATTTAGCGAGTTTTAATAAAGTTTAAATAAGCGCTCTTCCCAGGGACTTGAAAGTAAATTTGAAAATTCTGGAAAAAATCCAGGTTCATAGCAATATTTTTATTTGTTTGATGGTATGGTTTAACTTGCTCTTGTCCTCCGGGACCCTAGTGATTTGCCACCGTTTTTTACCGATGTTTGTAATATTGGCCCAATAGGTACTAATGGAGACGATTCATCACACGTACTCGATTTTAATTCTTCTACTGAATTAAGTAACTAGTTCTTGGCTGTACTTGTAAAATAACATGTTTTTCAGACCGTAGCTGCAGTAATTAATTTACAAAAATGCCACAGAAGAAAATTAAGGTTATCGTTTCAATATTTGTTTAGATCAAAATAGTTAGTGCATTAAAGACAACCAAGTAAGTTCAATTGTAAATTTTGTGCATCTCTACTCTTCAACGTACTCCATTACAAGAAACCTTTGTAAATAAATTGACAATAATTAACTTGAAATTTGAAATGTTTGACAGATAAAAGCTTGCAAGTAGCAATGGTGCCAACTTACCCTCAATTTGACAATGTAGAAATCATATAATGTCAAATTCTTTCTGATGTCAACTATCTGCGATCTAAATATGATTTTTTAAATGTTATGCTAATATAATACATGTTTTTAACGTTGTTTTGTTATTTCTAACGTCACAGAAAAAAGTAATGAGTAGACTTTATGGTCTGTTGAAGGGGTACATTTGTTAACGACGTTCATATGTATCCTTCTTAGTAACGGTGAATAGCCGGAAGACAGCTCAAAACATGACTTAGTTTCTCGGTAATTACGCGAAATACCTTTTGTTACACAGAAATCTATGGGATCTGGAAGCTTCTTTCTATCTGTGGCCCAGTAGGTAGACTCACCAGTAGCTAAGTGTTGTAGGTTGTTGTCCATAATTGTTTGTTAAAGCTGACGCCCTCTCGATGTTATTAGTATTGATCCCCACTTGCATTGTAATCGCCGCCAGCAATGAAACGGTGACCAAGCGTATTATAAAACTGTTCATACTGTACTGTAAACAACAGATAGCACTAACTCTCCCTTTCACTGCTAGTTATTCTACTAGCTTACATATGATTGTAACTGTATTTGTTCAATTCATGGTGTTTGATGCTGTTTTAGATTAATATAGCCGTGCCTCCATGGGCTGTTCTATCTGGGCGTTGTGTATTATAAATTGTGCAATTGGGAATTTTAAAGTAACTTCTTCGTGTCATATGTGCTTCAGATATTAGCATTATATCGATGTTTTGAATACAAAAGAAGTTTCTGACTCCTAAGTTGTGATTGGCTAAACTACTGACATTCCAGATGGCAATTTTCAAGTTGGTTTTGGCCCCTAATGTAACAGCGGTGAGAATATTTAGTACATTCATTTTCTCGATCATCTTTTCCAACATAGCTTCTAGATTATTATTTTTTGGTTGCTGTGTTGCAGCTAGGATTTTACTTTGTTGGTTAGTGATTTGGTAGGGTTGACTTGCGTTTTTATGATTTCCGAGTAATTATAGGCATGCTGTCGTAGTCTAGTGTTATACATATGGGTTAATTGCGTTGATATTATTAGTTTTTTTATTAAGGCTGAAAACTTTATTTTTTTGTAATTTTTGTAAACTCTACCCCTTTTCTTCACAGTTTATGCACTTCACATTATTATTGCTTGCTTTCCTAGAACAATGTACTATTGCATAGTTACCGGCGCATTTCACGCGTTTTAGATTTCTGCGACAAAATTCTTTTGTATGCTCATAGCGTTGGCACTTTATGCTAAACGACTTGTAGGTGTGAATCTCAGTTTTCTTTTCCGAAGGAGCCTAGCAGAATATGCATCTTTCGTTTTTGCTTGGATTTTAACTTCATTCTTATTTCAACATTTCTGTGTGAATTTCTTCAGAGCTATTTTACTTAACCATTCAATTAATGGTTGGATGTTCTGTTCTTCGTCTCTATCTCCTTTCTCTTTCAATACTTTGTATCTATTTGATGTTTCTGGGGGAGGATTCAGCTAATAACCGTTTAGGGCTGCCTGCTTTGTTATTATTGTGTGACTTCCTGGGCTATACTTTCTCATGCGTTTATTATTATAGTCCACTGTTTGCTAGTAACTTTCTTGAACTTGGGCTATTGCAATTTGCGGAAAGGCTGCAACATGGTTGAGAAATTTGTGTTTTATTATAAATATTTTGCATTTGTGGGTTTGTTTGTTGCACCTGGGGCAAGTACGGCCTTGGCGTATATTGCGCCATCTTTATTTGAATATTTTGACCATACAGTATTGTTACATTTGGCTATCTGATTCGCACGGAATAATTTTGTAGGTTTGACATGATTTCTTACATAGCTAAATTTATTTTACATCTTCCTTTTTGTTATCTGAGTTATGATCTTACAGTCCAAATACTTTTTACTTGATATTTCGAGGCATAGAGCACAAAAATTTATTTATCGCCTTGCTCTGCAACCCAATCACTGCTCTACTCTCTCCTCAAGCGTTTTCATGCAGATATTCTTTCTGAGTGTCTGAATAAACTTTGTCTCTCTGTTGTCCATTTTTGATTTTTTGGAAAGACCGTGCTTCTGAAGGATTTACTGATTTTAGTTATGACGATATGTGTCCTAAATAGCGCAACACTGTGCAAAACTGACGATTCGGAGACGTTATCAGCGTTTACTCGTTCTGCTTATCTTGTTGCTGATCTATCGAATGCATTCGAGCATATGTATCCTGCAAGGAAAGTTCCCCATCAATACCTTTTTCTCTTGTCAAACATTTTCATGTGTATATTTTTCTTCTGAGTAGTGGTTTGGATTTCGTTAAGATGTCGCTTCTTTTTCTCTAATTGGGGGGGAAAGAACCGCGCTGGTGATATTTATGATAGGTTCTGCCTTAAAAGGTGCAAGACGAAGCAAAACTTGCGGCTTCGAGACGATATCAGCATTTAGGGGTTCGACTAACCTTGTTCCTGATCTATAGAACGCAATTGGGCATATATGAATTATGTATTCTCGTGTTCTGCTACTCAATCGCTGCTTTTATTTCTCGGTAAGAATTTTTATGTAGATATTCTTCTTCTGGGTGTCCTGTTTTCCACCTTTTCTTCTTTGGAAGGAAGGCTATTCTTCTCTATTAAGATAAATATCTTTAGCTCAGTAGAACATGACTACTCTCAAAGAAACACGTCGGTTCACGCAATATCAAGACTGCTACTACTCCTGAAAAATTATTTGTTTAATAAAAACTTACGTCAAATATTTGTGACAATTTCTATGAACTTCAGCTTCACTTCTAATTATAGACGTGGAATATCAACTACAAATACCTCTCTGTTACATTACCTATCATTCAATAAACATGAAATAGTAAGCAGTCCTTCTTTAATTACCTCACTTCACTCTTTTACTGTTTATTTTAGTTTGATCAATAAATACCTGTAGCTGTAACTCGTCCAAAGAGCTTGATCTGCTTTCTCAAATAAGTATTTGCTACCAATCTGCCATTCTATTTCAGGTAACTTTTAAATCATGTAAGAACCCTTCTGTTTCTTATTTTTTATTGTTGAACTAATTTAAATTTCATTCCATTATTTTACAAAATACGTGTTAATAATTCTGATATCCTTTTATTATACCAAAATTGTAAATTTAATATATTTTTTTTAATATATCAAACTTTTGTCTTGTATTAAATAAAAAACACGTAACCTGCAGTCCATTACAATAGATACTCTTCTTCTGAGTGTCTGACTGAACTTTGTTTCCCTGTTGTCCACCGTTTCTTCTTTGAGGAAGAAAGACTTATTAGTTTTAATTATAACGGTGTCTGTCTTAAAAAGCGCAACACTGAGCAAAACTGACAATTAGGAGATGTTATCAGCGTTAACGCATTTTGCTGACCTTGTTGCTGATCTATCGAATCGATTCGAGCATATGCGTCCTGCAAGTAAACTTTACCCTGTTCCGCAACCCCATCAATACTTTTTTTTTCATCAAGAAATTCTACGTGTGTATTTTTCTTCTGGGTTGTGATTTGGATTTAGTCTTTCTTGCCCACCTTTGGTCCTTCAAAAGATGTCGCTTCTCATCTACTTAGGGAAGTAAAATTTTCTGGTTATAGTTAAGACAGGCTCCATCTTAGAAGGATGCAAGATGAAGCAAATTATTTATTCTCGTGTTCTGTAATTCAATCACTGAATTTTTTTCTTCGATTGAATTTTTTATGTAGAGCTTCTTATTTTCAGCGTCTGAGTGAAAGTCGTTTGCCTGTTGTCCACTTGTTCTTCTTGATAAAAGATTTTCCTTTTTCTATAATAAGAGGAAGAGGAACTTGTTTTAAGTATGACTATATCTGTTTTTAAAAATGCCAGACGTAGCAAAACTGACTGATTGGAGACATCACCAACAGTTACACATTTTGCTGACCTTGTTGCTAATTTGTGGAAAACATTCGATGATGTGGGTATCCTGCAAGAGAAGGTAAGTAAAAATGTTTTTATTACTGCGTTTCACAACCCATTCAGTATCTTGATAGCCTCCCAAGCATTTTCATGTATGTCTTTTTCTTCTGGGCGGTTGTTTGAACATTTTCCTTGTCCCTTTTCTGCTACGAAAATGTGCCCCTTCTCACATTTTTTGTTTGCCAGTTTTGGTAAGTGTAAATACCACAATAATCTGCTCCCTCCATTAGTGACGATAATGTCAAAATCTGTTTCTGTTCCTTTTTGTACATCATGATTTTTCTTTGGAAGAACGGTGCTTCTCCCTTATTCAGAGGAAGAAGGACTTACTAGTTGTGTACTATGCAATGTAAGTAATCTACGGTTAATTTCTAATTATTAATACGCCCATGTGTATAAATTGCTATCACTTCACGTATCTCACCATTAATCTGTACTGATTCGGGTTCTTACTTCTTGTAACTTATTATTATATGTTTATGATTTTTTTTATCAATTTAAATTGCCCTGTTTGTTATTTGAATGTTAACAATTATTCTTTATGCTAGCACTTGAAAATCAGGGGTGGATTCCTTTTATCTAGATTGCTTATTCTGAAATGTGATTTTCTGATTTTAATTTTATTACAAGTCAAAAATAACGCCTGTCAAACGATATGTCAAACAAATTTAAAAATTAAATGACAAATACCAGATCGTTTCATTAGTCACCCAACAATATCAAACAGTAAGTATTTTTTTAATAATAAGTTCACCTTTTAAGTCTTGATTTTCTTTGGTGCTTACCCAAATATCTAAACTGACCCACCTTTAACTCTAACTTATCAATGTCCTGGATGTCAACCAATCTGCTCCATTCTGCCTACTACCACAACCGCTTTAGTCCCCAAACACAGCAAACAGCTCCAATGACAGACAAGATGTCCAAATTGACCAGAATCAGGGACACAAACTCTTACACAGTATGGAACCAAATTCACCCTAGCTGCATCCACCCAACTCCAACACTGCAACCGCCAAATCTCTCAAACGTGCTTCCTCTACCAATGGTCCTTACTTGGAATTCTCTCCTAGCACCAATAGCTCGACGTAATCTAAATCAATTGATATACAGTGTCAAACGTAATTCTCCAATAAACTTTACTTAGTACTTTTCTCTATTTATCTTCCTTTGTAGATTAGTTCTGCTCCCAGTTTAGTTTTTTACCACATACTTGCAAGCTTCCTTAGGTTTATATCTCTTCTTCTTCTTCAATTAAATTTCATAGCATATCACCACGCAAATTTAGTCTTACAAGTAACCCTTTTTAATCTCCAAACATATTAATTTTAAAATAAGGTTTATTTTATACTCTTCTATTACACCAAATTAATTACAGCGACATTTTTTTAAATTTGTTATCTTAATAATCAAAACAAAAAATTCTTAACGATATCATTTTCTGCTTTTAACAGTCTATATCCTAATTTTTGGTTTCTACCTCTATTTATAATAATTTATTTCGAGTAAGTATTTGCCATTACCTTCAAATCTTTTTTTAAATATTATATTATATTTGAATCCATCTGTTTTTCAATGAGCCATATTTTATTTAATTATAAATTTTATTTTATTTTCTAATTACATACTAATTATTCATATTCCGAATTCATATTTAAATTGATCCTGATTATATTTAACTATTGTAATCCCTTAAGTATATTTTAAAATTGATTTCTATACCCCTGTTATTATCATTACAATATATAAAATTTGTCATCATGATCTACATTCCAAGGTTAGTTTTTTCTAACTTTTATAGTTCCATTTTATTTATGTCGCCATGTTTGCTCATCTCCTCTGTAGGGGGGCCACTTGCATTTCACGTTCTTTTTGGCTTGTAGGGTAAAAAATCGTCCATTTATAAAAGTTGTTCCACCCATCGGTCTGTATTCTCTAACTGCATGTGCCATGTGTCAATTCTAGTACATATTCTACAAGTTCTACATTTATTTTATTGCTACTACGATATTTCTTATTCTTGTTTTTCTTCAATACTCTTTTATATGGCTCTGAAGCAAAATAAGCTTCTTCATCTAATTATGCCATGTATAACAGAATTTAAGCCCTTCCCACCCCTAAAGCTGCTTCCAGTCCTCTCTTTGTAGCTTTTTGCATGCAAACAATGTACATGTTCATTATTCGATGCTAATTTAGTTGTTTCCTAATTCACTAAATTCCTGCTCTGTTATTACGTCTAGTTGCACTTTGTTTTTTTATCAACCATTTTATAACTTTCTATTTTTCTATCTCTACCAAGTAAGTTGTGCTACAGATCATTCATGGCTGTTTCTCTTAGTTTCTCTCTTAACTACTGCAGATACAAACTGCCTCTATTCATTTTTATATCTTCCCCCTGATGTTCCAAAGGTACCTATATTATATTACATTTTTTTCTCCAGATCATTGGGGCTTTATTAATATGTATTTTAAACCTACAACTTGGCTCTGGTGGATGTGCAAGATATTTACACAAGTCAGTAAAGCACAAAGTTAAGGTATTTTATGAAACTGCAATTTAAAACAATAATAAAAGTATTAAATGCATTAGTAATGAGATGCGAGAAGTATTAATTAGTCGGCTAAAGGCACGCAAAAGCAAAGCATATTTCAGAGGGTTGGGATTTGAAGTTGAATAAAGTAATATAATTAATAATAGGTTTGTGCATATTTAATGCCAGACCACACAAAATTTAATTGACACAAAAGGTTTGCTGTGTGCAGACTAAACGAGCAAAAGTATTAATAAAAGCAAATATCAGTGAATGGCAAGCCATCTGAAAGGTAAATGGAATAGAGGAAAATAGAAAATTGCAAAGAGCAGTCCCGAAATTAGGCAACAGAATAGAAGCAAAGCAAGTAACTTGTGTAAATTTGAACTCAATCTCCAGTGCATTAATAGAAGAAAATGAAAAGCAAAGCAGTGAATTTTGAATCATTTATGTGCGTGAAGGAAGAAAAAATGATAGTTTTAAGTAAAGCAAAATTTTTTTAGATTTAAGAAAATATTAAGTTAAGATTTATGTAATCAAATTTTACTCCATTTGTGTAATTTTGCTATCAAAACTAATTTCTAATAGACAAAAAACCCCGTGGTAACATAGCAACGTGATGCTTTTTTGTTGTTAGAAGGGAAAAATTGAATTAAATTATTTGAAAGCTTGTCGAATTTGTGCTCCATCTTTAATTGATGTTTTTAAATAATAAACAAGCATTTTACCATATAAAAAGTGTACGGTTTTATTCACCAAGTGTTCAGGCAGCTGTACGAGTGTTTGTGGCGAGTTCCAAGAGATAAATGTTAAAATTTTCCAATCCGACTTAGAAAGTGTGAACGGAAGCCGATCAGCTGAAATTTTAGAGGGTCGTTTCCAGCACAATTAAGCAAGTGAACCCAGAGGTCTGTACTGCAATAGGTCGGCGGGGTCTGCAAGAGCACCTAGAGCAAAATCTGCACCCCAGGGAGCAACTCCAGCAGAGGAATCCGGCAGTGACAACTGGTACCAGCATCGAAACAACATCGACGAAAACTTTCCAGGTAGGATACTGCTATTTATTGAGTGTCGGGTCCCCAGGAAGCTGCGGTACTCCAAGATTAGGCCTTGTAGAAGGTACTCAACGTATTTCCAACGTTTGTCCGGCTACTCCCTAATTTTTATAATCAGCATAGTATCATCGGAATCTGCGGATTTGCAAGAATTTCCAAGCCACCAGAAACAGTTGAAAGTTGGCGTGGGTCTAAGTCACTGTAGAATAATGAAGGCATGGTTTTTTTTGCCAATCAGAATAATCAAATTATTTACCTGATGCTTCCTTGTCGATAATCACTTTTAGAACGTTCAACTAATCGCTGTAGCACTGGCGAAATTTTGTGTAGTTTGACGGATTGTAAATTTTATCTACTAGAACCGCGTGTATAAGCTAAAAATAAAGCGCAGTGGAGCTACTGATTTTAAATATAGCCCATTTCAGAACTCAACCTGAGATAAGCAGTTTCGTGTTTGCCGAGAGCTAGCTTAAATAATATTGCAGTTAAATAAAATATTAAGAAAGGGGCATTCAACCATTTTATTTGTGCAATTAATTAATACATTTTATTTTAAGCAGCCTTAAATTACTGAGAGGCAAAGTGAGCACAGTATAATAATTAAACTGAGAATTGTGTGTGTAGATTTGCCTAAATTTTAACTTATTGAATTTTGAAAATAATAATACAATTACAACATTGCATCGCAATATATCATCCTTAGCGCAGTCATATACAAGTTATGCACGTATCCAAGTTTCTTCTGCAGAAAAGCTCATATCGGAAGGCACGTTATTCTTTCATTTCTGCTATTTCGTCTACAATTCTATTCCTTATTTGTCATACATCTTGACGGACGGTTTGTGACCTATGTATTTACTAGGTCTTTTTTGCCTACATTTTACATGAGCTGCCTCTTACTATTTATCGCAATTGTGAAGATTATTCTAGGAAACCCAACGTCTTCTTCTAAGACCTTTATCTTCGACAATTGGGCTTTCCATATAGTCCTCTCGATGATTGATGTGTTCGAAAAAGACAAGAAAAGCGTTTTCAAAATTAACAAGTGGAAATTATTTCCTGTGTAATTTGCTGTAGATAATAATTATTTTTGACAGTTATAAATACTGGATGTTTAGTTTTGTGGGTTTGGAAGAGGAACACACTCATAACTAATTCAGTGGGTAAAACTGAATAAATCGGAATTGTTTAAGTAGATTTCTTAGTTAGTGTATCGATTTTACAGTGTTTTAATAATAGCTACTACAAGTTTTTAAACTAGAAAAAAATTTCTATTAGACTGCATATTTACATAATTACACGATAAAACTCAAGAAAAAACGGGAAAACTTTTTTATCGTCTGATTAAATGTTTAACTCACAGCGAACCTGCTAATTATCGGTAGCCTTGGACACCGTATGTTTAATTTTATGGGTTTTAAATAAGATTGTTGGAATTTAAAATTGTTTTTTTATTTGACTACGTATTTTTGTAGTTTGATAATATATTTTTCAATGACAATATTTTTTATTTGCTGAGTAAGCCCCAATAACTTTTGAAAATGTGTGATAATTGCATGGACCTTGAATAGTAATAATTATGCCTATGGCTAAAAGGCATGGAGCTTTTAATGAGACTGCATATTCATATCGCAGTAACAGCAAGAACCCTAATTAAATGAAACTGGTTTTTATAAGATATAGAAAGAACTGACTAATTTTAATTTGTGTCACACATGATTATGATAGCAGCCAACATTATGTACAAGAAAATACAGAAATTTCTTTGTAAAAACAGTGATTAGGGATGAAATATATGTTCCCAACTAAGCTTTTCCTCTTCACGACAATGTACTCGTCTTAACTCGACAATTTTATCATGGTCTCTCTACACAGAGCTGATTACGTCATAAGATAAAGTATTTTGTATTCAAATAACGCAAGCTACAATGACCACTGTATTTTCAGGCACAAGTAAACCCGCCAACAATGTATACGAGCACTATTTATTCCATTGGGCGGTAGTAAACAATGTTCCAGTCGTTTAGTCTGTGGTGGCGGAGTACAAAGGGCTTTACATCTCGTGTTCACTGAGATCGAGAGGTTACTGGTGCATGACGTCGATACATGTGCTCGTAATGAATTGGAAATGTAAGCTGGCTGTTTGGGCACTGGCTAAAGTAAACGAGTCTGAGGGCAGGTCAGCCCGCCCTTTGCTTGCGCTAATCGAATTTAATTTTTAACTACCGCAACAGATCTCCAGCGTGCCGAAAAGCTTTTGTAATTATCAAACGCATCCTGGTCCCTGTGAAGTAGTTCGGACTTGAGCTGCGGTGGAATAGAGGAAGTAGGATTTAAACTGGCTTCACAAACTAAAATTATCTATAACTTCCTCTTCCTTAAGTCTCTTAGCAAACATAAATAAACAAAACGATTATGGTTAAAATAATTCGAGCTATTTAAATAATTATAAAACTATTAACCAGATGTTACATTGCTTATTTATCCTGAGATATTTTCTCTAGGAATGCAAGGACAAAACACATAAATCTATTCTCCCGCATATACATAAATAACTTAAAAAAATGTATCTTCAAAATTAAATTAAATTTCTGCTTAGACCGCATCGTCTTGGTAGTTACCTATCTCTTTTCCCAAACCCTCAATATTTATAATTATTGCAAACAATAATGCTTAAATCTATAAGGTACAAAGGACACGGAACCTGAAATTTGCAAAGACACAACGGACTAAGGCGAATTTTATTTCAGTTTTGATCAATCCAGACGCATTAGATAGTAAATAACGTCCCTTTGAAACGTGACCCGGCACGAGCCCAACTTTCGACCACGATCCAGGAAGCCTGGGGCTTTGAAAGGTGCAGAACAAGGCACAACAGCTGGGTAAGACATCGTTCGCGGTCCAGAGGTAGGTAGCAGCCGCTGATAACTTTGCAGGAGGAAATTACGAGGTTGGCGTCTTTTTTTTATGCATAAACCGGAAATAAATTTAACAAGCAGGCAAGAAATAGATGCGAGTTGGCGTGTCCTATGACGTGAAAGAAAACAAATACAGATTAGCCAACAACTTGATTCGTTAAATTGCATTGTTATTGTTTACCTGAGGTGAATTTATTAATTGTTGGATGATTTGCGTTCAAAGTACTCTGGATTTTTGTGTCATCTAACAGCTCGGTTTATATTCAGTATTTGAGGTTAACTGTCACTCGTTAAAATTGAGAATTTGTCCCACTATGGAAAAATTTATACGGTGTTACAACCCAACCACTGCAGATATTGGAGTCGCAAATAACTAGCCGGCGCATTAATTTAAATTAGTTGCCAATAAATAAAACATAGAGGGCAACATACCGTTATTATTGCAATTAATTAAAATAATTATAATTTTTAATTAGCCCAAGAGTAGGCAATAATTAGAAACGAAACTGTATGGTAATATTTGTGACACCCTTTTTATTTAATTCAATTAATTAAACAACATTAATATAATCACGAGATATATTGTTTGGCAATCACGCGAGTTCGAAGGACGAGCGTGATTGCCTAAAACAATATATCGAGTGGAAACAGAAATGATTTGATAATCAAGAAGACACGTTGCATTCGGCTAGATTATGTCACGAGTCAATAAACAACGTTTGAATAGTGTATTTTAAATATTAAAAGTACAGTTAATGTGGTTGTTATGACAATTGTACTGACAGCAGGTAACGTGATGTTTGTGAAGGCGTGTGATTATCACCTATTAATCAGGAAGGTATGTGATTGTCAGTTGCTATGTACATTATCAAAAGTTAGTACATGCGTAACTATGCATTTTGCCGTTTTTTATTGGTTAATGTTAGAGGGAGTGGTATAATTATAACAATACGAAGCACAAGAAGTGATATTAAATGTTTATTGAAACAGACATTGGATCAATATTATTGTGAAAGCAGCATATAAAGTAGAAGAACAAGACCAATATAGTAGCAAAATTAAGTAATTTCGATCAAGAAATACAAGTTCTTCATTCAAAACTATTGAAAAGATGTATTCTGCTAGTTTTAATTGTTGCCATCCGCAAAAGACCATCATTATCTATATATCTGTTATCTACGAAGGTAGTGGAAATTATATAAGTAGCTTCTTAGCAGCCCACCACATAGCTGGCCTATGTTATGGCAATTATTTTTGAATTTATCAATCGGACAACGTTTGACAAATGTTTAGAATTATGTACAAAATTGAGAAAAATATCTTAATGTTTCTAATAAAACTGGAACAGAAACGAAACGTTTACTAATGTGAATTACATTACTTCGCAATGGGAAGCAAATAACGCAGTTGGAGAAATTTGAACCTTCGTTGATGGAATCTGATTACTCGGCCATGAATGATAACGAAGCACACAGTCGTATCGTTGTATTATGAACGGAATGGTGACAACATAAGGAAGCAAGTCCGATAACGGACGAAGTAAGTCTTATATGTGGCTATAGACACGTGAACCTCGCGGGTAGGCATACAGACAAGCACGTGCAATATATGTTCATTACAGTTACACCTGCTCTCACTGTTTTGTTTTTAAACAACTTAAAAAATCAGTTTAGTGCATTTATCAGAGACTTGCCACTATTTCCAATTTCATTTTTTTTTTTTTTAATAAATGCAGTAACGAATCAGTTACGCAGCGATGAAGTGAGGAGTTCATATTACATTATATTTTCTGTCAGTTCCTACTTTTGTTTCGATTTTATCCAGATTTTAAAATTCGGGTGCACGCCACTGATTTCAGACCGTCAAGGGCCGAACGCGTTGACTTGTTTGACTCGGCTAACCCGAGCGACGGCAGGAAGAGTCGAACGCATAAGTGATTAGGGAGGTTGGCCCGTGACAGTAAGTCCAGTGCGTTATGTAAAATTGCCTTTTGGAATTAGTTTTAACGGCCTTTGTGGCAACCTTACGGCTTTTGCTGGATCATTAACTTTCTTGGCATTAAGTTTAAGTTATTTGAAATTCTAATTACGTGTCGTTTACAGAATAGATGAATTTCATTGCGCTTTATTGTAGTCTCATAGCTGTTGCTGCTTGCTGATCCACCATTGCAAGTCCGAATGTTGAATCTATTTTTTACCGATAGTCGTTTCGAGCTTAAAGCCAGCCCCTGCATTCAATTTGGAGCCGTTATTTACTGTATTTTATCTGAAATCAGTCATTTATTATGTAATCTTGCAATGTCTTAGTATGTATTGTCGTGACGTCACATTTAGAAAAAATCGTGTGGCAGTAACTTGATAATAGACCAGCTCTCAACCTATCTCCGAAAATTTTCTTGTAGTTTGTGTGTTGAATATAGGTGTGTTAGATGACATCCTTTTCACTTTTATTGCAAATCGAAATATGGCGTTTCCAAACACGGGAAGGCAAAGGTAGCAGCGAAATAAGAGAGACTGGCAGTTCTAGAAATAAATTAATGCGAACATCAAGTAGAATCGATTTTGATATTTAGTTTCATTAATAATTAACAAATATCAGATTCAGAGAGCAAGGTATCCCCTCCAAAGAAGTGTCAATAGCAGATAAATAAGATTGACTTGCTGCTTTTATTGAAATATCATTAATATATGCGTGTTATAGACAATGTTGTTAGATGCGCCGTATTTTTTTTTGTTTTCTTCTTCCTCTTATTTTGCTAGGTTAGCAGCTTAAGCTTAGAGTCTGTTATTCCCAAGGATTAGCAAACTATATCCCTTTGTTTTTCTCGGACGACCTGGGCATCTTCTTCCTCTCGGTCTATTGTTTCTAATTATTTTAACTATCTTGCTCTAGACTATTCTGCTAAGATATTGTTTTTACTGCCTCCTTCGGTTTGTAATCCAGTCCATTATTTGCAATTTTCACGGGCATAGAAGTGCCGAGTCGAATAGGCAACTGGTTTTGCAAACCTATATTTTGTCGAATGCAGTTTTCTGCTTTAGGTCAGTTTCATGCAAACTGTAATATTTCCGCCAAATGCAGTAATTCGTCGCTAGGTGGTGATAGAGTTTTGGATCATTTCCGGTCTGCCAAATTTTTTGGGGAAGACGTTTTACGTTCTTGGTTTTCTATGTGCAGCCGTGGCCATCGGCCGTTGTAGAAGTTTCTAGGACGTAGTTTTGAGCTTTGTGAATTGCTGATGGTGTCAGGATAATGCAGCACGATCAATCAAGGCATATTTTGACCCGAAAACTGGCCAAAGGAATTTTTTGAGCGACCACATCCTTTTGTGAACGAACTGGCAGAATTGCTTGTAAGGCATTTTATTCTTCAACCTACGGGCTAAACCGCTCGATTTGCTGGAAATGTGTCCTCAGTAGCAGTCTTGCCCTCAGCTCCCTTGTTGGAATGTAAACTGTTGAGTACGAGGCCCACCTTGCCTTGATTTCCTTATAAAGATACGTACAGGCAGAAGGGCTAGACAAAACGTCACTGGGGGCCACTACCTCGTGCTATATTTGTTTCCGTGCTGCAGAATACGTCCAGTTTGGTGGTTTGAATCTAATGGCCTTGTATTTGTTTGTATAAACTTATTTGCGATTGATTTCACTTTTATGGCTTCACCGTTTTAACTAATTGTGTATTGTTTATGTGTGTGCTGATTTGACGCTAGCTTAGAGCTGAGTGGTTTATTTTGAAGTAAATAACATCAACTTGTATCTCGATATTAGCTGAGTGGGTGGTCGCACCGCTTTACGATTGTTTCCGCCTAAATATCGCCCATATTAAGTTTGATTCCTGGGAAAAACGATCCTAACATATCACATTGTAATACAAACTACCATACAGACATCTGGATGTGAGGTTATTCGCGGTAAAAATTAAATCGCTGAGTGTGGAACGCTGTAACGTTTATCATTTATTCAGATATCGGGCTGTTTCAAAATTAATTGCTTTCTCTACTTAACAATTTAAATTAAACTAGTTAGAAATATTAGTAGATGTTTACTCAGCGAGGGCTGCGTCTATATGTTGGCACCCATACACATTGTCCCAGGCATGACTTGTGATAATTAGTTATGTGATATAGTGTTAAGCGTTATTGTTCGTTGATGCCAGTAATTACAATCGATTTTATTTCCCCCTATTGTTATCCATTACGTGATTGAATCATTATACGATTTTTCGAACTGCGGGTTTCATTTATTATGTTGTTTGTTGTTACCTTTGAGCAATTTAATGGTTCGTTCGCTCAAACGAGCAAAGGAACATGGACCTGAATCATTTGACGCTCCTAGAAATTTAGATCTATTAGTTTTGGAAGGTAAGTTACCTATCCCTTCTCCCTGAGTTAGTCCTAGTGCATGTTCCGATTCAATATCGGCAATTTATAATGTAACTCCATCTCTAATAGTCTTGTCTACAATCTTTCTTATAAAATGTCATAATTTCAAGAACGTCTAATTCTGAAACGTTCTTGTCTTTCCGCTTTCTTAGGTTCTTGTGATTAATATTAGTGAAGTGCATAATAGCTCAATGCCTATATAGTTTTCGGGATTGAGTTTGTCATCTTTTTTGTGCAGTAAAATTAGAATGCTGGTTATCTTTTCTTCTGGAATTCTTTGGTTCAGGAGACTTTATCGTGCGAGTTTTTCCGGATCTGGGACGGTCCACCATATTTCAAAAATTTGTTGAACAATTCCTTTCCTAGCGATTTCCTATTCTTTAACTTAGATATTACATGCTTCAGTTGGTTTTATGTCATTTCTATGGTACTGTAGTTGATGTGTAGTGGTAACGAAAGAGTCCGTTAGAATATATTGTTTATTTACATTCATACTACATGATTACACAACAATAACCAAATATTATAGTATAGAGTCCGTTGTCCGCGTGGGGCGTGCCTTCCACCCGACTTCGATTCTCGTGGTAGGTTAAGCGGTGACGTCGGGCGTGCCTGGGCTATTACAACGCACGGCTGCTAGATCAAGCTAGGTTATAAAAATACCAGCTGTGGTTGTCTAATATAGTCAGGCTATAGAAACACCGACTAAGTTTAGTGATGCTAATATGATTTCCACAATATAAATTCTATCTTCAAAATATTATCACCTTCAATAACATGAGACTTGTTCACAGTTCACAAGGTGCAAGGCACATCAAGCCAGAGAATACTGGGTGTGTATCTACAAAAACTACGCGGTCTAAGCCGAAATTCTATGTTGAAAATAATAAGTCGAGTAACCGCGAAAACCTCATACAGTATATAATATGTTTCTGGTTAAGCTGTTTAGTACCTTTAGTGTAAGATAATATTTTCGTATTTAGGAAAATTCTCGAACTCGTAATCAGCGCGTCTCCAGGTGGCGGATTGAGAATACTTTCCTGCTGTGGATGCTTTAGACTTATTAAGAGGCTCTATTAAAGCTTCAATGCGAAATTGTTTCTGTTCTGGAGTAAGAATAAGTGAAATCCAATGAAGGCATACTTTCTTGTATTCAAGTTCTTCCTGAGTAATATTTCTTGCTCATTTACCTGCACATTTTGTTACCTTTTACTTTATCATACTAGTATGCAAATGTGAACATTTTTGTATTTGCAGTGGGGGTATATTGACGCGTTCATATAACGGTTTCACAATTTATCTAAGCATTATACCGATGGGGCCACAATTATATATAACAGCAATCAGATAACATGAACAAGAAAATAGAATGCTGGAGTAAGAAAGAGATGACCATACGAAAAAGTTGTTTTAGTAGGCATGTTTTGTTGACATCTGTCATAATTAAAATCAGCTGAAAGCCTACTCGTATATTTGCTACTATGTTTATCTTTTTCTTACTCAAGCAATACGTGTTATCTTCTTGTTCATGTTATCTCATTGCTGTTATATATAATTGTGGCCCCATCGGTATTTCGTATATACACCGCCTACGATCTGACAAAAGAGTGAGCTTTAATAGGAAAATAAATCAGAGTGACAAGCTGTTTTACGCTCCAAATCAATTTTAAATGGACGCTGAGCTACTCGTGTCCCTTAATTTAATTTTAAACAAAAACCTGATCTTTCAAGCTGTTTTTCCCAATTTTTAATTGAATGGAAAAGTATATTTAGCTTCTTTGTTGAGAGCTTTGATATTTAATTCCACTAGGCAAAGAAAATTTTAATATTTCAGATTGCTAGCGCCAGTGCGTTGGTGACTTCTTTAGTATGTATACAGCGTAGCTCTATTGCTCGTTTTATTTACGGTTTGGTCTTACAAGTTAATTTAAGCCCAGCTTATTTGGAATTAGTATACAGTAGCCCGTCAACTTGGTTTCGCGTTATTTTTCATGGGCCATAAACCTAATAAATAATAAGATGTAATGTGGACTGCTGCTGATTAATCTATTGAAACTACCTAGTTAGCAGTTCTGCATGCCAGTTTTGAACAGTTATCGAGCTAAATCGTAACATTGCTATAAATTCTACAACAATTTATTGCATTTACTGGGTCCATACAAAACAAGGCTAGCTCTATAAAAATAAGTAAAAATTTCAAAGGTTTGACCTTTCCCTTTGAAGTTTCTCTGGGGTTTAATGCTTTGAAATTAAATTACCAAGCAAATACATTTTTATCAAAAAATACGTGCCTTGCTTAAATATTTGCTATTATATTTAATATCTGTGTAGCGTTCTGAACTAAATAGAAAGACTTTGTGTGAATACAAAATAATATGGTTCGTTTGAAGACTATTCTGTAAGAAGCTCCAGAATAAGTCGACAGAATAAACGTAGCCATATGACAAATAAGAATAAAACCATGCCTCGAAACAGAAGCAAGGTAAATACTACGAGAAGTAAAATTAGATAAGTTGTTAGGTCGATTTGAAAGATTGGCGCAGCCACTGGTTGTATGCCGCAGAGGCGAAAAAGAAAATTGCGTTGAATTTTTTCACACGAATGCAAGCTCGATGGACGCTATTCAGCTCCAGGTAGCTATCATCAAGTTTCGCTTTGTGCTATATTATTGGCGCGTTGTAGCATTTTAAAGCACTTGTGGCAATTTTGGGATCTTAACCGAATCTAAAAGCTTCCAGGCAGTTTTGTTCTCGACTCGTTGGGGTATCGAACTACATTTCAGTTATGTAGCCGATATACTAAACACTTTACTGATCCCGCTCTCTATTGTATCGGCGACATCTACGACGACGCAGACTTGGAAAGCCGTCGTATAATCGACGCTGTGACCTATATGACATATAAATATTTAATAAGTTACCCGTTTAACGGAGCAGAATTTTTAGGACATCCCCGCTGGGGTGTGTAGATCGTTATTTTCAATGGGTGGCTGACTTGTGATTATGCTATCAAAACTGACGTCACTCTTATAGGTATTTTAAGAGTGATTTATTGCGGGTCTCAATATTTTAGTTGTATCTGGGGAGAAATGTATTTAGTCTGGTGTGTTATTTAATATAACCGTATCAGAGTTCATGCTGTTTATTTTCTTGTGAAACAAAATGCAGTATGCGTTTTATTTAAAGTGAGAAGCTAGTGTTTAGTAGAAATACGAGCTAATGCATATAAGATACAAGATGGCACCCACAATAATAAAAAGAATTGGTTCCTATATCTGCTATTGTTTTAATTATAGCAAACAATCCCCTTCCCACTAGCTAGTCAAACAGTCTTTAAGCTTGTTGCATGCCGTATCGGGAATTCCCTTACAACAACATTATGATAACCAATACAAGGAAGCATTTAGATTAAGATGTTGCAAAAGAAACAAGAATGAATGTAAAAGGGTACAGTGCTTTACAGTTGCATTAGTAACCAGAACACAACACCAGGAGTAAAATTCAACTAAGTCTATGTGTCATAAGCCGAGTTAAGTGTAAAGTGCTTTGTACTCGAATTCGGTATTTTTTTAGTAGTCTATACCAAATGAAAATAAAACAAGCTCAGAATCTATGGTCACAAAAGAAAAGTGCTTTCGATAGAAGAAGATGAAATAAATACGGCAGCAGTAAATTACACAACAATACGTAAGCAGATTCTGTCAAATGATAGAATATATCATCACACGCTTTTATAAACTTCTGAAAAAATTACGATGGTAACAATCAGCAGAACTTGAAGGCCCGAAGTATTGAATCGTAGAAGGCCACTGTGGAGAACAAGAATTTAATGGTTAAGGAATCTGGGGTAGTGGTATGGATGATCCCTTCCGTGTTGTTGTCAAGACGACTAGAGTAGTTAGAATGAGCGCCGATATTCGTTATGCAGATATAGCAAGTAAAGATGAAGAACAAAAAGACAAGAGAAACAAAAGACGATCGGAGAGAACGCTTTATTATAAGCAGAGAAGATTCAATCATTGTTATGGGGGCTAGATTTTCTGGAAAAAAGGATTAGAATTGTTTAAGACGGCAATGCCAAAGTTTTCGAGCATGTATGATATGAATGGCTATATAATATAATATAAACAAACATGATTCACTGGGAAGTTCTTGTTGGTCGAGAAATGCGGTGTCAACAACTGTGCTGGCTGATTCAGAAATGATTGGTGATATTAACAACAGTTGTGGCTGTAGAAGGTTATATGAAGACGACGTCTTTAAAATAATGAGAACTATTTTATTGGAAAAGTTGCCGTGATGTTTTTCGAAAGATACCACCAGAAATTTTCCAGACGGCTTGTTTGTAACAAAACCTTGTGGAAAGCCAAAATTATGGAATTGAAATATGAATTTCCAATTTCTATAAGCACTCAAAACCCTAAAGCCAAGAGTTTAACGTAGCCTTCACATGATAAACCTGCTACAATTACGGACTTAAAATATTCACGCCCTCTTCTGAAGGCACATCCTACAATTTATCTGTTACGGAACTTTGACATGGGAATCCCCTGAAGGTTGCGGGGCTTACAAGATTCCTATTTAAAAACCTTTAACCATTGCTTGAGAAGCACAATCTCTGTAAAACAAATGGATATAGCTCAGAAAATGATGCGTGTAAACCACTTAATTTCAGGCTCGAACGCGCTGAGTTATCCAGAATCGTGCAAGCCGATTAGAACTACTGAAGCACCAACTTCGTTTGGCTAATAGCGACCTGGAATGTGTAAAATGCACGCGTTCCCGACACTTTGGACTATGATCGAAACATAATTAGCGAGTTATTTAACGTGCATGTGATTAACGCGAGCAAGACCTTGGTCAGCCGAGTGGAGGAACCCAAAGGTGTGTCGGAGGCGTGCGGTTGATCTCGCCTGTGACAGCGTTGCGCTCAGAAATTTATGAAAGTAAATGCCCCTATCGATGCAGTGGGCGAAGAGGAAGTGTGAATAATCGTATCAAAACCGACGTTAATAAAATAAGCAGATTAGGGGGATCGCGCTGAAGGCCCTTCCTTCGCGAAACTGCTAGAAAATCGTCCAAAGGCGCGAAAGGGTAATTTTAGGGCTTTTAAATGGCAATGATTCGATGAGAGTACAAGGTGGGCAGTTCTACTTTAATCTTGTATAAGGGTGGTTCTAGAGTAGAACTGAATTTGACCGTCGTTTTAATGTGTCAAGAACTTGGTTCACTTTCAGACAGCTTTCGCTTGACCCCTGCAGTATTACTAGTTCTAACAACGAGAAATACCTAACTTGTGACTACATTAGTTATTCATAAAATCCGCCAATCTCACTGCAACTATTAGTTATAGTACAAGCATACACTTGTACGATGCTTACATTTTATGAAAAAGCATGGATCTTTATGCACACCTTTCATGTACAACATTGTAGCCTGTAACTTAGAAATTTATAGGTTTTAATACAGTAAAACCTACGATGCTTATGGATTCTGGATCACAATTCAGAGCAATACATAGTGTTTCGATGGGGCACTAAGAAAGGAGAGTATACTGGAAGGGTTGTAATGCACGCCGAATTCTTCTCTCTTTGTTTTATTTCAAATTTTCTTTACTTCACTACTGTTTACGTCTTTTTAGCAGAAGTCCGTAGGAGCAAATTCATTTTCTTGTAAAGTCCTAACTATTATTATCTGTTTGAATCTTTGTGGCGCTTTCTTATTGCTACACTTATTGAGTTATCTCTAATATTAATGTAAGTATCGCTTGGGATGTCTTTAAATCTGGTCTTTAATAAAATGTCTCTCTGTATTGTACTCAAAACTGTAATAAATAAAATAATGGATGTGCATTGTAGTCCCTAATATTCTTTAATTTACAAATTCTAGGGCAAAATTAAGTTTTGCATGGTTTAATTACTCTTCCTAAAGATATAACATGTTGTAACGACAACTTGACCTTGCTCACCTGAGCGTGCTTTATTTGTAGACACAAATGCAATCTGGGAAACCTTAGCTTTCGCGGGCAACTGAGCGCCAGTTAAAAGTGAATATTTCTATGTTTTTCTGCTTTAACAAAACTGCGTAGTAGACTGTGAGCATAAATGCTTCATTTATTGCAGCAAGAATTTTTCTTTGCTATAATTTGAGGTAAACAAAGTATTATTGATATTTACTTAGCTGGCAATGAAAAAGAGCAGAATTAATAAAAAGGTAAGAGGCACAAGTAACGCCGCGTTACAAAATGGCACCCAACGTGGGGTTTGCAAGAACCGCCACATTACAACTTCCTCCAGAATAATTTATAAGTCTGGATTTTATAGTTATCCTGAATATAGGGTGTAAGGGGTGGCGACTAAACATTAAACTATCAAAGTCGCTCAAATGCCAGCAAACTGCATGCTAATGCACCCTTTTACATATGCGTACGTCTCATTAAGCATTATTAAATTTTTATTTGTGATTAATGTTGAAGAACGGAATGGGAACCCACCTCAAAGTACACCTTTTCAAGAGAGTTGCATGGATTCAATCAACGTTAATTAGTACGAAAGTAAAACTAATCCTTCGAGCGGATTTTCCTTGCGAGAAGTAACTTATCATACTGACGGAACAGCCTTAAACAGGTTAGACCTGAAAGGGGAAAAATACAGGAATTCTATGAAATACTAGAGGAAATGCTTCAAAGCATCTCAAATGGAGAAGTAGTTATACTGATAAGCGATTTTAATGGCAAAGTTGGCCACACTATTAATGATAAGCACATCAGAACGTAGTATAGAGGTAGGGTATTGGTGTAAGGAACGAATGAGGCGAAAAAGTTATTAACCTTTAATAATTTTACACTAATATATAATTCAAAAAAATACAGTTTTCCTGCATACACCAGCAGGTTATATACCTGGTAAGCTCCAGACAACCAATACAAAAACCAAATAGAATATAGTATCTTACTAATAAGACATTGAGGATCATCTATATTTAACTCGAAAGGCTTACCAAAGGCAGACTCTAAAATCAACCACAGACTTTAGCATGAAAAAGCACAAAAGATTTTAAATTGCCAACGAAGGTCAATTTAGACAAAACTGAATGACAAATTCTTTAAATAAATCAATTCTATAATTAGCAAATGATACACATAGCATGGCATGGGAAAAGAAAGAACTGTAGTGCCAGAAATAATTGATGAGTTATCGAACAGTCCTATGTAAAAAAACATAATCAACTGTTCAAAATACAAGAAAAAAGTAGAGCGTAACACATGGGCTGCCCAAGATCAGTTTGGGGAAAAATTGACAGACATAGAGAAAATATTAACAGTTGGTCAGAAGTATTGTGCATGCTTGATTAACGACAATAGAAACATAAACAATGCAGAACAGAACTATCAATAATGAAAGAAGGTGAAACCTGATATATTTTCAGGAATAAATCAAATATCCTCAGAAATATTCAAAGCTATTGGACGACTGGGCGTAAATATTATTTGTCTAATGCCATTACAAAAGAAGGGATCCAAGAAGAAGTACGAAAAGTATAAGTTCAGAGCCCTACTCTCATACACTAACAGATTCCTCCTCATAATCATTAATAAAAGACTTAAATCATACTAACTTGGGAACGTTTCAAAATCAGATAGCGACAACCTCGAATGACTAGTCGTATATCCAAAGTTAAAGGTTCGAGAGCAAGAGGGTCTTCTTCCAGGAGATTGGAAGGTCAAATTAAAAAAATTACAAATTCCAGCATTCAACAAGCCACTTGTAATGCTACTAATATATAACATTGGAGAAATAACTATCGTAAAGAGTAACATTATCACAAATATAACCATAAAATCACGACCCTTCTGACATGAAGAAATAAAAGTAGAAGATTATTTCCTACTGTTATAGCCTGATGCTGACGATTCTTCGTTTTTGGTTATCAAAGTTATTGTATCGATTTTTAAATTCCTGATTACTTCAAGTAGTATCTGATTTTTCTTTTTCTTTGCAAATATTATCATACATGATCATAACCTGCCCATTTTTGGCATTATAGCTATCTCAAGATTGTTATTGTAATTTATTGTGTTTTTCTTCCATTATATTAGTGCCTATACTATCCTTGAAGCTGTTATTCTTTATTCAACACTAAAAACATTTCTTCCATATACTCATAACCGTTTTATTTCTGCTTAGTCAATTTCCACTTTCGTCTTTAACAGCCACTTTGTCTTTAAAAACGTATTCAACAGTATTGGATGGTTCTTTCATCTCATTAATGCACATGGCATTTCATAATGTTTTTTCTGTGATTTTTTCTCAGACGAGGCCGTGCGCTAGTCTTACTGATAACGCGCAGGTATAATTCTTAGGAATTGCTTTGGGAAGTTTGCAATTACAATTTTTAGCATTTAACGCTTTCCGCCTTTTTTCTCAATTTTAGCTTACATTTTAGTCTTTTTCCTGGTTCAGTTACTTTCAAATTAAAAGTTTAGTAAGGTTTTAAAACCCAACTCCGTTAATTTTGAATATTAATGTCTCCCAGCGTAGTTAGGAACAGCCTTTAACATTTAAATTTAGCTTTGTTTTTAACAGGAGTGACGCAATGTGTCTTGATCGTATTTTAATGAATTCTCGATGACAGAGTGTCGATTACTTTCCTTATAGGTCCTTCGCTTTTGTAAGCGAAAATATGTTGGACAACTCGACGTCATTCGTATGCTTCCATAAGTTGAACAGAGTATGCAATTAAGTAACGCCTGCGAGTAGTCATTTGGCTTTAGGATTTTAGCCCAGATTTTTAATCAGCGTCCGGCACTAAGACCGTCCACAAGTGTTCGTTGTTTTCGCGGCGGGGCATCTGCCTCGTCGCGTAAGTCAAAATTAAAGTAGTGAAGCTATATAGTTGCTGTCGGTCGAGCCCTGTGTCGTTTGAGTGGAGTGTTGATAAATGTTTATCCGAGGAATTTTGTATCGTGGAGCTCACATTTGCAATTACGCTTGAAGAGGATTTTAAATGAAAACCTCGTTTGTGTGCTAAACTGTCGTTCGTTGAAGCCATGTGTATCGTATCGTAACCCTGCCTTTTTCGGGAGGATATAATGCCGTTCAGACTCGCTTGAATATCGCCCCTCTACAGTTTCCAGTAGTTTTTTCCGTATTTTGGAGGTAATAGCTTGGTTGGACAACGGCACCGGGGCAGTTGAATCCTTCATAAGGTATTGTGTCAATTTATAATAATTGTAACGAGTGTAAATATACAGTGAAGTGATCTTCAAAGCGTTGTTGTGAATTTAAATAGTACGATTTTGAATAGGAATTACCACCTGAAAGTTAATTTTTAGCATTTACCGTAAAGTTTTAATGTCTGTACCTACTTGCAGTTTTCCGTTGTGAGATCAAGTAACTACTGTCTTTGTGTCATATTTGGGTGTTTGTTGTCAATTTTGATTGCTGTAAAGTAGTTTCTTTGTGTAAATTTAAAGTTGTCACCGTTTTTGAAGTAGTTATATTGTTTGTTGTCAAGTTTACCGACTGTGTTTAGCTTAAACGTAGCGCCATTAACCTCACTAACCTTTTTCAATAATTTTTAACTCTAACGAGTAATACTTTTAATGTTTATTGTCACCTACATTTTTTCTACGTTAATATAGTTCATTTTATATAGTGGTGGGTTTCATTAATAGATTGATGATGTTTGCATGTGTATTTTATGTATTGTTTCGATGTACAGGGATTCAGTCAGCTGTAAGAGAATGTAAGTAAAGGTATGTTCGACTCAGCTGTTTGTTCGCTGCTCAAGCATTGCTATGGTAGAATTAGGACGGTGGGCCATTTCTTCCACCTTCGGGATGAACCGACCTGTAGTGTTGTTCTTTATTTGGACAAAAAAGTAGTGGCTCTTAGCAATTAACATTTATATTTCGTTTACTGGATCGTAGCCCTAAGTTCCTGTCGCAACGGACCACCTTTTGAGTGAACCGGCAACCTTTGTTACAGCCCATCGTAACGGGATTGGGGCAAGGATCTGAGAATTTCCGGATATTGTAATGTAACAAACTGACGCTTTGGCGTAAAGACCATTTTTGCTGTAACAAATCCTGGCTGCGGTTACAGCTGCAAGACTGACCACCTTAAAATGTAATACTATGAGTGTTGTCTTAAGCATGTTCTGCCAGTTTAAAATAGTTTTAAGCCTATTAGTGGTATATGGAAGTTAGTTACTACCTCTCTTTTTGATTACCTTTTTACTGGTGTATGTGTTACCGATACCAAATTTTAACCTATTATAGTTCATTCAAATTCAAGATAGAGCAAAATCTGCAACCCAAGTTACAAATATCAGCAGTGTTGATTACTAATTTTATTTTATTAAAATGTAGATCATGGGATGTACGTAGTATAATATAGAGGTTATAGTTTTTGTCAAATTTGCAAAGCTTGGAATTGGAAAATTGTGCGATGTCTACCTCAATGAAATCTGCTGAATGTGATCTGAGAATAAATTTGCCCTCTAAAAAATTTTGCAAATGGCTTCCTTAAGCAAAGATTCACATTAAAAACATGACACATTGATTTTGACACTCATCAAGACAGCAAAAAAGCTATATCTCTCTGATCTAAATTTTAATAAAATCATGTTGGTAATGAACTTACTGCTGATATTTGTAACTTGGGTTGCAGGTTTTGCTCTAGCTTGAATCTGAATGAACTATAGTTTTTTTGGGTTTTTTCAGAATTTGGGATGTACATCCGCTCTCAGAACATAGTTATACAATTTTTTATATCCCAATTAATCTTAAATTCTCAAAACTTAGGTTTTGTTTGTAATTAAAAATTGCTTGAAACGTTTGTGTCATTCGACAGTTGCGGTAACAGTTAACGAGACGTTGAAAAATTATGGCTACTGCAAATCCCGCAAATTGGATATAAACGCTGATCTAATCAATGATTAATTACTTGTTGCAGTGCCACGCTTACGAAAGTAAATGTAAATACTCGGTGTAGCACCTGCATAGAAATAATTTTGTCGTAAATTATTACATTTGTTTATCTGACTCGACTTCCTGTTAACAGCTTAATATAATTCCGGAAAGTAGCAGTTGTTTTTGTCCAAAAGTGCAAGCTAGGTTATGTTAATTTGATAATTTACAGAAGGCAACAATGTGTACTTAAGTAGCTGCTACAAAGAGGTTCAGATAGTGGTGAAGAAGCTAACAGGCAGAGCTTGCGAATAAATTCACTTGAGCGGCCTTTTGACTTTAAATGTGGTAAAATCGTTTATTTGGGGAGATGTTTAACATTGAGCAATATTAAAAGGTATCATGAGACTGTTGAGTGCGGTATATTACAATGAGTAAAATTATCAGTTGAGGTGACTAAAGGTAATAGATTTGCTTGGGGAATGATTAGCTCTGCATGCCAGAAATTGCTGTCAGGAATAAATCTCATTAAAATTAAGATACACAAATTGTGGTCTGTTGTAACTGCGCCCATGTCCATCTAGCAGCGCATGAAAGGTTTTTATTCTAAAAACCAAAGGAGAATAACTACCAGGAATTGATTTGTTGATACAACATGGAAACATTAAATAATGTGCTATATTTTATTTTTATTTTTATAGAATAATAATACAGGAAATCCCAGTTCGAAACATAACTGTAGCAGGAACGTTAGAATATTTAAAAAAGGATTGTCCTACAACCTCCTACAGTTATCCAAACATAGTTATTTATGTAGCCATATTTTGGGAATGGGAAATGGGAAAATTTCTAATAGTTCTCAACTTAATTTGAGTCCCGATACAATAGCGAAGAAAATCCCAAAATTTCCATTATTTTCGCTTAATTAATTTTCTTCTCTTGAAAACAATCTAAACCCTGCTATAACGACGCAGTCAGAGGTGTTTTAATTAAAAAATAGGTGTTCTACCTAGTAACCTACATTTTAATTAGCCTGGGCCATAACGCACAGCCCTTAATGGGATTGAAGGTATTGATCTCTCTCTGAGCACTGCATTCAAACGTGGAACCGCCGAACAAAGGGTTTCCATGGGCTGAAAATCTTGGGAATTTCCTATTGCGCTTTCCTGGAAGCTCGTTTTATCCGGAAAAATGCCCGCTGTGCATTAGCTTCAAAGCTCATCGGTGGGAAACAAAACCGTTAGGATTTTCCGGTCCTTGTTGTTCACACGACGTCTATGAAACATATTTTTATTACATGGGTAGCTTTTAAAACCTATAGTGACAAGCCTTAGCTGGTTAGCTACTACATATAAATTAGTTATAAACAATCATTGAATTTAGTTATATAAAGACAAGCTTGCTTCATTAATTAGAGCTGATTTTTCTCTAATAAGAAGTATGTTGAACGAGCTACAAAAACTGTTCTAAAAATATTATTATTTCTCCTATTTGGAAGCGCTTTATGTTGCAGCTCGTGTTTTTAATTGGATTTGCAGTTGTGTATGGCAATGTCCGTTGCAAAACTGCATAACATTAAAGCAACTTATCTATATGCACTAACCAGCATTAACCATTTAGAGTAAACTGATATTTATAGTACCAGCACGCGTATATTTATTTGCATTTAATGTTTACTCGCAAACGTCGCATCTTTCAATATTCCACGTCTTTGTGCTACTTTAGGTATAGTTGTTGGCTTGTGAGACACTGCTGGTGTAAGACCGTCTTTTAGCTGCTTAAAGATTCCAGAAGCAACAATGAAATTTTACACGATTTTCTCATTTTGAGTCATTAAGTTGTCATCGTGACTCATCACTCCAAAGGGAGTAGAAAAAGCAACTGCGTGAAGACTGGGAAGTGCTAAACTAAATATTATTTGCATATCGTCCCCACAGGTTGGATGCTTGAACATAAAAGAAGCGGAGAAGAGGACAGACGGGGATAGGAAGGTATTTGTCAAAATGTGTGTTGCGGTTATCCTCTTTTCAATATTGAAGGCGAATTAAAAGAGAATTTAACATTTTCTGCTTGCTGGAATTGAATTTGAGCAACTACTAGGATTATTTGCTTTAAATAAATTTATTTTGAGTTTCCAGCATGAAGGTGTGAGTCTAAAAACACGTTTAATTGATTTTCTGGATAGCAGGAGTCGGTTGTGACACCGGAAAGTCTACCAAAATAAAAAAGGCAAAACGCTGGTATGTAATCAAACGGATAACATCAAACCGTTCCTATCTTACCTTCCCCATAAAAACAGAGTTCTTACAAGGTAGCTTCAGCATGCGAAATTGTTCCCTTGATCCCAATTTACTTAGCATATCTCTTCTGCATTTTAGATGAGGCTGTTTAACAATCCAGTCTCGCAGGTGTTCCTTAGTTTTTCAGGAACCTTCTTAGATACCGCGTGAAGAGTTTTAGAAAAGGGGCGAATCATAAACGCACTTTTTGGTAGGATAAGGATCTGTATACTAGCTAAGTGCCGACTTTAAAAGGAAATACTTTTTCCAACTAAACTATTGTGATATTGAAATATTGACTTAAAGTTAGTAAAAGCTCAGTTAAGTGGCGGTCTTGCAGATGAAATACTTTGCATCAAACTACTTTGATAATGAGCCTATAAGAATTCTAATGCAGTCAACTATATGAACAATAAGAGTTTACATAAGCGAGTAAAAATTAAGCTTGGTGGGCGATATTGAATACGGAAAAATATGGAACGTACACAATCTGATAGTGAGCTTGCAAGCAACCTAATAAAATTAATCATTTCGACAACAGATAAAGTAAGTAAACCCTTGAACACGGAATACTTAATCAAAGCATTCTGATACTGAAGCTATGGGCATCCCAATAGTCAATAATTTGGACGATAGAAATACAGTTTTGATAGTAGAGACGAGGGGAAACGGCCGAACCTATGACGATTCTAATAAGATCAATCATTTTAACAGTAAAAGTTGATATAAAGTGACTACGTAAAGACTAGAAAAAAGGCTTATACTAAACATATGAGGAATCTAATAAAGTCAGCCATTTCGACAATAAAAGTGCAGATAAAGTAAATACCTTAAATACGGAATATTCTGAAGTCATGACATTCCGGTACTAAATCTATGAGCATTCTAATAGTCAGCCATTTCGAAAAATAATTCAGATAACGTAAGTAAAGAGCCTAGCGGCGACCTTCACTGCTGAATACCTTGTAATCAAAACATTCTGATACTGAAGCTGTGGGCAACCATGGTTAACTGACCTTGAATACGGCATACTATTCAGTCAAAATATTCTGATACCACAGCTACTAGCATCCTAAACTAAAGTAATTTTTTTCAACAATAAAAATTGATGTGTTAGTACACACTAAGGTTGTAACGCTAGCATCTGCAGCAAATTTTAATTACACATTAAAAATGTATTTAATTCGTACATCGCGTAATCGAGCATTACATCTAGTGATGGGCTTATTCGAATGAAAAATAACCGGTTAGCCGGTTATTGAAATAACCTATGTAACAACTCGGTTTTCGTTCCAAGTATTCGAATCAAAAATAACCTCATGCTGATACGTACTACGCTTTGAATATAAAACCTCTATTCAAAGGTACTACGTGCCATATCTCAGCAACCTACGCAGTGCTCAAAATTCTGTAAATATAAATACGTCATAACTCATAAACAAATCAGGTTGTACTGAAAACACCATTTGGTTATCGCGTACCTACCTCCTATCATAAAAAATATCAAATAATTAAATTCTGGGGACCTGAAACCTGAACGCCTAAAAACTGCAAACGCATCAAGCTATAAAACATTTTTTTATTTGCTTACATCTCCAAAGGTTTAAAACAAGAGGCGGCGCCTTTAACCCGCCCGATCGATAAAGATAAACGTTTTACAACTGTTTTTATTGCGATTAGCAAAAAGTCCCGCACATTTCTTTTTTTCTACACTTCTTAATAAATACCTCTTAATTTCCAATACATACAACATAATGTACGGTCGGCGCCTTAGAAATCGGGCACTACACACTATTATGATATATTTTGCATGTATTCTTTAAGTCTATAAACTGGGTTTTTACAGTTATTATGGTTTTAATTGTTACGTCAGATTGTTTACTGTTTGTCAATTATGAAATGCCATCTCACATTAATGAAGTAACCGGAGCAAGAATACTCCAAAGACTAGAAGAACATATTACGTGTCCCGATTTCTAAGGTGCCGACCGTACATATTATGTTTTGGTTCCTCTGCTATCTGCAAGTTACGATGTCGATGCAGATGACGGTGAACCGATGTCGATGCAGATGACGGTGAACCGATGTCGATGCAGATGACGGTGAACCGCCTACCGGCAAACCGGCGGACTTAATCGAAACTAATCGACAGCCAAAATTTATTCGAATGATTATTCAAATAATCATTCGGTTATTAATATCATTCGAATACAAATAATTCGGTTATGAAAATTGTCCGGTTATGCCCATCACTAATTACATCTATCCGATGCTTGGTTTTACGATAACGCGAAGACACCCGCTATGAGGGAAGTGCCGCTGAATAAGCGACGGCGTAGTTTTCCACTAAATGAGAACGTAGATGCGCTGTATCAATAAATCCGCCCGGAAAGTGTATATGCAGGTTTCTTGACCATCACTTGAGTCCACCGATCCTGACCAGCAACTGCTCTAACTTGGAAGAGCTTTCCGCTCTAAGTCCTCTTAGGCTTAGACCATGATTTTGTCCATCCAACTTGAATCTCTGAACTTTCCTCCCCCAAATTCTCTCCAGACGTTAGAATGTGATAGTGTTTATCTGTCTTCTAACACCTGCGCCAGAACCCATCTTATGCATTTGAAATGTGATAGTGTGAAACTGTCTCCTAACGCATTTCCTGATAATCGCATTAGTTAATTTACTTGAAGGGTCAGCAAAATACGTCCAACGACGTTTTCCCGTAGCCCCGAGGGCGAAATAAGCCACTTGAGCCCGAACCTGGCGGTTCTTGCTGTACGCAAAGACCGGAGCTGTCACATCCATTTTGCCCACTTAAATAATCGAGTTACACTAGGTCAAATTTTACGGCACTGTTACTCCGGGAACAATGCCTGGCCATCCTGGGGCACCAGCACATCCCGCACTAGTTTTTACGCACCCCCGAAGCCACAGGTATCTCCTAATCTGGTTAAATTATGGGTTTGCTTGCGGAGCACTAATTGTAAACAAACCGCTTATTTTAAAGTATCTGACATACAGGGCCAAAATACATACTTCGCACCAGGACAAATTCTGCCGACATCGATATCTAGGTGCTGTGTGGGTTGCAATTCGCCAGAAACCAGAAGAAACACGTTCCCAGAAGAATTTGTTATTTTTATTGATATACAATTCATTTACCTAGGAATTGCCGATTATTTTGTACAAACTAGTTACAAACATTATATAATTGGTTTTATACATTGTGTTTTTCGGGCTATATATATTTGAATTAGAGCGAATCTTGTCTCCGATTTGAGCTAACCCGAGGTAGAAATTAATAAATCCAGAGCGCCCTTCGCAGGAACATTTTAAATATTACAAGGTTAAGTGGCGACCTTGAGTATGGAATATTTTCTTGAAAAAACATTCTGATACCTAACATATGAGAATGCTAATAAGTTCAGCCATTTCGACAATAAACATTCAAATAAAGTTAGTAGAAACTTGAATGCGGAATACTCCAAAACCAATTTATTCTGATACTGAGACTATGAACATTCTATCTCGACTTTTCTACAACAAAAATTTACATAAAGCGATTAAAGGCTGGGTTAAGAGCGACTTTCAAAATGGAAAACCTTGCAGTCAAAGCATTCTGAAACTGAATTTATGGGAATTCTAATAAAGTCTATCACTTCAAAAATAAACATTGATATAAAATGAGTTAAAGTAAAGTGGCGCTTTGAGTACGGAATGTTTTTCAGCCAAAATAATCTAATACTGAATCTATGTAAAATTTAATAGTCAACCATTTTCATAAAAAAATACAGAGAAAGTAAGTAGAGACTAGGATTAAGTGCTGATCTTGAATACGAAATATTCTACACTACAGCCAAAATATTGTGATACTGAAACTATGAAGATTCTAACATAATCGGAATGCGGAATATTCTTCATCCAAATTATTCTTGTTCCAAACCTCTATGAATTACAAGCAATAAGGCCTACCATCTTGACAAAAGTAATTTATAAAAATGGAGTGACGATTTCAAAATACGAATTACTTTGAAGACAAAGTATAGCCACACTGAGGCTATCAATCGTCTAATAAAGTTAACCATTTCGACAATAAAAATGCAGAATACAGAATACTCCGTAACCTAAGTATTTTGATACTGAGCCTATGAGAATCCTAATAAATTTAACTATTTCTACAACAATTCAAATAAAGTGAGCAAAAACCAAAGCTAAGTGACGGCTATGAACACGGAATACCTGCATAAGGTTGATAACATCTGGGTAAAGTGGCGACAGTGAAGACAGAATACTCCGCAACCAATATTTTCTGATACTGAGCCTATAATAGTTCTAATAAATTCAACTATTTCTACAACAATTCACATAAACTAAGTAAAAACTGGGTTAACTGACGACCTTGAACACGGAATACTCTGCAAATAAGATATTATGGTACTAAACCTAGGAGAACTCTAATAAATTCAACTATTTCTGCAACAAGTCACATAAAATAGATGAAGGCTGGTTAAAGTGGCGACCCAGAAGACGGAATACTGCGCAACCAACATATTCTGATACTGACCCTATAAATTTTCCAATAAATTCAACTATTTGTACAACAATTTGCATAAAGTTGATAACAGCTGGGTAAAGTGGCGACCGTGAAGACGGAATACTCCGCAACCAATATTTTCTGATACTGAGACTATAATAGTTCTAATAAATTCAACTATTTCTACAACAATTCACATAAACTAAGTAAAAACTGGGTTAACTGACGACCTTGAACACGGAATACTCTGCAAATAAGATATTATGGTACTAAACCTAGGAGAACTCTAATAAATTCAACTATTTCTTCAACAAGTCACATAAAATAGATGAAGGCTGGTTAAAGTGGCGACCCAGAAGACGAAATACTGCGCAACCAACATATTCTGATACTGACCCTATAAATTTTCCAATAAATTCAACTATTTGTACAACAATTTGCATAAAGTTGATAACAGCTGGGTAAAGTGGCGACCGTGAAGACGGAATACTCCGCAACCAATATTTTCTGATACTGAGACTATAATAGTTCTAATAAATTCAACTATTTCTACAACAATTCACATAAACTAAGTAAAAGCTGGGTTAACTGACGACCTTGAACACGGAATACTCTGCAAATAAGATATTATGGTACTAAACCTAGGAGAACTCTAATAAATTCAACTATTTCTTCAACAAGTCACATAAAATAGATGAAGGCTGGTTAAAGTGGCGACCCAGAAGACGAAATACTGCGCAACCAACATATTCTGATACTGACCCTATAAATTTTCCAATAAATTCAACTATTTCTACAACAATTCTCATAAAGTGGATAAAGACTGGATAAAGTGGCTACCCTAAACACGGAATACTCCGCAACCAATATTTTCTGATACTGAGCCTATAAAAGTTCTAATAAATTCAACTATTTCTACAACAATTCACATAAACTATGTAGAAGCTGGGTTAACTGACGAACTTGAACACGGAATACTCTGCAAATAAGATATTATGGTACTAAACCTAGGAGAACTCTAATAAATTCAACTATTTCTGCAACAAGTAACTTAAAATAGGTGAAGGCTGGTTAAATTGGCGACCCAGAAGACGAAATACTGCGCAACCATCATATTCTGATACTGACCCTATAAATTTTCCAATTAATTCAACTATTTCTACAACAATTCTCATAAAGTGGATAAAGACTGGATAAAGTGGCTACCCTAAACACGGAATGCTCCGCAACCAATATTTTCTGATACTGAGCCTATAAACGCTCTAATAAATGCAACTATTTCTACAACAATTCACATAAACTGAGTAAAAGCTGGGTTAACTGACGACCTTAAACACGGAATACTCTGCAAATAAGATAGTATGGTACTAAACCTAGGAAAACTCTAATAAAGTCAACTATTTCTGCAACAAGTCACATAAAATAGATGAAGGCTGGTTAAAGTGGCGACCCAGAAGACGGAATACTGCGCAACCAACATATTCTGATACTGACTCTATAAATTTTCCAATAAATTGAACTATTTCTACAACAATTCTCATAAAGTGGCTAAAGGCTGGATAAAGTGGCGACCCTAAACACGGAATTCTCGGCAACCAATATTTTCTGATACTGAGCCTATAAACGCTCTAATAAATTCAACTATTTCTACAACAATTCACATAAATTGAGTAAAAGCTGGGTTAACTGACGACCTTGTAAACGGAATACTCTGCAAACAAGATAGTATGGTACTAAACCTAGGAAAACTCTAATAAAGTCAACTATTTCTGCAACAAGTCACATAAAATAGATGAAGGTTGGTTACATTGGCGACCCAGAAGACGGAATACTGCGCAACCAACATATTCTGATACTGACCCTATAAATTTTCCAATAAATTCAACTAATTTACAACAATTCTCATAAAGTGGCTAAAGGCTGGGTAAAGTGGCGACCCTAAACACGGAATACTTCGCAACCAACATATTCTGATACTGAGCCTATAAATTTTCCACTAAATTCAATTATTTCTACAACAATTCTCATAAAGTGGCTAAAGGCTGGGTAAAGTGGCGACCCTAAACACGGAATACTCGGCAACCAATATTTTCTGATACTGAGCCTATAAACGCTCTAATAAATTCAACTATTTCTACAATAATTCACATAAACTAAGTAAAAGCTGGGTTAACTGATGACCTTGAACACGGAATATTCTGCAAATAAGATATTATGGTACTAAACCTAAGAGAACTCTAATAAATTCAACTATTTCTGCAACAAGTCACATAAAATAGGTGAAGGCTGGGTTAAGTGTGACCCTCAACACACAATGCTCTGCAACCAAGATATTGTGGTACTGAGACTAGGAGAATTCTAATAAAGTCGACTGTTTTGACAAAAAATCAAATAAAGCAAATAATGCCTGCATTAAGTGGTGACCTTGAAGACGGACGGCTTCGCAACTGAAGTATTCTGATAGTGAGCCAATTAGAATTCTAATAAGATCAATTGTTTCTACAACAGTTCACATAAAGTTAGTAAAGGCTAGGTTAAGTGGCGGCCTCGAACAGACTATTCCATACCAAAATATTCTGATACCGAGCCTATGAGAATTTTAATAAGGTCCACTGTTTCGGCCACATAATTTTACATAAAGCGTGTAATTACTAGATTTAGTGGTGACCTTTAAGATGGAATGCTTTGCAACCAAAATATTCTGATACTGAGCCTACGAGAATTCGAATAAAGTAAATTATTTCTACAACAATTCGCATAAAGTAAGTAAAGACCAGTTATTTTTGCAATAACAATCTACAAAAGACAAGTAACGCCTGGCTTAAGTAGTGACCTTGAACACGGAATACCCCGGAGCCAAAATACCCCAGAATTATTGTATTCTGCACTGCGATCATGCTCCATGGCACCGTTTGACAATTATTTCCTGAGAAATAATCACTCGCATAGCGTAGTCACCGTACACAGCAGATCTCATTTCCCGTAAAAATTTTGGTTGCTTCTTGCACTAAAAATGAGAATTTCTACAGCCATTTCAAACGCAGTAGCTCAAATATTTTGCAATGCAGCGTTTCCAATCATGAGAGAAACGTGTGCTTAGCAAAAATGGATACAGTTCGAGGGTTATTGGGCCAAAAAGCGTTGATTTCCGGAAACTTTTTGATCCTACCTTGTAGTTTTGAAGGAAACTCGCTTACTACGTTTAATATTAAATTAAGCAAATACTTTTATTATTTGGCTTGTTATATTTTACATGGAGTTTGCTAGATTTATTCTGATTTTAGGAACTTCAAGCAGAACCGGTCCTCGTCTTAATTATCCTTCACAACATTTCCCTGTCTTGCAAAAACAATGCAGCTATTAATTATCGCATATGCATACGGAGCTTTTTCTAAACAATTTGAACAAAAACAGCAGACCAGTATCTGTTCCGCGTTTTAAGCACGCCATTGCAATCCCGTTAAAACACTTGAAATCCTCTTGTAGTCCCAAAGGGAGCTCGTTTCGAATTTATTAAAAAGGTAGGGACTTAGTGTAATCCCATTTAGCCGATCTGGGAGCAAATACTCAAAAGTTAATGAGTAACGGGTTTGGGCTAAACCGTAACGAACCAGTTGTAAATTATTTGCTTCATGCCCTCATTTCCGTCAATATCTCAAGGAAAATAGGAAATATTTGAGGCTTTGAGGGGTTTACCGTAGTTTCAACGTTTACCCGACGCCATTGTTTTCTGAGTAGTTGCGTTTCACAAACCGAAAACAATTTTAAATATTTGAGCGTGAGTCAGTTGTTGTTTTGCCTTATATTACTAAGGTGTTTTAAGAAATTATGCCGTTATATATGTGAACACTGATTGCTGGTTTTTCATAGTAAATGAAAATTAGGAATCTTGCAAGATCTGCCATTCGGTTTTGCCCTAACCACAAATTGTGAAAAAGTAAAGTACTGTATGTATAGTATGTATGCAAATGGTAGAAATCATAGTTCTGATAAACAAGCTTCTCTTTTACTTCAGTTCTATTCTTAGTAAAGATATATGAACATTTATTAAATTTTAGTTAAAGTTCGTTATTTAGATCTTAGAGTAAATTATAGAAAAAATATTAAAATCGTTAAAGTCGAGGATAAATAAGGATTCTTTTAAGTTCGGCAAAACGTATTATTAGTTGCTAATTTTTTCAAACGAGTAGCAAAACTTTTCAGGTTTTCCCACTGCACAGCGTCGAAATATCGGACACAAATTCTAAGGATAATGAAGTACACCTATATAAATAATTCTTGTAATTTCATTTAATGCGAAAATCGTCAGTAATCGGTGCAGATTTGGTACAATGCTTTAGTGAATTGCTACATCTGTCTGATTAAATCGAAATTTAATTATATTTTGAAAGAAAAAGTACGTGTTGACCACCCAAAATCTCAGGTATGAAACTATTATCGCCCTACTGTTACGTGGTCTGACGTTTTTTTTGGATATATTTGAACCCATTTTTCGGGAAATCCCCTATATATCCCCCCCGTTATCTCCGTCAATTTTCGAATGCTGAAAGAGCCATGCATTAGTGTTCCGCTATTGCTGCAGGTCGCATGCCAGTGAAAACCATATCACCTGATAGTACTAATTGCGACTCTTCCTGTCTTTCGACAGCGAGTGTAGATCAGTGGTATTTTATTCAGCCTTTCGTGTACCCTTGATGGCAACCATTACCCGTTGTGATTGAAACCGTATAGCTTGTTAAATCACTGCCGTTATGGAGTAACTAACCATAAGTTATTTATTAAATTCACTTGCTTGGTGTCTTTTCCGTATTTATGCTGCATTCTTATACCTTATCTTGTTAAGCTATAGTGCTCTTTTTAAATGGTGACGTTTTGGAATTAGGTTAAGCAACGCATTTTACTTCTGGAATGTGACAATTTTGATTAGTTGTGATACTTGCTACTTTGATACTTTAAATATATACCAATGGGGCCATAATTATACATAACATCATAGAGAGAAAGCCATACAAAAAAAAGTAGGTATGTTTAGTAGACCTGTCATAATTAAAATGAGCGTCAAGCCTACTCAAATATTTGCGTTTATTTCTTTCTTACTCAAGCAATGTATTCTATTTTCTTGTTTATGTTTTCTCATTGCTCTTATATATCATTTTGGCCCCATCGGCATATTAAAAATGTAAAACTCGAAGTTATTTCTCAATTATCGATGAGTTGCCCATTCCAAAATTTTCAAGGGCTACAATTTAAAATGGTCACCCTGTATATATTAAAAAATTGGTCGCCGCCACTGCCTTTTTATGCGCACGAAGAATAGGTTGGCAGTTCGTGGAGCCCTTGGGCAAATATTTCAAAAGGCAGTCAGCTACGTTCTCTCAAACAGGGTGCGCGCATTTGAGTGATAACGCTCTGTGTAATATAGCAGCCATTTTGGAAACAATAACGGTCTTTCGAGACAATTTTGACGAATCCAATTTAGCCATTTTCAGGGTCTGAAATTTCGTTTCCGGACTCGTGAATGTGTAGTTGAAGTAGTGTAGTTGTGTAGAGCGACGCTTAGAACTGCAACTGGGCCGCTACTTATCATCTTGATCTTGCATCCATCGCCGCCAAATAAACTGCTGGCTATCCAGTTAAGTTGAATATTTTGTATTAGTTAAGTAATGGATGTTGCTTTAATACGTTTGCGCCACTGTTGCTAACTGGTCACCAGGCTATCAATATTGTTTTCCCGTGGAATCGTACCACGAGCAAAAACGTGATGTCACGTGCAAGCAAAATCCTTATGCTTATTTGTTAGAAGCTCCAGCTGTGATACTCAATAAATGTGTTTCATACGTGTTGTCTTAATAGAATCATCTCAAATTTTATGTACTTTTACTTGATTAGCAGAATCAAATTATGGAAATGTTTAAAGTTAGATAAGGATTTACCGAAACAGAGTGAGCACAGTTGTTGCACCCGAGGGAAATTGTTCTTAGTGGAAGCTATAATCCATATCGGTAGACACATCAGATTTGTTTCTTTATGTATATGCTACAATTTGCTTTAACTACCGTAAGATAACATCTTCTTCCAACCTAACTGACCCCCTCCCCCCCACCACTAACTATACTATCTGGGATTGTTGCCAGTCGTACAGCTGTTTCCCCCATCAACGTTTTGGTATCTAAGAATTCAGTTGGTTAAGTCACTGATATAATATTTCAGTGTGAACTGTTTATACCTTAAAATTTCGAGTTGGTATTCAGATTTCTCAACTCTTATATTAGAACCTAAAATTCAGAGTTTTCACTTTTTACAACGGACTTTTTATTGTTCGCATCTGAATCCGACTTGTCCATTCTTTGATTTTAGAATGTTTAGCTCTTGTCTGCGAATTAACCATTCTTGAGACTTAGAATTTTTTTCTTGTGCCTTGTCATTTACTTTGGTCATTTGCTTTTTAGAATTTTGACTTTTGTGTCAGATTTTAAAGGTTTTAATTCATATTTCCTAGCATTTTATGTTGCCATCTGTTAGGGTTTAAATAATTAATAGTTTTAATTACTACGTTTACCATTTCTGAAATATTTCGAACTGTAAAATTCAATCTTGACAAATATATTTAGTGTTAAATCACGAATTATTCTTTTTGAGGGAATCAGCAGTACTAGTGCCACCAATGCAGTGTGTAGAGAAATGTGTGCTGGTTATGAATGAAATTATAAATCAGTCAAAACGTTCAGGACTGTGATAGAGGCTGCTTTACGTAGTTATTGCCCGTGCGATTATGCAAACCAGTAATTAATTATAATAGCATAAGCAACAATGCGAGGCAACACTACGAGAGCTGCTATGCGTACCCTTAGTTAGCGAGTTTTGTAGATGATGGCTACTGTAAATTGCATCATGTTGGTAGTTTTTAGATGTCAGAGGTTCTCGCTCTTGTTGAACGATTATATGATAACCAAAGGGGTAAATTCCACAGAGGCACGTTATTTCGCCTAGTGATTCCGCAAAGGCATGTTGTTTTTCAGCAGCCCAGCAAGATTTACTATAACTGTTGTACTGTGAAAGACCAGTAGCCACCGGGATCTTACTGACTCTGTACGAATTATGACAAAAGATTATCTAGCGGATTACTATTAGGCAGCACTAATGAAAAGTGCTGACAACTAATCCAAACAGCGAAGGTAGAAATGAGGTGCTAAGGGATTGATGCTGACTGATGCAATGCCGGGTGTTAGTATCGATGAGATTTATAGGTTAATAAGTTTATTTTCCTTTACATTTAAGCGCCTGCCTGCACTACTGGACCAAGGAAGCCTCGCAGTTGCAATGGTTTCACACCGCCGCTGTCTTGTGGTCATGGGTGAGCTTCGCCACTTTGACAGATTGTGAAAATATCAGACACATCGTAACATTTTATCTAAAATCCTGTTTTTGCTATCGCGATTTTTACTTTTTACTGTAGGATTCTCAACTTTAATTTAATAGTTCTGCCAGGGTTAGTTAAATAATAGTTTCTAAATTATTTCTGCACATATTTGAGATACCTGTTTATTTGTAGAATATCGTTTATGTTTTCAAATGTCAACATATTCTTTATTCGTTTATTTTGTCTACACTAAGGTAGAAAAACCATTTATGTATGCATATCTTAGTTCAGACCATCACCACGAGTAATTTTAATACGAATTGCAGAAAAGGTAGATTTAAAATTGCGTTCCGGTTCAGTTATGCGCGGTATGTAAACTATCTGTGGCCATAAAGCTCGGTTTTCTTGGAGACCAACTTTGACCTAGTTTAACTTAGCTGCTTTGTATGCCCGGTCGTATTGAAGTGAATGTCAATAGTTCAGTGTCGGACTTTGTGCGTCTCATGGACGTGTCCATATGCAGCAGCAGACTGATTTTCAATTCGATTGATTAGTGAGCTAGCAATATTAATATCACCACCGTTTTATGTAAAGGACATCGCTGAAGCGAATGATATTTCAGTTACTTTTACTTCCCGTACGAAGGGAGCCAGAATGCAGTGACCCCATTTCACAGTGGAAGCCCTTGCTTACACGCGTTGCTTTTAGTGACTCATTGTATAATGTAAAAAATACGATTCCAAGCAATGGTTCTACAAGTGCAAGAAGCAAGAATGATAATCGAGTCTAATTCTTAGGGATTATACTATATTGGACAAGGAAAAGAGACGTTTCAACAGGTGGTAGCCACGGTCTGCTCGAGAAACAGGGAACATCTTGAATAAATTGTATACTGAAAACATTTTGAAGGTTTCATTCACAGGCATAAAGCGTCTGTATTAGCTTTCCTAGCATCATTATACAATTATGAACAAAAGAAATGTCCAGACTATCGTTCAACTAAATATATATATATATATATATATATATCCCGGTTTATACCGCACACTTTCCAGTTCTCAAACGCCATCTATCTCGGTTTTGTGCATCTTCTTCCTGTACTTCATAATTGGTCATCGCCAATACCATTATTCCACGATCTCCTAGACCTGCCTCTTTTTCGTTTTCCTGGGGGAGTCCACTTTAGGATTCGTTTTGGCCATCGTACGTCATCCATCCTAAGCACGTGTCCAAACCATTTAAGGCCTCTTCTTTCAATTCTATCGGTTACTGTGTCTGTAGCCCTCATTTTGCGTTGGATTTCTTCGTTTGTGACATGTTCTATTCTGGACACTAGAGCGCTTCTTCTTAGATAATCTAACTCTACAGCCTGCAATTTTCGTCTGTATTCGTTGTTAACTGTCCACGTTTCACATTCATAGCATAGCACTGATTCTACCATTGATTTTCCAATGTGGATTTTTACGTTCTTCGAGAGGTGCTTATAACACCTCTTCAACTAAATAACCTGCTATATTTCTTAAGAATAGAGAACCTTTATTAGCTTCTCTTCTATCATCATATAATATACCATCATATGATAATGGAAAGAAAGTGTTACTTCGACTATAGCTCAATAAAACAACCTGGTTTGATTTAGCAATAAGTCTTAAAAATAGCATTATATTCTGTAGGTAGATTTATCAAAGCCTTCATTTGACTCCTCTTTCTGAAAATGATAAACACTGATGGCCCATAAACGAACGCCGATCAACTTTAGTAAATTATATATTGAACACTTTTTGAAGGTTTGCATTTCAAAGTATAGAGCTCTGCGTTACCGTTTCTAGCAATATTATACAATCAAATAATATATCCGCTCCCTTTCTAATAAATGGAGAGCCTTTAGTAGCGTCTTCACCATCATCCTATGATGTTGAGCAAAAGTGCTGTCTCAGCTGTATCATAGGCGAGCAATTTTCTCTGGTTCAGCAATAGATCCTTAAGATAACGTTATAATCCCTAAGGATACTTATAAATCTTTACTAAATTGTATACTAAAAACATTCTGAAAATTTTTGCATAGCGTCTACATTAGCTTTTCTATCATCATAAACAAAAGTGGTGTCTAGATAATCGCTTAATTAAACAACTTGATCTCTTTATTACTAATAAGGTCTTTAGTAGCTTCTTTGCCTTTACCATATGATAGTAATGGATAAAAGTAATGCTTCAGCTTTAGCTCAACCAAGCAAACTGCTCTGTTTTAGCAATAGATCCTAAAAATGTCATTATAAAAGTCTTCACTATAACTTTTCTGTCAGAAAATGATTAAAAGTGATGCTTCATAATTGAGCACAGACATGTTTACTAAATTGCAAGTTAACAACACGTTCTCTTTCTAAAGAATGGGAAGCTGCTAGTAAATGCTCCACCATCTTCATGTGATACTAGACAAAAGCCCTGATTCGGCTGTAGCTTATGGAAGCAACCTGCCCTGGTATAGCAAAGATCCTGAAAATAGTGGTATACACTTAATGTGCCAGAATATTTATCAAAGTCTGCCTTCCAACATTTCTTTTTGAAAATTACTAAAACAGTGACATTTCGTATATGAACATAGAACGCTCTTAATAATTTATTTACTGAAAAGATTCTGAAGGTTTCATTCCAAAATATAGAGTCTGCATTAGCTGTTCTAGCACCATTATAAATCGTGACCTAAAACGATGTCTAGGTTACATCAAGTAAAGAAGCCGATTCTTTTCCAAAGAATAGGGAGCGCTTAGTAGGTTCTCCACCTCCATCATTATATGATAATAGACAAAAGTGTTGCTTCGTCTGCAGCATAAGCAAGCAACCTGCTCTGATTTAGCAATAACATTATAAACTGTAGAGAGACTTATCAACTTTTTCACTATGACTGACTTTAAAACTGATACTCCACGAATAAGCACAGACATCTTTACCAAATGGCATTTTGAAAACATTCTGAAGGTTTAATTCGAAAGCATATAGTCTGCATTAACTCTTATACCACCGCTATAAATCGACTAAAGCGATGCCTAGGTTATCACTCAAGCAAATAACCCGCCCTCTTCTTAAAAAATGGATAGCTTTTAGTAGCTTCTCTACCACCACCGTATGATAATAGACAAAAGTGCTGCTTCTGCTTTAGTTCAATCAAGCACGCTGCTATGGTTTAGCAATAGATCCTAAAGATAGTATTATAATCTGTAGCGATACTACATCACATTTCTTTATGAAGATGATGAGTGCTATTATTCCATAGATCAACACAAGCATCTTTAATAAATTGTATACTGAAAACATCCCGACGGTTTCATTCTAAAGCTTTAATCGTCTTCATTAGCTCTTATACCACCACCATAGAGTCACGAAGAGAAGTATAAATAGTCTTTCTAAGCCATTACTCAAGTAAACAGCTCGCTCTCTTCGTAAAGAATGGAGAGGGTTTAGTAGCTTCTCTACTATCACCCTCTGATAATAGATTAAAGTGCTGCTTAGGTTCTAGTTCAATCAAGCACGCTGTTCTAGTTTAGCAATAGATCCTAAAGATAGTATTATAATCTGTAGAGATACCTATCTAAGTTTTCACTATCACATTTCTTTCTGAAGATGAGTGCTATTATTCCATACATCAACACAAGCATCTTTAATAAATTGCATACTGAAAACATCCTGAAGGTTTTATTCCAAATCTTTAATCGTCTTCATTAGCTCTTATACCACCATCATAGAGTCACGAAGAGAAGTATAAATAGTCTTTCTAGGCTATTCCTCAAGTAAACAGCTCGCTCTCTTCCTAAAGAATGGAGAGGATTTAGTAGCTTCTCCACTATCACCCTCTGATAATAGATTAAAGTGCTGCTTAGGTTCTAGTTCAATCAAGCAAGCTGTTCTAGTTTAGCAATAGATCCTAAAGATAGTATTATAATCTGTAGAGATACCTATCGAAGTTTTCACTATCACATTTATTTCTGAAGATGAGTGCTATTATTCCATACATCAACACAAGCATCTTTAATAAATTGCATACTGAAAACATCCTGAAGGTTTTATTCCAAAGCTTTAATCGTCTTCATTAGCTCTTATACCACCATCATAGAGTCACGAAGAGAAGTATAAATAGTCTTTCTAGGCTATTACTCAAGTAAACAGCTCGCTCTCTTCCTAAAGAATGGAGAACTTTTAGTAGCTTCTCTACGATCACCCTCTGATAATAGATTAAAGTGCTGCTTAGGCTCTAGCTCAATCAAGCAACCTGCTGTGGTTTAGCAATAGATCCTAAAGATAGTATTATAATCTGTAGGGATACCTATAAGTTTTCATTATCACATTTCTTTTTGAAGATGATGAGTGCTATTATTCCATAGATCAACACAAGCATCTTTAATAAATTGTATACTGAAAATATCCTGAAGGTTTCATCCCAAAGCTTTAATCGTCTTCATTAGCCTTTATACCACCACCATATAGTCACGAAGAAAAGTGTAGGTAGCCTTTCTAGACCATCACTCAAGCAAACAATCCGCTCTCTTTCTAAAGAACGGAGAGCATTTAGTAGCTTCTCCACCATCATCGTATGATAATCGATAAAAGTGCTGCTTAGGCTCTAGCTTTATCAAGCAACCTGCTCTGGTTAAGCAATAGATCCTAAAGTTAGTATTAGAATCTGTAGAGATACTTCACTATAACATTTCTTTCTGAAGATGATGAGTAGTATTATTCCATAGATCAACAAAAAGCATCTCTAAGAAATTATATATTGAAACCATTCGGAAAATGTCATTTCAAAGCTTTAATCGTCTTCATTAGCTTTTATACCATCACCATATAGTCACGAAGAGAAGTGGAGATAGCATTTCTAGACTACCACTTAAGCAAACAACCCGCTCTCTTTTTAAAGAACGGAGAGCATTTAGTAGCTTCTCCACCATCACCCTATAATAATAGATAAAAGTGTTGCTTAGCCTCTAGCTCAATCAAGAAACCTGCTCTGGTTAAGCAATAGATTCTAAAGATAGTAGAGATACTTCTCGACGTTTTCACTATCACATTTCTTTCTGAAGAAGATGAGTAGTATTATTCCACAGATCAACAAAAAGCATCTTTAATAGATTGTATACTAAACACATCCTGAAGGTTTCATTTCAAAGCTTTAATCGTCTTCATTAGCTTTTATACCATCACCATATAGTCACGAAGAGAAGTGGAGATAGCTTTTCTAGACTACCACTTAAGCAAACAACCCGCTCTCTTTTTAAAGAACGGAGAGCATTTAGTAGCTTCTCCACCATCACCCTATAATAATAGATAAAAGTGTTGCTTAGCCTCTAGCTCAATCAAGAAACCTGCTCTGGTTAAGCAATAGATTCTAAAGATAGTAGAGATACTTCTCGACGTTTTCACTATCACATTTCTTTCTGAAGAAGATGAGTAGTATTATTCCACAGATCAACAAAAAGCATCTTTAATAGATTGTATACTAAACACATCCTGAAGGTTTCATTTCAAAGCTTTAATCGTCTTCATTAGCTTTTATACCATCACCATATAGTCACGAAGAGAAGTGGAGATAGCTTTTCTAGACTACCACTTAAGCAAACAACCCGCTCTCTTTTTAAAGAACGGAGAGCATTTAGTAGCTTCTCCACCATCACCCTATAATAATAGATAAAAGTGTTGCTTAGCCTCTAGCTCAATCAAGAAACCTGCTCTGGTTAAGCAATAGATTCTAAAGATAGTAGAGATACTTCTCGACGTTTTCACTATCACATTTCTTTCTGAAGAAGATGAGTAGTATTATTCCACAGATCAACAAAAAGCATCTTTAATAGATTGTATACTAAACACATCCTGAAGGTTTCATTTCAAAGCTTTAATCGTCTTCATTAGCTTTTATACCATCACCATATAGTCACGAAGAGAAGTGGAGATAGCTTTTCTAGACTACCACTTAAGCAAACAACCCGCTCTCTTTTTAAAGAACGGAGAGCATTTAGTAGCTTCTCCACCATCACCCTATAATAATAGATAAAAGTGTTGCTTAGCCTCTAGCTCAATCAAGAAACCTGCTCTGGTTAAGCAATAGATTCTTAAGATAGTAGAGATACTTCTCGACGTTTTCACTATCACATTTCTTTCTGAAGAAGATGAGTAGTATTATTCCACAGATCAACAAAAAGCATCTTTAATAGATTGTATACTAAACACATCCTGAAGGTTTCATTTCAAAGCTTTAATCGTCTTCATTAGCTTTTATACCATCACCATATAGTCACGAAGAGAAGTGGAGATAGCTTTTCTAGACTACCACTTAAGCAAACAACCCGCTCTCTTTTTAAAGAACGGAGAGCATTTAGTAGCTTCTCCACCATCACCCTATAATAATAGATAAAAGTGTTGCTTAGCCTCTAGCTCAATCAAGAAACCTGCTCTGGTTAAGCAATAGATTCTAAAGATAGTAGAGATACTTCTCGACGTTTTCACTATCACATTTCTTTCTGAAGAAGATGAGTAGTATTATTCCACAGATCAACAAAAAGCATCTTTAATAGATTGTATACTAAAAACATCCTGAAGGTTTCATTCCAAAGCTTTAATCGTCTTCATTAGCTCTTATACCACTACCGTAGTGTCACGAAGAAAAGTGTAGATAGTAAACAACCCACTCTCTTTCTAAAGAATGGATAAGTTTTAATAACTTCTTCACTATCATTGTATGATAATTGACAAACTGCTGCATCGGCTGTAGCATAAGCAGACAACCTGCTCTGGTACAGTAATAGACCTTATAACGATTTCCTTACAACTTTTCTTTCTAAAAGCTGCTAACAGTGACGTTTCGTAAATAAACATAAAACGTCTTTAATATGTTATATACTGAAAACGTCGTGAAGGTTTAATTCTATAGCATTGAGTCTGCATTAGATTTTCAAGCACCATTATAAATCGTGTACTAGAACCAGGTCTAGGCTATCATCCAAGTAAACAATCTTCTCTCTTTCTAAAGAACGGAGAGCATTTAGTAGATTGTCCACCATCATCGTATGATGATTGACAAAACTGCTTCTTCTGCTCTAGTTCTATCAAGCAAGCTGCTCTGGTTTATATATAAATTGTAAAGATAGCATTATAATCTGCAGTTGTTACTATCACTTTTCTTTCTTTAAATGATGAGCGCTAATTCCATAGATGAACACAAAACATCTCAAGTAAATTTTATAATGAAAACACAGAATGTTTCATTTCAAAGCTTTGATCGTCTTCATTAGCTTTTATACCACCACCATAGAGTCACGAAAAGAAGTGTTGATAGGCTATAGTGTAAATAAAAACTCTCACCTTGGGGAGTTTTTGCATCGCTTGTTCACGTCACGACTTATAAGGATTCGCTCTAATTTGCGCTATTGGTTTGCAGCCGTTAGTATCGGGTCAAAAAGACATGGTCAGTTTTACCGATTGAATGTCTCCTATATGATCGCCTGATCGCTCCCGTCGAGTCCATTATGCCAACGCGACCTTGGCCGAGTAACCATCTTATACAGCTGGTTGTGCCTATGTTACTTTCTCTGGAAAGAGTGAGAATCCTTTGTGAGAGCTGCATTTGAGCGTTACCTAATTGTATTTGTGACTTTCTGTGTGCAATGCTGGTCTCTATTAAAGTTTCCACTGTGACTTTTCTTTCTGAAAATGATGACAACTGATGTTCCATAAATGAGAACAGATATCTTTATTGAATTGTAAACTGAACATATTATATAAGTTTCCTTCGAAAGCATAGAGTTTGCATTAGTTTTTCTAGCACCATTATACTAAAGCAATGTCTAGGCTATGGCCAAATAAACAGCCCCCTCTCTTCTTAAAGAATAGAAAGCTTCTCCACCATCGTCGTAGATAATTTGCAAGTGATACTTCGACTGTAGCTCAATCAAGCAAACCTGCTCTGATTTAGCAATAGATTCTGAAAATGGCATAAGAACCTATGGATATACTTGTCAAAGTCTTTGCGATAGCTTTTCGTTCTGAAGATTAAGAACACTAATGTTTCATGTACAAATACAGAATATATTTAACAGATTCTTCTTCGTTTTGTTATTCTTTCGTCTTTGATTTAGATATTTTCCTGTTTCGTCTTCTTCTGCTATGCCTCTCTTCCATTTGTGTCTTTCTGTACTTCCCTTTTCTAATGGTGATTGGTTTGGTGTTGCTCTAGCTAGCCTTTCTTCGTTCAATGGATCAATATATTCATTCTATTTGTGTTGTCTACATAGTGCAAATTTATTAATACTCTCTACTTTGCATGTTCTTATATCTTCGCCTCGTTTCCTGTCCGTTCCTTTTTTTCAGTGATTTTGGGCAGCACTTTCATCTCGCATGTTTTCAATAGTCTTTGGTTTTTTACGTATGTGGGCGGGTCTGTACAGATTTATAAATTCTTGATTTGGCTTCAATTCCTATATGCTTATTTCTCCATATGGTGTCCTTTAAGCATCTTGCTATTCTTGCTGCCTTAGTTATTTGCCATCTCACCTCTGCGTCAACATCACCAGAGCCAAAGATTTCTATGCCTAGGTATTTGATTTCTTTCGTTAAAGACTAGTTTGCATCTAATTAGTGTTTTAGATGTCATACATTTTGTTTTAGAAACAGATATCACCATATTGAACGATTTGGCTGAGCAGTTAAATATAGTGTACAACAGTATTTGAAGATCGCTATCAATTTCTGCCACTACTATTGCATTGTCGGCATGCCACAAACTTGTCACATTGCTATCCGCCATTTTGTATCTATCCCCTTAGAATGTACACTTTCTTTATTATTTCGTCCATGAAGAAGTTGAAAAGAATCGGACTTAAATAATACTCCTGTCGTATGTCGTGTTTTATTAGAATTGCTTCACTGAGTTCTCCGTCAATTTTTCTGCGCTGTATATGTTTCTACTACTCTGATTAGGTTGTACAAAGCATTTGTTTGTTATAGTGAAGGTGTATTACCTACATCTTTCAGTTGAATAGGATCGAATACCTTTCAATTGCCTTTCTACCATAATTTTTAATAGTGAATAAAAGTAATGCTTGGGCTATAGATCAAGCAATCAATATGCTTTGATTTAGCAATGGCCTCCACTCTTTTTAAGAATGATATACACCGATGCTTTAAATAAAGAGTATTTTGAATAAATTGTATACTACAAACAGTGCGTTTGCGTGAGCTTTTTTACCACCTTCATACAATCAATAAAAGTGTAACTAACCTATTGTTCAAGTAAATAATCTTTCTAAAGAATAGAAAGTCTTCGATAACTTTTCTATCATTATCTTATGCTAGGCTATAAGTCAAGAAATCAACATGCTTTGGGTTCTTTCCGAAAATAGTGAACAACGAGCTCCATATACGATTCTTAATTCTGAGGATAACAGGATAATTGTCTAAATCTGCACGATAACTTGTCTTTCTGATAACGTTGAGTATTGATGTTCCATGGATAAACATATCTTTAATAAAATGGATACTGAACGCTTTTTTCACAATTCTATTATGTAGAATAAGGTTTGTGTATGGCTATAGCGGGTTATTGCAGGTATAAATTTCAAAAACCTGTAATTTGTGTTTTTAATTTAGTGAAAATGGTTTTGCCATTTTTTTACTATATTCGAGCTCTACTTATTCACGAAACCTGAAAACGGTGAGTTTCCAATCAAAAAAATTAAATCTAACAAAATGGGAACGTTTATTACTATAGTAAAAGAGCAATTGCCAATTCAAAGCATTGTAAAGCTACTATACTTCAACATTTTCCGAACGCTGTAAATACGGAAGCAATAAAACTCAATTACTGCTTAAACATTGTGTTCTATTAAAAATTGCTCAGTGAAATTTTAATTTCTGGAAATAGATGCTGTGATTACTCTTTATAGTTAATAGTGGGCCATACATGCTGAAAACCATTCAATGTACAACGTATTTTCAGATTTGTTGTGCCCAGGCCGTAACTTAGTAACGGTGACGTCAGGAGTTACGCCACGGTTATAATCGACAAATATTCTGAAGCTAAAAACATTATGGAAACGAAAGAGCACGGCACGGATTTATGTAATTGTTTCAGATTTTGAGTTTCACAAACTTATAAGTATATGTCGAATACTGTAGGAGTTTGAGTATTGATCGAATTGTGCTTATAGGAAAGCGTTTGCACTTTTCCTGTCTATAAAAGGTGGTTGTTCTTGTTCAATGTTCTTCTATGAATTTAAACAAACTTTATCTCAATGATATTCTTTAATAAGCAATAGAATAGGTTGTGGACATTTGCAAAAAAATGTGCAAAAGATTGGTTGAGAATAGATTAGATTAAGTTTAAAAGAGGTATCACTAGGAAGTGGACAACGTCGAGACATGTTTTGGTTAGGACTGAAATTCAAACACACACTTCGTGGTCGGCAGCTACGGATTGCATGTGCACTTACAGAAATAACGTTTTTGAAACTATTTTTGCATGGTCTTCGTGGCAAACCTACGGCTTTTTTCGGATTATCCGCTTTGTTGGCATTCGGGTATTTGAGGCTCTAACAACGTGCCGTTTGCCCCAGAGGCGCTTTATCATAGTTCTTTGTGTAATACGATTACGCACTATCGCCTATTTTGTATGCAATATCTACCCCGCCTAGGAGTGAAGTATTTCCAAGTGCGTTCCCTTCTGGGTGCTATCGCTGATTTGCCGACAGTTCAGTTCGCCAATGCTACTTTCTTTATCCTGGAAATTTTCCGTGTCGTCACATTACTTAAAATACCTTAAATTTAATATCATAAGGTGGAGATTACTACTGCTACTGCCGATTTGCCTTGCAATCTAAAATCTACATTTACAGATCCAATACAGGTAACCGCCTGAAATATTTTAAGTCTACTACAAGCTTTTATCTATAACGTCTCTCTATCCTCTAGAAAGATAGTGATGTATGTAGTAGAAGCCTCCAGCATTGTTTCAGTGTGTAGTTTCACTGAAAGAACACTTTTTTACTATAGTACTTTATTCTGTTCCGAAGCCTATATAAGTTCTTTGTTTTATTTGCAATAATTGCATTGTCAACGTCCTCCTCCTCCTGTCATTCTCAGCTTGTTTGTATCCACTGCCTATTATAAGTGTGTTACCCCCCTACTATTACGATACAACAATTTAAGACCAATAATGTATTGTAGCACAATGTTTCTCTGCACTCTAACCTGCTTATAAATCTCCTCCACCAAATAGGGGTAGCTTTGGGAGTTAACGCTCGCGACCACTCAGTCGCAGATGGGAGTGGGTTCCAAAGAACAAATTACCTGAGTTACCAGGATCCTAGGGCGCCACGCCGTTGTAGCTTCGTATTAATACTCCCCGTTGAAACGTGTAACGGCGAACCTAAATTGCTTATACAAGAAAGCAGAGATTCGACGCAGTAGCAAATAAAAGACAGATTTCACTTGTGTATATATAATACCCACAACGGTTCTAACATATTCGATACAGTCTGTACATAAGGATTAATACCAGAAGGGCAAACCAGATAAATGTAACATCAAGGCTATTTACCATAAACACATATTACGGCAATTCGACGTTTGACTTTAATTAGGACCTCAATTTTTACTTAATGTAATCAAAATTTAATGACAAGAGTAATGAAGAAAATTTAGCTCCCGACAACTAGTCCTTAAACGCTGTGTTCTGTACACGTCAAAAGAGAGTATATTCATAGCTCTATATTACCCACGTTTAATACCTAGTGTTTGTACTAATTAAACAGATCTGTGTAAGCGCACTATCAGAAACCACATTGGCTTATAAATGAAACCGCTCGTGTGACAGTATTACCTCGTTCAAGTCACGTTAATACCAGAAATGGGCATTTACATGTTAAACCTCAGTTAACGAATCTAACTAAGCAAGGACAAGTCCTCCCATAAAGTCAATTACAAATTTCAACTGAATTCCTAAATTATAACTATTTTTCAACGAGCTTGACCGTAGTAGAGAGATTTGATACACAAGTACTAATTAACAAGGCACATGAAATGCAACGAGTAGCAAAAAGGTTGCACTGAACGCAATTTAATTAAATTTAGTAATAGATTGTACAGCACCTTGGGTCGACGAAACACTGTGACAGCTATCAAACCTTTTCCATGAAGCAACGGGTCCCGTGGCCTAGTTTGACATCACCAGGATTTGATCCATTTAAATCGGAGCTGTGAAGTGAAGTTGAGACGCCAAAGAGCTGGCCCCAAAGAAGAAGTCGGCTGCCTATTAAACCTCGTACAAAGCCCCGTACGAAGTCCCGTACGAAGTCCCCTATGTAGGAAGCTTCCAGTTAGACAAGAAATTAAACGAACAACACTACATACCAAGGATCAGGCAGTAATAATTGCGTAGCACTATTTAGCGGATTCCGATCCATGGGAACTTTCAAGCACTACAATTCCATCACAAATAAGCACAAACGGCAAGAGGAAGCCCAATTTCTTGGCTCAAAATAAGCGGCTTACAATTCCATCCCGAAATGGACGCCAAAACAGCAAGACAAAAGACAACACCCCAAATAAACAATTTTCTTGTTTCGTTACGCGAGCGCCACCTATCTCAGGATGTCAGAGCTTGGAATCGAGATATGCAATAATGCACTATATTTTGCATAAAATCAGACGCTCCAAGTGTTCAAAAATTAGAATGTAACAAGTGTTCTCTCTATCCAATGCTTTCTATATCCACCTGTTAGTGTAACCTTTTGAGTATCGTCAGTCCAGCATGTTCGGGGTCTTTTCACACTGATTCGCTTTATCCCACTCTCCACTCTAGTTTTTATATTCCATAGATCATATTGCCACTTCAGTGGTTGTTTGATGTACAATATTCCTTCATTTCTTTTCTTCATTACTCGCTGTACCGTTTTACCTGCTTGGTTTCCCAAACTATGATCAGTCTCGGATGTCGCAATTCATTCAATGATTACGATGCTCGTGAGCTGTTTGAAGGCCCTTGATATACGTATGTGAAAGTTGGCAGCACACCTTTGTTTTCTAGTTTTGTAAAAATTTACACGTAAATAAGTTTGCCAAAAACTACCCAGTCTTGCCACTTCAGTTCCTTGGTCGCGTTTCGGTGTTGATAATTAACCTAGATAGACATGTTCCCCAACGTTTTCCAAGCCAATTTCCGCTGCATTTATACATTCGTTTCTCAAATCAAAATTGACACTATCGTTACTAATTATCAGTTCCACCACTGCATGCAATGCAAATTCTGTGCCGTGATGAAATTCTTATATTGCCATTTATATTAATTTTGTATGAAGTAACCGACAGCCCGCAGATTGAGTTTATTTTGTGCAAACTTTATCATTTATTTGAATTCAACTTTTCGTTTTCTTCTGCGCTGTTTCTGTGGTTGGAAATTCGTTTCCGATTCCCCAGCGCCCGCCGTCTCGAATTTGTTTGCAAACTCAATTCCCGGCGTCTCCTGCATCGATAACATGCAGCAACCTTCAACTCCCCTGCAACTTTCGGTGCAAGGCTGCTTTTGGTTTGATCTTGGCAATCAGCAAGCCATCCTCCAGGCGTACGAGTATATGCAAGGCGTGTGCATTTGTGCAACCGGCAAAGCAATACGTAGCAATAAAGGTTAGTGTTTGAAGCTTTAGCACCAAGAGATGGATGAGAAAAGGGATGCATTTCAGAACTATTTCAATCCTGGTAAATTTTTTCCGATTCCGACTGTCTGAATCTTGTAAGCAATCTAATAAAAAAATTAAGTGGTGCCCGATCAATTTTATTTTAATAAAAAAATTAAGGAACAAGTATTAAGTAAATAAAGAATAAAAATGCTTAGTTATGCGACAATGTACTATATGGAGAAGAGTGTTTTAGAGTAAATAAACGAGTTAAATCTTTTAAGCTTGTTTCAAGTGAAATTTAATGAATCGTTTAGAAAGATTGATTTAAGTCAATTTATAACTGCATTTACTTATCAATATTAAAATTACATTTTTGCTTAGACCGCGTCGTCTTTCTAGATACACGTTACGCATTATACATACAAACAAAAATGTTTGTAATTATTATTGTTTCTTGGAGGCTCGTGAACCCTCAGAAGCCGCCCATGGTTTGGTATGTGATGCTTGAATACCTTGTGAACAAGGATTTGTGCATCCATGCAAACTAACGTTTTGCAAACCACGGCAGTTTGCATTGTCAAAGTTAGAGAACGTGTGGTCGGCTGGTAAAGTGTTTCCGCTTGCAGCTGGTAGATAGTAAGTTCACACCTCACACCCGGACAGTGGTTACATCCTACGCTCCCCTGACATCATATAAAGATTTTTTGGTGGTCGTGACCCCTGTGAAAGGGCATTTTTCCTTAATTCAACCTGCCCCGGCCGCCGCTTAAGAAGGCTTATAAAGCCGCACTCGGTGTCAGTGTGTGGTAGTAGTAGGCTCTCAGCCTATACTAAGAGGAGGAAGAAGAAGAAAGTCAAAATTGCTCCAAGAGCTAGAGATAGGTCTGACGGTATTTAAACCTTTCTGTGCCAGCCATTCATACACTGGACGTAGAGTCGGTGGCTTGTGACCGGCTGAAGAGCTGTGGTGTATTGCTTTAGTTTGTGAATAATAGTAGTACAAGTCTAAAACCATCTTCCCTGTTTACAGTCTTGAATGTTTGTCTATTTCTACAGATGTACGCATCATTTGTGGCAGGTGGGGAAGTACTCTGGCAATTATTCTGGCCATTAAATGAAATTACGGATCTTGTGACCAGATTTCAGCTGGTTTAAATGAAATTGAAAATTTTAATAATATTATATATCTCCTAATGCAGTTATCAATCCATAGTGGGGAGATTTAAAGCCGTTTAAACGAAACACAATTATTTGATCAAAGTACTTTAATTGAGAGCTGAACTCAAACCAGATAGATTTAAAGTAATTGAAAATTCTTTTTAACGAGAACACAACTGACCCAGATGAAATTTAAATTTATTTCGATGAACGTTAAAGTACTTTTACTGAAATAAAAATGGTCTCAATAAGGTTTAATTACATAAATTATCAGTTCTTTGAATGAGTTTAAATGTTTTTCTTAACAGGATTATGTTTTTTAACCAAGTAAAAAGTCTTAAAAACGAAGCTATAGTCAATCGAACAAAGTTCAAAGTCAAGAACTACTTTCTTGGACTAGATTAAAGAGCGTGAAGTATTTTTATGTAGCAGTAAAATCGTTCTAACAAGATTATGTGGAGATTGCGCAAGGTTCAAAAATAAAGTTTCATGCAAAATTTTTTAAATCAAATTAATAGTAATTGATTGTAAAGGGTGTTCATTAGAATTTGTGGTCTAGTCGGCTTTGGAACTGATGAAGTCATGTCGTGCATTAAATCATAGGGCTGATAACTGACACTGGGGACACTGTCAGTCTATGTCAAATTCGAAGTTAGCAGGTTAGGTTTTGCGTAAGTTTTGACACAGGCTGACACAAAGCCTAACCTGCTAACCTCGAATTTGACATAGACTGACAGTGCCACCAGTGTCAGTTACCAGCCATATGATTTAATGCACGATATGACTTCATCAGTTCCAAAGCCGACTAGATCACAAATTCTAATAAACACCTGTTATAAGCATTCTAGAGAGATTTTTATCCACGAAAGAATGTTTAAATGCGAGAACAAAGTTCGAATATTTAATTTTCTTGACTGGATAAAGCCCAACTAAAACGAATATAATATAGCGTTTTATCCAACAACTCAGTAAATATCTAAAAAACATAACTTTTGTAATAACAGTCGTGAAAAGTCATACCTAGTGACAATTTGGAGAGTACTGAGAGATTTAATGTTATACATTTGGCAGTACTGAAGTGTATTGTCAGTCTATTACAAATTTGAGGTTACGTTTGGGTTGTTATTTGACACAGACTGACGCAAAACTTAACCTGCAAATTTCGAATTTGACATAGCTTGGCAGTGCTACCAACAATACAGTAGTGAGTGACATGGTTTTATCTCACTAGTGGCTCTTGGTTTTTATCTCACTAGTGTATACTAAGAGGCACTTTAGAGATTTAAAATCGATTTAGTAATAGCCTTATAACTAGGAGGTGTTGGGTAATAAATATTATACAGTAAGTGAATTAAATATAAGTGTGTGCGAGTGATATCATATCTTTGAGTGAATACATGTTTAATTCACATGGCGTATATAAGTTTTTATTCCATTTTGACGAAATTTTGAATAAAAAATAAAAATATATTCGAATCAAGATATAAATTTGCCCATTCATCGTCGATTTGATCTAAATTTTAGTAATCAGTTAGATCGTTAGATAATGAAGCAATTGCACTAGTGATGTAATTAGCGTCATTAACTAACTGAGATAGTGTCAAATGAATGACGTAATAAGTCCTAATCGAAGCAGTTTCTTGTAGATATATAAAATGTATGACATTGTTTCAAAATACATCATAAGTCTAATAAATAAGATTTAAAGTTTATTAAACTTAACTTAAAATAATTTTAACGGGGAATTAGTTCTCTTAACCATCTTAAAAATAACATGATTATTTAAACAAATTTAATTGTTGTAAAAACATCATAGGTCCAGAATGGGATGTTTCGGCGCAGCCGATTCGGCGCGGCCGATTCGACGCGGCCGATTCGGCGCAGCCCTTTCGACGCGAAGACGCTTCGGCGCAGAGACGGTTCGGCGAGGAGACGTGTCAGCGCGAGACGTTTCGGCGCAAAGACATTTCGGCGCGAAAACGTATCCACTCCCACCAATTTATGTGTGCGGAGCATTTCACATGCAAATTAATAAAAGCACGCCAGGTAGCAAATTAGCAAGAGAAGTTTCAGATGAAGCACGCACTTGTTTGTAATACGAGTGTTAGAAGTTCGACCAATAGAAAAATATTGCTAGGTAGTGACTTAACTATTTCTATTCGGTGAACAAGGTATAGTTATGGGCCAGTTAGGTTAATCCTAATTTTAAACAAGGTTACTTACATCTAATAACCTTTGACATTTTTTACATTATCCGATGGCTGTTTGAATTTCTGATTGAACTGTCGATAAACATACATCTCCTGACATGTCATTGTAATTAGCATAAGTTAACCACGAACCTAATTGTGATTTGAAGATTCACAGCTACATATTCATTAAATGACTGACGCAACAAATTGTGTTTTTATTTTCAATGTCGACAGAGTCTATATTTACAAGATTCAACTGCATGATTAGTCTTAAAGCAATTAATGCCGAGCTTCAATATATCTGGTTAAAATCGGGGAACCGGAAGTGGTACTTCTATAATCTTCAATAAAAATTAAGTTTTATAGAACAAGAGTGTCGTTTTTGGAAAAATCACAAAATTAGGTGATTACAAAATGTCCCCAAGGTATAAAAATTAATAAAGCGAATAGTTTTTAAAAGCCCTATTACATATCGGAGTAAATGGGGTATATGTAAATTCATTTCAGTGAAAACGCGTCCATTGCTCGTCATGTATTTTTTATGACATACTAACTAAGTAACGTAGAAGACATTAAAAAATACAATTGTAAATTTAATTTACTAATTATATTATGTTTTCTTAAAGTTATTTCAAATTCTATTGGTGGTTTCCTAATTTAGTTCATAAGGAACTAGCATATTACACATTTAAACGATCAGCAAAATATTTTATTTTTGGTAGATTTAAAAAATATATATTATTTTCAAGACCACAAAACCAAAAAACTTAAGAGTTTGTAGACACATTTAGGAAGAAGTCAATGTTAGGTCCACATTAATTTATTCTTACCTTTATTTGAATATGTTAACTAGGGAAGGTACCTACATATTGAACAAACGCTTTTTAAGTATTATTTAACCTTTTGATTTTTTTAGAAGTATGCTTTCAAAATTTTTCTTTACATACAACATAAAAATATACTAAATTGTAGCATTGTATTCTGACGCAAAAGCTAATATTTTCTAGTATTTTTTATTTATATACAATTTTAGTTATCTTCTACTATCCTTTAACTAAAATATATTCGAAAAAGCCTCTTACGGAAATTAACAAAATATAACATTTTATTAGCTTGTGATTTAAATGTAAAACTGAACCCACGAAATAAGTATACTCGCGCCGAAACCGCCTCGCGCCGAAAGGGCTGCGCCGAATCGGTCGCGCCGAGTCGGCTACGCCGAAACGTCGTAGACCGTCATAGGTCTGATATCTGAGACTTCAGTTTCTTTAAAAATTTTAATATATTTTAAACGATCTAAGTATCGTTTTGATGATATAAATTACGTTTTAAAGATGTAAGCATCGCTTTAACGATGTAGGTATTGTTTAACAATATCAATGGTATTTGAGCTAAATGTAATATTCTAAATTAAATTAAAAATTTGACTTTCTGTTAAAAAGCATCATACGTCTAATAAACGAAATTTAAAGTACCTTGAAAAAAATTATGTTGGTACTAACGTGCTGTGCCAAACTACAGTTTTGCGTCAATACGCGGCTAGCGTGATATACTGAGTATCATATAGTCATTTATTGTTTTGTAAGCTAGATTTTGTATCCTGCTAAATAAATAGTTTGTCGCAGTAGAAGTTAATGGCAGTGTTGTTATTTCAGGTCACCCACGAGTGCAAACAATCCTGATAATTTACATACATAATTTAAACAAAGTAAACATTGTTTAGCTATTAAAATATCGTGTTCAAGGTGTAAATGGCATTTGGCAGAACGCTTAAAAATTATTTTAACGAGGTTGCAATCGTTTAAACGAAATTCATTAGTATTTGAATCAATGGAATATTCTTTTAAAAGACATAATAAATCTGACACAAGATTGAAATTTTTTTAAAACAAATTTAAACTAAAACATATACAAATTATTTTAATGAGAAATATATCCCCGAATTGAGATATATTCTTCTAAAACAGATTTAAAAAAATATATCGTGATAGCGACCGTCTGAGGGAAATTTAAACAAATTTAACAGTATTTTAACAACATCGTCTGATAAACGAGGTTTACAGTGGTTCATTGTATATTTAAAATAATCTGAAGGACACAAAAGTGTTTTTAACGGTATCATGTGATTTAATCCAGATTTGATATTCTAAACTGGATTAAAAATAATTTGAACTAGGTAGCAATCGTTTAAACCAAATCTATTGCCATTTGAAACAATGTAACATTTTTTTACAAGACATAATAAATCTGACACAAAATTGAAATTTACTTAAAGCAAATTTAAGCTAAAGGATATAAAAATGATTTTAATGAGAAGTATATCCTCTAATTAAGTTTTATTCGTCTAAACCAGATTTAAACAAAATATTTAAAGTGAACAAATTTAACAGTAAAAACATCGTCAGATAAACGAGGTTTACAGTTGTTTATTGTATATTTAAAATAATCTGAAGGACGTAAGAGTACTTTCAACGATAGCATGTCTTAATCCAGATTTGATATTCTAAACTAAATTAAAAATAATATTAAGGAGATTGCAATAGTTTAAATGGATTTTTTTGCTATTTGAACCAATGTAACATTCTTTTAAAAAAGATAATAAATCTGACACAAGATTGAAAGTTGTTTAAAACACATTTAAACTAAAAGATATGATAATTATATTCTCTAATTGAGTTTTATTCTTCTAAACCAGATTAAAAGAAAAGAAACGTAATAGCCGTCGTGTTAACGATATTTAAACAATTTTAACAGTATTTTAAAAGCTTTGTCTGATAAACGAGGTTTACAGTTGTTTATTGTATATTTAAAACAATCTGAAGGACAAAAAAATGCTTTCAACGGTAGCATGTCTTTTAATCCAGATTTGATATTCTAAACTAGATTAGAAACAATTTTAACGGGGTTGCAATCGTTTAAACGAAATTTATTGCTATTGAACCAATGTAACATTTTTCTAAAAGACATAATAAATCTGACAAAAGATTGAAACTTGTTTAAAGCAAATTTAAACTAAAAGATATCATAATTATATCCTCTAATTTAGTTTTATTCTTCTAAACCAGATTAAAAGAAATAACGTGATAGTGATCGTGTTAATGATATTTAAACAATTTTAACAGTATTTTAAAAGCTTTGTTTGATAAACGAGGTTTACAGTTGTTTATTGTATATTTAAAACAATCTGAAGGACATAAAAATGCTTTCAACGGTAGCATGTCTTTTAATCCAGATTTGATATTCTAAACTAGATTAGAAATAATTTTAACGGGGTTACAATCGTTTAAACGAAATTTATTGCTATTGAACCAAGGTAACATTTTTCTGAACAACATAATAAATCTGACAAAAGATTGAAAGTTGTTTAAAGCAAATTTAAACTAAAAGATATAAAGATTGTTTTAATGAGAAATATATCCTCTAATTGAGTTTTATTCTTCTAAAGCAGATTTAAAAGATTTTTTAATGTGGTAGCGATCGTCTTACCGAAATTTAAACAAATTTAACAGTATTTTAAAAGCATCGTCTGATAAACGAGGTTTAGAGTTGCTTATTGTATATTTAAAATAATCTGAAGGACATAATAGTGCTTTCAACGGTAGCATGTCTTTTAATCCAGATTTGATATTCTAAACTAGATTAGAAATAATTTTAACGGGGTTACAATCGTTTAAACGAAATTTATTGCTATTGAACCAAGGTAACATTTTTCTGAACAACATAATAAATCTGACACAAGATTGAAAGTTGTTTAAAGCAAATTTAAACTAAAAGATATAAAGATTGTTTTAATGAGAAATATATCCTCTAATTGAGTTTTATTCTTCTAAAGCAGATTTAAAAGATTTTTTAATGTGGTAGCGATCGTCTTACCGAAATTTAAACAAATTTAACAGTATTTTAAAAGCATCGTCTGATAAACGAAGTTTAGAGTTGCTTATTGTATATTTAAAATAATCTGAAGAACATAATAGTGCTTTCAACGGTAGCATGTCTTTTAATCCAGATTTGATATTGTAAACTGGATAAGAAATAATTTTAAGAGGGTTGCAATCGTTTAAACGAAATTTATTGCTATTGAACCAATGTAACATTCTTCTAAAAGACATAATAAATCTGACACAAAATTGAAAGTTGTTTAAAGCAAAATTAAACTAAAAGATATAAAAATTATTTTAATGAGAAATATATCCTCTAATTGAGTTTTATTCTTTTAAAGCAGATTTAAAAGATTTTTTAACGTGTTAGCGATCGTCTTACCGAAATTTAAACAAATTTAACAGCATTTTAAAAGCATCGTCTGATAAACGAGGTTTAGAGTTACTTATTGTATATTTAAAATAATCTGAAGGACATAATAGTGCTTTCAACGGTAGCATGTCTTTTAATCCAGATATGATATTGTAAACTGGATAAGAAATTATTTTAAGGGAGTTGCAATCGTTTAAACGAAATTTATTGCTATTAAACCAATGTAACATTCTTCTAAAAGACTTAATAAATCTGACACAAAATTGAAAGTTGTTTAAAGCAAAATTAAACTAAAAGATATAAAAATTATTTTAATAAGAAATATATCCTCTAATTGAGTTTTATTTTTCTAAAGCAGATTTAAAAGATTTTTTAACGTGTTATCGATCGTCTTACCGAAATTTAAACAAATTTAACAATATTTTAAAAGAATCGTCTGATAAACGAGAATTACAGTTGCTCATTGTATATTTCAAATAGTCTCAATGACACAATAGTGCTTTTAACGGTAGCATGTTTTTTTAATCCAGATTTGATATTCTAAACTAGATTAAAAATAATTTTAACGAGATAGTAATAGTTTTAACGAAATTCCAACAAAATTAACCTTAAAAGGACATTATGCATGATGAACTAGATCTAAAGTTATTTGAACTAATAATCCAGGCATAATAAATATCTCAAAAAATGTAGTCCTGGGTTTTGGCACAAATGTTCCTTAGTACCCTAGAAGTAACCCTTTAAAGGTCCCCATCCCTGGGGACTCCGTCGGGGTGCCGGCATCTTTTGTTCAGGTGTAGGGTGTGATATAGTTTCCCATTGTTTTCCACTATCATGGATACATAATCGCCACTCCTTTTTGTGTCTCGCCATATTCCTTTCCTGTGTCAGATGCATCCCTCTTTCTGTCAATATTTCCTCCACACTGTTGTCTCACGTTTTCCTAGATCTTCCTTTGGGTGTCTTCTCATGTCTTCTTGCTTCCCATGTATGTTTAGCGGGTCTTTCGTTTCCTAGCCTGGTTATATTATTTGAGCTGGAGGTCTTCGATTGTTTTTGATAAAGGCTGCACATTCAGTCGCTTTCGTATTTTCAAATTTCTTATTTTATCCTTTCTGGTAACACCAATTACTCTGCGGAGATATTTCATCTCCATAGCCTGTATTTTTTTTTCACGTCCAAAAGTGAGAGTTGGTTCGAACATGGTTTTGTATACTGTTGTATTTTCTAATCTTGCATTTATTTCTGTGTCGTGGTACCCTTTGTTATTGATTTTTACCCCTAAGTATTTAAACGACACGGCTTGTTCCAATTTCTTCCCATTAAGGGTGATGTTTGCTTTTGCGAACTGCCTCTGCCTGTTACCATTATTTTTGTTTTTTCCACGTTAATTTTTATGTTGTTAGATTTCAATTATATGTCCCAGGCTTCTAAGTTTTAATGTAGGTCCCTTTCGGTTTTGCCGAATAGTACCAGGCCATCTGGAAAGGCACGTTCATTCAAATATACTGGTTTTATATGTCGATCTTTGATGTGTTTTCCTTGTTTTCTTCATCGTGTCGTCTTGGACCAAATTGAAAAGTGTTGGGCTTAGTACTCCCCCCTGTCTTAGACCACTATTAACTGGGAATTCTTTAGAGTGCCTGTTGTCAGTTCTTACATAATTCCTGTTCTTTTGATGTAGGTTCATTATTGCAGTTACTAGATTATCCTCTACATTTCTGTTTGTTCTCACTTTATATCTCGGAATTCGTTTGAAGGCTTTTCCATGTCTATAAAAGCCTTATAAGTTTCAATATTTATTTCTAGGGGCACTTCAGCGATTTGTTTGAGTGTAAAAAATGGTCGTTTATACTACGCCCCTTTCTAAAGTCACTCTGCGACTGCTCTAGTAGGTCGTCTGTTTGTCTTACTGGTTTCCTTTTGAGAATTCGTTCGTAAACCCTGAACAGTATACTCAGCAAGGTTATTCTTCTTTAGTTTTTACGCTCCCTTTTATCCCCCTTTTTAAAATTGGCACTATGATGCTAGTTTTTAATGTAATGGTACTTTCCCTTCCCTCCAAGCTTGGTTGTATATTGCTGTTAGCATTTCGATTCCTTTAGTGTCTCAATTTTTCAACATTTTGCCGGTTGTTCGATCGTGACCTGTCGCTTTCCTCTTTTTGAGCTCTTATGGCTTCTGCAACATCATCAATTTATATTTCTTCTACGATTCGATCTCATGTGTGATCTTCTCTTTCTTTCCCACTTTCGATGTCGTCGAACTTGTCCGTGAATAAAAGTTCTTCGAAATATTGTTTCCATCTGTTCATTAGTTGATTCCCTCCAATAAGTATATTACCATCTTTGCCTTTGACTTGCTTGGTTTCAGTTTGTTGGTTTTCCACTCTTGTATTATTAAGAATTTTGTCGAATAGCTTTTGGTTTGTGTAAAAATCGTTTTCTATTCTAGTGTCAAACTCTTTTCAAGATTTTTTCTTAACTATACTTTATAATATTTTGGATTTCTTTCGTGTTTATTTATATTTTTCGTATCTACTTTGCGTTTCTTCTTTTAAGTATTGTTTCTATTTGTTCTTTTTGAGTTTTAGCTCATATTTATCTGTAGCCCACGCTATCCGCTTGATATGCTTTATAATGCGGCTTTTCCCGTGCCTTATACTCTACTTTACTGTAAATTTAGGTTGCCCTTTGTTTGCTAGTTAACTCAGTCGTAGAACTACAAGACTCGCTCTCAAGGCCTTTACTTCTTTCCCGTTGTTTCTCTGAATTAGTAACTGTCTATGATTGATCTTTCTCCTCTACTCTTGACTTCTTGTGTACTTATGAACGTCCTCATATTGATAGGATTCATTCGTAGCTAGAAATTTGTTCTGGGTGCAGATATCTATTTTCCTAATTCCATTGTTATTTCGAACCGCCTCTCCGTAATTCATATGACATCTCTCGATCTGACATCTTGTAAGACTACTCTTCGTTTAAATCTCCAAGGATAATTATTTCCCCTGATATATCATCTACTATATCTATGACTTCTTCCCAAAATTCATCTCTCTTAACCGCTGCTTTGTCCTCATTTAGCCCGTATAATATCAAGATGTGATTGGTTTAATGTTTTTCTATTTTGAGTTGTATTATGCATTTACTTGACATCCTGACAGTATGTTGGGACCACTGCTGTATTTCACATTTTAATAATAAAATTAATGGACAGTCTAATAAAAAAACCTCTTTTTTTAAGTAGATTTAAGAATTTTGTTTTTAATTTGGCACTGACAGTGCGGATGTCAAGTAAATGGATAATAGTTTCATAATTTTATGTGAAATACAATCCCAACTAGTTACATAATTGCTCCATTGGTTTTTAATGCAACCCATTTCTCCTTTAGCTCTTTCTTCCTCTCCACTCAGTATCATTAGGTATCCGCCATCCAGTTCGATATTCTGATTCCCTTTTTAATTTCTGTAATCGCTAATATGTGTAAATCGCAATTCTCGTAACTGGGTACAGCAAAATATCGATTGATAGAAGCAGTTTTAATGCGACAACTTGTAAACAAACACTGGGGCAGAGAAGCGGGAAGGGTTTAGGTTTCCATTATTATAAATCCGCCACTGCTGGTAATAGAAATTTATTCCTTTAATCAGAAAGGAAAATATTGAAGATTATTAGCTTCCAAGTCCCTAGAATGGAAACTAAGATTTAAGAGTACTGAATTCCGCTATATATCGAAATTTCGCTTTAAACCCCCTACCTGGCTGGCAGCGATAATTTGTGTAGCATTAGTGCTTTCACTGGTTATTCTAAAGCCATGCCATCAAAATTTGTTCGCTAAAGATCTCAGTTCGACAGTTATAGCGCCGATATGAAATTACGTAACGAGAGCTTGCTGACGTAAATCAATGGACAAATGCCAGTTGTTGTGGATATGACGTCAGTGTTATTAACGAGAGCGTTAACGTGGGTCTGCTAAAAAGGCATTATTGCTTCATTAATGATTTATGAGTAATGGATGGGAAAACTGAAAGCACATTTGGTTCAAAACATAAATCCCGCTTTCAATATTTCATGGGCTGAGGATTTTTCAGTGCTTCTCCAATGAATTGAAGAAGAAGAAACTGACATAGAAAGTGTTCGAAAGTACCCAACAATTTTGACAACTTTCTATTAGTGGCTTGACAAGGACTTTCTTGATTTACATAGTGCACTCCAGTAGTGCTCATATAAATTAATATAAACATGACGTACGTTTATAACATGTTTATATAAAAGATGCAATATTATGTTAAGTTCTTATTTACATATTCATAGTGAAGGTCTTCTTGAAATATTTCAATAAAGTGTACTGGAATTTTCCTAGTTGTGAATAATTCCGTTTATTATTTAAATTTTCTTTCTGAAATTTTCCTTGAACTAATCATCATTAAATAAACCTCAAAAACGTCGTTTTTCATAAAAATGTAGTATCGGTTTGTCAACTTGTAACTTTTACCACTTCGTCATATTTACTTTGAGTGCTTGGATATTTAACTTTCTAAGAGTGGTATTTGAGGAGCTACTCATCGAGCCAAGTTCCTTTTCCAAAATAAAGTGGTGCAAAATTGAGTTGAACATGATTTCATTCCCACGTCAAACAGCAAAACAGACATTTGTTATCAGTGACACTTTGCAAAATTTATAAGCTGGAGAGAATCTCTTTGCTTTTGTTTGCATAATATAAAATTCATAACGAAAAGTGTGACGAAAATATTCAGAAATAAATGTAATACATAAATCGACACCGATCTTGGGATACGCGAAAATGTGGAGGATTGGTTTACCGGAAATTTTTCAAAATTCCAGGGCTAGAAATTGAACGCATCCACTTCAGCTATGGAGTTAAAACTGTTCTTAATACATTTAACTAGAATAAAGTTTACTGTATTATTTATTTTTAATTTTCGCTAGAAAAAGGTGATAGGGTGGCCATATTTCAGTTTATTCAAATTTGTCACATATTGACAAAAAAGTTCATATAAAAATAGATTCAAACATCAATCCTTGCAGATTAGAGGAGGTAAAAACTAAGTTTTTATAATTTTACTGAAAACTGAGAAATATATTCAAATGAAAATTGGAAGATCCATTCTACCAATGGAAAGATTATCATCGGCTATAATTTACCAAGGGAAGTGATAATCACCCCCAATAATTTTGACAAATAACAACCCGAAAGCGGAGGGTTATTTCTTAAAGGTAACGCACTTGAGAAATATTATTTGTCAAAATTATAAGGATTTATCACTAGCCGCGGTGAATTCGGGAAGATAAGTTCTTAAATAAATTAACAATTTTTACCGAAGCGTGAAGCCATTATTCTGACAAATTAATTTGACACTTCATTATAATAATGTGTTGGTGGCACTGTAAGTCTATGTCAAATTCGAGGTTATCAGGTTAGGTTTTGCGTCAGTTTTGACACAGACTGACGCAAAACCTAAAATTCTAACTTCGAATTTGACTTAGATTTACAGTGTCACCAACGTGTCATAGGATAGTTCTGAATTTTAAATAGGTAGTTTCCATGGTGATTGAAAATCACCCTAGGGTCGTTTTCACTTCAAGTGTGATCTGATTTGTCAAACTGACTCACGTGATTAAAAATAATCAAATTGGATTGGTCTGCAATATATTGTTATGATACATTAAGATCAGCCAAACTATTCTCTGATGAAGATTAAATGTTAAAAACATAAAATTTGGGAGATCAATACAATCAATTTAGAAAAGTTTAAAAAGAATTAGCTGTTATTATAACAGTTACTGAAGAGAATTTGGAAGGTTCTATAACTAGATACAAGCAACCAGAAGAAGCAAGAAGAAAGTAAGATTAGAATGCAATTGGTTTATTTTAAATAATACAATTGATAAGAAGTTACATTGGTTAAAAAGTTATTAATTGCTGGATATGTTGGGGGAGTGCTGAGGACTTGTGGATCTATCAACGGAGGATAGCAGAGGAACGACTAGACTCAGACGATTCTGTTGGTTACTGACGACAGAGATTGCTAAAGTAGGAGCTAAGGAAGAAGAATGTTAATTAGGGATCATCTGTGATATTAGCAAACTTGCCGTAAAGCCGTCAAAACGAGGAAAGCTCTGGAAGGTGACAGTAGCGTTGGTGAAATAGAACGGAGCCATTCCTGCTAGCAGCCAAGGGTTTGACAAGTTGACAGCTGTTTTTCAGTAAGCAGTGCATCACAGCAGGACTAACTGGGGATCCGGGGTGTGGATATCAGAAGGAGTACTGTCTTGGAGGCGACATTGAAGCAGGGAGAGTAAGATCAGTTCAAGGTGGGTTTTTAGTTTGTCCTATTGCAGCTATAATAAATAAAAGACCATTAAAAAAGTGTAATAAACTATGATTAAGTACTTACCGTATAATATTGAGTCAATAAGAGCTGAATAGAAGTTATATTTGTCATATTTGATTGAATATATTAGTAGAGTACTGTTTGACGTACAAGGTTACAGTTCACGTCATTAAACAATATAAAGTCATTATTAGAATACAATTTCAATTAATAAGCAACTAGATAATTGAACCAACCCTGAAAAGGGTCTCAAGGCGCTATCGAGTTTAACAAGTAAATTATATTGAAATCCGAACCAATAATTCAATTTAGAAAAATAGTATAGCAGTCACTACATTATATAAGAATGTATTTATGAAATGGCTTTGAAATTTTACGTGTGCTTTTGGAAGTTGAAATTAGCAATTCCTATAAATTGTTTTATTATAACTTTTAACGGACAAGAATTTGGTTATAAAAAATATATCCTGGAAAGCACGATTTAAATAAAAACTCTTTTAGCTCTTTTTTCTATAAACCTGTAACTTTTGCATAGAAATAAAATAGATTACGGTTACAAATTTGAATCCATTAAAGCAATACATATACATTTCATAAATTAGCCTTCTACTGGTAGAAAATATATACCAATTTTAATTTGAAAACCTTTTTCCAGCTTTCAGAAAAACAACAAAAAGCTAATAATAATCTCCCTCTAATATCTCCGTAAAAGTTGAGAATTGAATCTATGTTTATAAGAAGCTTTTTGTCAATTTGTGACATTTGCGTCTGCCCAAATTAAATTTTAACACATATAGTGTGTTTGAATTTGAAGGCCGCGCCACCAACTTCAGTCAAAATTTACGCCAGGCTTGGCGATTTGCAATAAATACTAAAGCTTTGCGCTGCGCGAGTTCTCATGCAATCCGCTTCAACGCAGTACAACCTACAAAATAGCCTAGGTAATACAGGCTTTAAAGGGTATAAAAGCAAGATGCTTGCTCTGGTGAAGGCACTATAGCCACTCGTCTCAAAGCCAGCAGCCAGAGCGGACCTAAGCTCTCCCAGTCCGAATCCGCCCATTTTTGGGTTTTGATCACATATCTTCTACTGAAAACCCTCCTAGAAACTTGAATACCCTTCTCACCTAGCCGCTATTAGTGCTGACCTTGTCTGAAGTACATACCCACTCTACTACCCCTCCCCCGTGAACCGGTCCTGCCAACCCCTGCAATGAGAAAAACAGCTGGTGCCCCGATCTGATGCCCAAAAGTGACCCAGAGGTCTGGCCAACTCATTATAAGGTCCAAAGTGAATAACCCTTATCCACAAAAATATGGAATTTTGTGGTTATCACCAGCACCATAAATAAGCAAGAGATCAACTTAACGAAAGGTACTGCGGTCTCTCCAGCACTTGTGGCACTCTACAGAACTCCGGAAAACGCGGTTTGAGGCCCTGCAACTCGAGCCAGTGAGAATCCGTGCCCCTGGCCGCGTAAATTGGCACATTACTATCTTGAACACTTTCAGAATCCCCGAACACTCGGAAAAGCACCTTCAGGGGTGGGAATCACTTTCAAATTTACATATAAAAGCAGCGGTCCGCAACGCACTTCGTTTTGCGCACGTCCCGTTTAATCGCTCTAATTCCAGACGTTGCCGTTATTATCTCAGTACCGTCTTGAGTTCACGCTGGGGTTCGAGGTACAGTCGATGTTGGCAAGTATTCCAGTTTATTGGTAACCCAAAGAAACTCTTTTTATTTCCATGTACATGCATTAATTGCATACTTAATTTTAATTTAAGAGATTTTGATCTGTATTATAAATACTATTATATGTATTCTGTTTACACTGTTCTTAATCTATTTTCTTCGAATAATAATGACTCTTGACTAATCTGAAGCTACACCTCGGGACAATTAACTGCGAGAAGTTGCAAAAAATTATTCTGAGTAGAGCAAAATATTAGAAATGTGTGAAGTAGAATTCGCCCTTAATATATGGATAAGCTTAATACAGATTCCGGAAACAATGCGGGGATGGAAGAAATTTATAATAGTATTAGAGTTATATATCACTTGTTTATATTCAAATTGTAGGTGGAAAGGTGATGTTCACCAACATTTTTTATTGTATGGGTGGCTCAAAAAGTGTGGCAAACAAAACATCCTTTTTCTTTAAATAAAACGCCCTAAATTTATGTATAATATAAAGTATTGAGGGTCTACAGTTAAATGTTTTAAAGATAATAATGATTTTATGTATAAAATACTGAATTTCAGGTGGCTGCAACGCGCAAAACAATTGAATAAGAAAAGTTACCAAAAAATTGCCTTTTTTGTGAATCACAAGTGCGAACTGGTTCCTTTAGGCATTAATTCTATACAGGGTGCTAAATATTTATAAATTTAATAATTTCGAGTTTTGTAATCGGTTACAACCACAGATTAGGAACCACCTATACCTAGTGATCGGTTACAAAAGCATGATATCACAAGGTTACCAGAAACACTTTATTTAATTAAAAACACATAATTGCATAGATTTCAGCTTTAAATTAATGGGACGGGGGGATTTTAAAGTCCTTAGATTTCAATTACGTTGGACGTTGTTTATTAAAAATTAGAAACTCCCTATGTTCGGTTTTGAAATCTGTGCTTTTGAAAAACTCTAAGTAGCTTTCCCTATCCTTATTTTTCTGATTGCCTGTTGGACTACTATTATTATTTCATCTTCGCTTGATTTGTCTCTACTTCTCTGTTGATTCTCCTTCTCCTTGTTTTTTCATAAGTGACTATATTTCTATTTGCTAAGCCGTGTTACCGTGTTTTATTTTTTCACAAACTTTTTGTATGAAATAATTTCATGCTATTTCAATAATTACTTTCTACAGCTCCCTTGACATTGTCTTTAAAGCTTTCCTCACTTAATTTGTATGTTGCAATTCTTAGTTCTAGATCTTTTTCTACTTTAACGTCTTTCAGTTTTCTCATAGTTTTTCTTTTCACTAATACATAATCAAGTATCGATTTCTCCTCTTTATTTACAAATTTTCTTGTATATTTATGTGTTAAAAGAAGGTGTTATTTATCGTTAGCTGGTTATTTATGCTACATTCTATAATCCGCTCACGACCTTTTTGAAACAGAGTTGGCTATGATTTTTACTTTTAATGTTGGACTAACTGATTCGGTGATGTAGCTGATGCAACTTTTTTTGTGTCAGTGTCTGTTCGACATTTTCTTGTCACCACATTGTCAGATTTATTATTTTAATATTCGTAAGAAAATAAATGATTTATCAAGTGTGTAATAGTATATTGTCTAACTAGTGCTGAAAGTTGGATATTTCACACGAATGCGATAGTTGAGCCACGATCCGAAGGCAAGTGGCTCATTCGCAGAAGTGTAAAATATCCAATCAGCACGTGTTATACACTATACTTTTCCGACGACCACCAAACTACTATTGATCCTTTATAATATAAACCAAATTTACCACATTTAACCGCAAAATGAAACAATTATTGTTTAAACATCAACTTAAATTGTCATACTTTTTCTGTAACATTAGCTTACTAGATTTTTGAACCGGCTTGTTTCGCGACTTGCGCGCTGTTTTATGCCCAATTGGCCGTGACGCTCTCGCGCATTTTAATTGCTACGGGAGACCATGTCGCACTAGTGTTTCAAGACGGAAAACGCACCCTCCACGTGACCTTTTCAGGTGACATGTGCAATGTCTCACTTTCAGTAACACCAAGCCATGCCATTTTTAGCATTTTTCGTAGTGGTCGTCGGAAAAAATATTTTAATTTCAGTCAAAGGAAAATTCAAAATGCCCAAAATAATTTTGTTACAACAAAAAAATTCCATTAAACAATGCTACATACAATTTAAAAAGAACAGACCAGATTTAAAAGAACACGAGTTGATGTGGAGACTAGCGAATGTATTTGCTGTACGTTAAAAATGAAATTTTGGAAAGGAAAAGCAATCCAGCGTAATGTATAATAATTTATACCTCTCTACTTATTACTATTTTAGTGTTAAAATGTTATGTGTCAGATGTGAAAATCAACATGAAGTAAAATCAGCAAGCCGTCCATTTGACAAGATATTTACATTTTTCACATGTTAATTTCTATAAGACCAATATTGCTCAATTGCTCTACTAAATTTATTTGGCATCAGTTTGTGACGTCTTTATCATTCCACACCAGCAAGCAAGCAAGCGAACATGTAAAATTAAGTGGCATATTCATATCATGTACACAATTCTTATCCAAATTGCAATAAACATTAATATTGAATGCTTTTCTTATGCATTATTTTTCCTTTTCGTTTCTGTCGTCAATTGTCAAATGATTTAAATTTTTTATCCTTTATTTAAACAGAGTTCCACAGTAATGTACCTATTCAAAAAATATTACCTTAAACTGAAAACAACCTAACCTAACACAAAAAGTGTCAATTTCCATTAGGGAGTTTAGTTGCCACAGAGATACTGCCAACAAAATTACTAGATGGCCATAGCCTCACCTGACGCAAAAAGATCGTGAACGGCATATAGTAGTCGTTCACTAATATTATTTCTTATATTTTCTTCAATTTTTTCCAGTGTTCCCTTCTAAGAAGATATTAATATAAGTATTACTGTGATTTCCCTTTTGTGCTGTCAGATCTTATAGCTCTTTAGGGCAGTAGCATTTTTGTTAGGTATCAGGTTAATGGGTACTCACAGATAGTTAGAAATAATAAATACGCTGTGGACAACAGCAACTCTTTAATAGAATTCAATATAATTTACACATATATACACGTCAACAGACAATAATTAACAACTAACTCGGTGCCAAGAGCCCGGTGAACCACCACGGTAAGAACATGCTAAGTCGGGAATTAATAAATGAATCAGAATGACTGATTGAAATCGAATAATCGGGTTGTAGCAGCTGGTCGTGTTTACATTTGATCTGTCCGATTGCATCAGTGGAGAATTTATTGGCTCCCCTGACTCGTCTACTGACTTAGTTGGAAATCCTGGTAAGCGAGAGTGCTAACTGCCATTATGTTCGAAAGTTTTGCGTCAGTGAGAGGGTTTAAGATGGCTGTACTTGTTTGCGCGAGTGTTCCAAAATACCCTGGTCCTCGAATGAGCCGATGGACATTATAAATTCAATTCTCATAAGGTAATTGTTCGGTTGGTGAGCTGGGATTCTCTGCCGTACGCACTCAGCACCCCTGCAGATCTGAACAGAGCATTAATTTGTCGTACTTGCTTTAATAACTGCTCATACTGACATTATGCGGATGTTGTCAATCACTCGCTGCTCTTGTTACTTTGCAAGCGAGCCACCTGCTGGCATCAGCTTTTTGCGGGGGTTATATATTGCACAGTGCAGGCTGTATGTCTACTGCAGTAATATTAAAATTATTCGGGAATATTGTTAAAATTATTAGCAAGATGTTATGGCAAAAAAATAGAGTAGTTGTTAGATTATGTTCGACCTCGTTAATTTCTGAAGCCGGTTCTGCCCTAAAACCGGCCCCACTTTAAAACCGATCGTGTAATTTAAAGTCATTCAAGCTCCGGCAGCGAATTGCCCGGGCTTGTTTGTATTGCATTGTTCCTCACAAGCCTATTTAGTTTCTTTGGGACCTTGCAATTCATCGTAAAATCATTTACAACCTACATATCCGTCGAAAATGTTGGTATCAAGTCGGGCTTATTTCTGTTCAGGGTGACGTAATCTATACTCGCACTCAGCTCAGCTGCTTTCTTTCGTAAAATTCTTAATGCCGTTAGGGACATTTGATACTAGTCGGTCTCGCGAACAAATTGTCAAAAGGAAGAAAATTTTAGTAGACCTCTTGTTATTCTGTGCATTATATTTCTGAATTCAGACCTTGATACTGCTTTCCTTTTCAAAGACAGCTTTGTTTCAGTTTATCGATAAGCCAACTTGCCTTGCCTTCCGTAGCACACTGCAAGCTCTTTGGAAAATAGTTTTGATTAATCAGTTGTGCCCAAGTAATAGGGTCACTTTCTGTAAAGCTCAAACCTTCTTTTCGATTAATTTAACTTCTGAATTTAAGACATTTGATACCCCTGGACTTTCCTGACTTGGCAGTTCCAAGTATGTGAGACTCCCTTTGTGCTTTGTTTTAATCGGGGTTTCCCCCGAGTTCATGATGCAGCGTTTCCTTTCGTGTTGCAACAAGGAGACGAAAGATGCAGTTTGGATTAATAAAAGTGAGATGGACTCTTCTTTAGCGCGGGGGCAATCTTTAAGCTCCGCGATTTTAAAATTAATTAGTAACTAGCCTTCAGTTCAGACAGACGTGTTTGTTCTGCGCCCTCGGGGGTCGCTTCGGCGATTCGCCGGGGGACCTTTTGTGTTAACCCGCTTCGGTGCTTTCAAGTTAAATTAATGTTTTGTGAAGGATTTCTGTTCCTTCCCCGCGGAACGCGTTGTGTGTGACTCGGTTGACGTATCAGCGGGCGGCGTTTTAAATGTTCGTTAACCAACCCCAGAGCCGGGGGAAAGTTATTTTGCACATGGTTGCACATCTAGTACAAGACGCCCTATGAAGCCCACGTAGTTTTCCCATAGTGAGTGGGGAAACATCTGCTTTTTGCAAATTTTGCTACGTTCAACCGATCTCGAGTTTTCGTGAGTTCCCGGGGGACGACCGCATTCATCGTGAATTTCTTCTGCACTCTTTTGGACCGCTGTCCACCGTTCCGCTTAACCCTTGGGTCTACCTTGTTCTACACTGCAGGAAGCAATCACCAACCCCAGCGTCCTTTAAAGCATCACCGAGGCTTGGACTTCCAACAGACTACCATGCCTGGGCTAAGGTAAATTTGTACATTGTTAACTATTACTGTTACGCTTATCCAGTGCCGGGTGTGTTATTATCATTTGTTGTTGCGCAGTGTGCGGAGCTACGAACATTGCGTACGTCTTTGTATTTTAATTATGTCAGTTGATCATTGAAGGCGGAAGCTTTACTCCTGCCAATATTTCAGTTGTTTATTCTTTGTAACTGTGTTTAGACTAAGTTAGTTCTTGCGTGGGATCCCCTTTTGTCCTCAGCTAGGGTGTAACCTTTTTGATAGCCGACTTTTGGCTTGATGTACTAAAATTTAAACCATTAAATTTCATTATTGGCTAAATTAATTATTGGTTTGATTTAAATGTGTCAACCTATTGAGTCCTCAACTAAAGACGGCTTTAGCCGAGTGTAATTTCATGTAAAGACCAGAGCATGCGATAGAACGCGTAAGCCCTTAAGATACGGGGTGTTTTGTGTTTTGTTATTAGCTTCCAGAGCGGTGGCCATCGAAGGTAAGTGACTTCGATTTTTGTGGCCACCCTACGTTTACATCCGGCGTCGGTGGAGCTGACGAGTGACGCTGGAGTGGTGTAAAGCAACCTGGAGGACTTTTTCATTGCTACGTGGTATTTCTTGTTTTCGCTGCGTTAGCAATTCTCTGTTTAAAAACAAGTGGCGCTCCGAGCATTTTCTCCATTTATAAATTGAATTGTTAGGGATTAGAATAGGATAACCCCTGTCGGTTTCGTTAAGTTTGTCGAAGCACGCCTTCCCGATTAGGCTAGTTGAGGGTAACAGAAGCCGAGCATCTGCTTCGAGACATTTTTAGATCTGTGTCTTTTAGGAAACCGGCAAACCCTTCTAACTCTAACCCAACCCGCTCTTTGACGTTGAATACATGCAATGTCGATTCATTAAGATTATACCGTAACATAGTTGCGTTTTAAAATGAAATATTTACTATAATTTTCATGCTTATGAATATAGTACTGTTTAGTTTTGAATTTATCTGTTTCTCTTCAGTAGCAAAAACTGGAATTGAAAACCTCTATTCTCATATTTTCCGATTTCTTTTAAAACATTTCCCACATATAGGAATAATTTCTTTAATTTTCTATATTTATGTGTCTTCCTCTAATTTGACAAGTTGTAATCAAGCACTTTGAACTAAACATTCATATCAAGTGCACACTCTTCTTTACAAAATCAGAATTTCTGCAAGAAGCGCTGTCAAACTGAACTCTGAAATCTGAAAAATCCAATTTAATTATTTGTGGAGGAATATTGCCGCAAAAGCCTTGTATAATGCTGCTCAAAGCAAGTTGTGCCGCAAAATTTAGGTTTTGCACGATTACAATGCTTCACCGCTATGGTATGGAAAAATTCCTGTGTAATATTAGGTGGTAATAAATTTCCCGGCGTTTCACTTTGTGTTGCACGGTGTATTTTTGCAAGTAAATAGGTCAGCCCGCTCAAAGCTCTCCTGTCCATAAGTACTTTACCTACTCTATTGCCTGCTTTGTCTTATTCGCAGCACGGCTGTGACGTCACAGGTCATAGCCCCTCGGTTTAATTATATCTGACGCTGCAATGCTGATAGTACAAAGGGTATTGAATCTGCATGAGCGCAATTAGCTAGAGCCTTTGAACTAACAACTAGTTTTATTTCACGGTTCTAAATGCAGCGATAAGGGCTGCTGAACGTGGGGTATGTACAAGGAAGCCCTACTATGGCGAACGTGTAATGTGGTGTATATAGTGAGATAGTAGAGAACCATTCCATTCTCGGTCAAATACAGTCAAGGCGGAAACTTTAAGATGAAATTAGTTAAAAAGTAGAAATAAATGCGACATCAATTATATGGTAAGCTATAATGGCAGCAAGGCAGGATTGATTGATAATCGATTAAATTACTTAAGCAAAAGCACTCTTTATCTGGATACATGAGAGGTATTTCCTAATGTGACGATGCCGGGAATTGAACCACAGACTTGTGAGCCTGCATGAAAGAAGAACCAACTTATAAAAGCGGAGCGCAGTAGAATCTTCAAAACAAATTTTGAAATGAACGAATATTAAATTTATCATAAAATAAGCGTCGCCTGTGGCTGTACAACTTGCCGTAGAGCAGACGTTTAGCTGGCGTGAATTTCATTTTATGGAAGTGGGCATCATAATGCAGCTACGTTTATAGGGAAGTAGGTCATCCAGGAGCTACCTGTGTTTCCTGAATTTGCTGCATTATCTGCAGGTTTTGCTTTATTCCCTGGGAAATAAAAACCTAGAGTTCATAGCCCCCTATGTAAACGTCCTGACCTGTATAGGCGATGTATAATAGGTTACGGCGGTATAAACATTCTTTAAATCAACTCAATTTGCACGATGTTAAACGTATGGGTTTAGTCAGCGTTATATTTGAAAAGTTCCAAATTTTTATTCTTTGATTTTATCGTTTTATAATGCAGCAACTCGTTTCCTGCTTAGTTCATTGTAAGTCTGCCTATAAATAATTGCAGCTATAATTTCCATAACGTTGTTAATATACGATTTGTAGTAATTATCACAAAGCGACTTCTTATCGCTGTTAGAAGCAAACTCTCATTTCAGTAGTTACAGTCAGACCATTTTAACAATTCAAATTTAAAATTTGTTCAGGTGATATAGAAAATAATGCTTTTTTATATTCCAATTGTTCGATGAACAGTAAAATAAAATAAACAGAAGGTTTATGGGAATGAAGAAAACAACTATTATATCCCTTGTTGTGATAGTTTTCAACGTTTCTAGCACTATATTGTAGCAAATTCTGAAAATAAAGCAATTCTGCTGATCCTACCGACTACTCCAGTGTAGTACATTTTAATTTGGTTTTTATCTCTATTTGTACCAAGGCATTGCATTGAATTAGTTGCTGTGATGTCAAATATTAGCGCAGTTCTATCCTACTGTTTTCAAAATCTAAATATTGTAAATTTGTTGATTGAAGTAATACATGAAACAGTACATAGATTACGTAATCGTGTTTTTTAAGAATAAACTAATAGCTTTGCTTTCTACAATAAACAGTCCTGCTATAATGATTTTTTACGGAAGCAGGCTTACTAACAGAAGCATTTCAGCATAGGGAACTGTTGGTTGCTAAAGCATCTTGAATAAGTTACAGTATTGATCGAACGCTTGAACTTTCAGAAATTAATCCGGCTTTGAAGTCTGCTGTGTTTCCTGGCAGAGTTTCTTGGAATAATAGTGCTATTGCTGTTATTGTCGTTAAAATGCACCACAAAATGTGCATGCGACAATAGAATCTAGCGAGGCAAGAGTTAATTAATGTGTGTCATTAATTCTATACTAAGAGCTTGAGACGAGCTTGTTGCCGTTCAAAATTAAAAGCAAAAAGGTATCGCTTTACTGCTATTAATTATTAACAGTGGGGAATTTAAAGTAGAATATCCAATGTTTTGATATGCCCCTACCTAAAATTTGCTACTAATTACCTGAAGGTAGGTTTTCTCAAAGAAATGTCACGACATAACCCATAAATGCTTGATTATAATTTTTATTTTATTATGTATTTAGTTTACGTATGAATATCAGCCCTTAGTGTACAGTCAAGCTTCTCGTCCGCCATACCTTCTGATTAAATCAAATTCTGATGCACCGTTTAGTTATCGATCCATTACCCTGAAATGGAAACGCTACACAAGAACCTGGCCGATCATCAATTTTGCAAGATTATAGCATAAAATGATCACCGAATGTGATCTAGTATCGTATTTGGAAATGTATCATAAATTGGAATGTTTATATGTATAAACGTAGAATGATTGAGAGTCAATATTACTTCCCAAACGACATTTTATTTGATTAATTATTTACCTATAAGATGTGTTACTTGCAATCATAAGGTTATTTGTTCCTTTGCAAGATTATTTATTAAACAAAGTTGGATAGCTGTGAAGGTAAAAGAAAAACCTAGTAAATTGTTCACTTTACATTGCTAAGCAAAATGTCACATTTAACTAATGGTAATATAATACAAAGAGTGTAAAAGATGTGAATAAATTTAATCTAAAGTAATATTCTATGCTAATATGAAGAAGCGTGTTTTAAATGAGTGTAAGTTATTAGTGAAAAAGTTTAAGTTATGGTAAATATTAAACAAGGTAGTGATTTTATGGATAGGCGAATTGAAAGCTTTACAAAACGAAATTTGAAAAGATATAAGCAACGTGGATATTGCCATAATTAAACCTTCATTACTGCTATTTTTTTATTTCAATTGTTGATGTGTAATATTGCATTTTAATAGCCAATAAAATGTATTTAGCCTTATCCTCTTATTTCTTATGTCTGTGTTATACTCTTTCAGCAATGCAGCACATGTTATTGTAGTTGAATAAGTTGATGTGTTACTCATAGGGCCGGTTGCAGAAAGCAATGTTAAGTCTGGTGTTAGCTAACGTCGCGTCAAAGTGAACAAAATCGCATCAAATTTTGTTTACTAATGTATTAGTTACCATAAGCATTTGAGATTTGATTCGTTTTTGTTCCCTTTGACGTCGCGTTAGCTTACACCAGACTTAACATTGCTTTCTGCAACCGGCCCATGTTCTGTTAGCTACTCGTATTTGGTTGGGAAACACAATTTTCTAATTAGTTGAAAGAGTTTTAATTCAAACCTGTCCTCCCTTTGACATCTAAAAATAATCATTTCGATTAATTTATTATATTAGATATTGTTCTCTAGGACGTTTTAAAGCTAACCATTTAAAGTTCTACGTTTAGGAACAATTTCGTTTTAGGCAAATTTCACAGTCGCTGTTAATTGCGTTTAGTTTTTGGTATTTATATGTTTGCTACTCGGGTGTTCACTTTACGGACACCAGTTTTGAGCTCTTCTCCGTCAAGGAGGGTATTGAATATTGTCAATGCGCAGGTTGGATTGTGACCAGTCTAATATTTGCCTCTCTACTCTTGTATGTTGAATATATATTATTATTTGTAGATTGAATTTGCATGTTTTCTGTACAACTTTATAAGCGAACTGAACGTTAATAGGTGGAAGCAAGGTAAATGAGCAGCTTTACTGATTCCAATGCTTATTTACTGCATCTTGCAATGGCTTTTCATCTGAAAAATACTTTCAACGAGAATTTTCTTAAATTTTTGAAATAGATAACGACGAAACTAGGTAAGGACTATGTAAGGTGCTTAATTTATTGTTTGCAATCTATTTTTTTCTTAATTGCTTCTCATAAACGTCATCAGCGAAATGTGCTCTTATAAAGGTCTACCCAGTTGTTTTCAAATGTAGTAGCAGAATTTTTGTGAGTTTCGAAAAAATTAAGTCCTCTGGGGCTGGGCCACTGCTTTGACTGTCCTTTTGATTCGGAATCATAAAAATGAATCCACGTTTTATCCCCAGTAGCAATTATGAATACCGTTTCATGTGTCGTACCGTCATTTGTTCTTACAGTTTCGCTCGGCATCTTCTAGGCACTCTAATTTGTTTAAATAGACGTGTTCATTTATAAACCATGGTTTTATCCGGGCAAAAATCTCTATAAACTGCTTGGATTTCATTTTGTTAGGAACTTCACCACACGAAATTCAATACCACCACCCACATTAAGCTGACCTTTGACGTATCTACTCAAAATTTAATTAAAAGTCATTTCAACACCTTCCTATCGATTCAGTATAATAGTGACATTTTTTATCTTAGGCTTGGTGACGTACACAATTTTAAGTAAAAATTTTGAAAATAGCCGAATAGTATAATTGAAAACTATATCAACAGTAGTCTTGGCGGATCAACTGAGCTTAACTGACAATGGGCTAACAAGAGGCGATCAGTTGTCAAGGACATCTGCAACCATTATTAATCTGTTTCTTCATCACGTATGGAGAAATTTAAGATTTTTAGCAATTTTAGGATTGGCTAAAAAGGCTTCGAGTTGGATATATCGACTGAAAAACAAGTAACGATTTTGCGATTTTTAGCAGTCGCCGACTTCTGGCTTAAACATTGTTAAATTGTTGTGTCATGCTGCCTACAGCACTGTTTTTTGCTAAACCGCACATATTAGCATTAAGTATTGTACTTGATATTTAGTATTAATTAAGATGGCGTTTTTTAATAATGAAATGTAATTTATAGTTTGTTCCAGTGGCGTAACGGTTGCACAAGTGAAAACATTTTTCGCCACTTTTAATTTATAGCAGTTGATATGTACAGAATATGTGGATGTCGCGATGGTATCACGATAATCCAATGGTGAGAAATAATAAAATCAGTTGGAAAAGATGCAAATTTCCAAATTGACTATTTTTATTTCTCTGTCAGTTTTTCACTCCACCATTGAAATGGTTTAGTATTTAAAATATCATCCATTAATTTAAATAAAAAACACAATAAAAAGCACATTTGAGTTGAAAATTAAAGTCTTAATAGGAATATATATTCCAACGTCATTGCTTTAGAAACACTTCAGCCTTTACTACAAACACGAACTATACTCATTTTGTGGCTTTATTAAATCTTATGCAAAGCGTCTTGTAGGAGTAGAACTTAGAGGCCTCGTTGGGAGAACTCTCGTAGATGCACAATTAAGGCAAGGTGACTCAAGAGCATAAATCATAAGTTTTAGCTAATTTTCCAGTAAAAACCTCTTGTTAATGGAATACCAATCGCGGTTAGGCAAAACGTAGGTGCAGCTAGTGAAAACCTCGACAAGAAAAAAAGTATAAATAGAAATTTGGCACTTAAAAAAGTCTTCCAAGTTCTGTTGAATTTACTGACCTGGCCATATACAGTTCCCAGACAGCAGACATTGTGATTCGGTTTATATTTAACTATTTAAATAGAATCTGCATGCAAACAGGTTTATTTAAGACACTTCGAATTAATGCGATGGCTTGATCAGCTGATACGCTTTAATAAACCATTGATCAAAAATGTGTCAGGAGGATGGTGTAAACAAAATCTTTCTCTACGTCATTTCTATCAATGTATTATGTTTATAGCTATGAGGACAAACCTATTTGTAAGAAAATGTATGTAGGTAAATTTATATAGTAGGGCGATATATAATGTTTGTTTCTTTTCCATAACTATGTAGAGTGGTGCTCCTGTCCATAGCAGAATATTTCTTGTTTCATGCAGATGTTATATTGACGTTATTCAATAATATCCTTTAAAATATACAACCAAATCGCCTTTTCAGTTTCTCATCGAAAAAGTGCTTAGATGTACAGTAAAGGACTCAAATGCCATCCCTTCTATGACACCAACTAAGCACACGCTTTTAGCAACAATCAAATGCAAGTTCCCTCATATAGCTGCTTTATGTAACCAGCTTTCAATGATATGAAACGAGCAGCCTCTTGCAGATGTCGTAAACGAGCTATAATGCAATATCAATACTTGCCATAAAGTAGTTGCCGAAGCAACAGGACAGATGATGGAGTTACAAACATCGATTAGTGCTTGAGCTTTAGGGTTTTACGTTGTTTTACATATTTTGAATAGGTTATTCTTAAACACATTAAAGTCTACTTTGTATTTAAGGACGTTTAATTTAAATCCACAAATCGCACCTTTTAAATCAGATCTTGACTTTCAAATTTACGTTTCTACTTTACAACTAGAGATCTGTACGTTAATATTAAATAATTCAACTTCTACATTACAGATTTTCACTTTCAAATAGTTAACATCCCCATTTTTCAACTATTTATTGTGAGATATAAACCTGACACTTCTACTTGTAATTAGAGGCCTTCAATTTTAAACCAAAAACCCCAACTTTTATATTAGAGATATTCACTTTTAAATGTCTCTAAGTAGAGACTACAACTTTTAAACTAAAGAGATTCGCTTCATAATTAGAAATTTCTAATGTATAGTTAGAGATATTAACTTTTAAGTTAGAGATTCCTACTTTCAAACAATTGACATATCAAGTTTTGAATGAGAGATTTCAACGTTCTAAACGTGACGTATATACTCTTAAAACGTTAATACAGACTTTTAGAGTTGTAATTGGAACCCCATCTTCAAACTACAGATTTCAAAGTGTAAATTAAAGACTTGTATTTTTTAAATAACAAGTTTTTCTTTAAAAGTCGACGTCTCAAATTAAATATTTCCCTTTTTAAATATTGACACTTCAACTTTTAAATTTGAAATCTCAAGGTTTTAATTTGAGATCTACACAAATTGCTAACTTTTTAACGTATAAATGAGAATTCTAAACTTTTAAACCAGACGCTCTTCCTTTAAAACTAAAATTCTCAACTATCCACTTAACTTTTAAATGAGATATTTTGCTTTGAAAACTACAAGTTTTAACTTCTACGTTAGACACCTCCATTTAAAAAAAAACGTTCCAACTTTAAATGAGAGATTATAGAAAAGTTGATATCCATGTTAGGGGTACTTAATATAACCACATATTTCCACTTTCTAATCACATATGTGGACTTTCAACTAGATATTTAAAACTGTAAACTAGACATATTTACCGTTAACATGTTGATACATGTACTTTTAAATTAAATATCTCAAATTTTGCACTGGGTATCACAAGGATGATATTAGTGATCTACAGCGTTAATAAATTGTGTTATAAATTCTTAAATTACAAATCTCTAATGTGAAAGAGATAAGGTTGCAATTTTTCAGAATTTGGTTTAAAATTAGAGATATTTACTCTAAAAAATTGACAAATGAAAATTTCCACTTTTGAAATTAAACTTCAAGAATTTGAGTTCTTAATCATCAATTTAGGGATTTTTAATATAAAAAAGATACATCTATAATTTTATAAACTTTTACTTTGAAATTAAATATTTCTACTCTTAAAAAGTTGATATCCAAACATCTAAACTAGAAATTTTCCATTTTAAAATTGTAATATCTCTATTTTTAAGTTAAATAACTCTAGTTTTGCGCTAGAGATCTAAACAAAGCTATTCTTTCCAGCTGTAAGAAATTGGGTTCTTAATATTGAAATTGGAGATCTCTAACTTCAAAGAGATATAATTTTAAGTGTTCAGAATTGTACTTTAAAATTAAAGATCTCTACTAAAAATATTACATTTCAATTATTAAACTTGAAAATAATGTTAGTATCCCCACTTTTAAATTACATGTGTCAAATTTTGCACTAGAGATCTCAATCTCTGAATTAAAGATCTCTACTGTGACGAAATAGACTTTTTACTCCAAAATTAGAAATCTTTACTCTTAAAAACTACATTTTAGCCTATAATCTAGAAATATCAGTTTTTAAGATCTTAGTGTCTCTATTTTTAAATTAAATATCTCGAATTTTGCTCTAGCGATCTCAAGAATTAAATAAGAGGTATAGAGCTTTAAAATATCTAGTTCTTATTACCTAAATTAAATGTGTCGAATTTTGCACTAGTATTCGCAGTCTTTAAATTAGATTTTACTAGTGTGAAAGAAATACAGTTGCAATTTCTTAGATCTTTACCTTAAAATTAGAAATATTTACTCATAAAAAGTCGATATTTTAAATTGGAAATTATAATATCCACTTTGAAAATGGCACTTTAAGGAATTGAGTTTTTAATCTTAAAATTAAAGATTTTTAATGTGAAAAATATAGAGTTGTAATTTTACAGACCTTTACTTTGAAACTAATGATTTCTACCCAAAAAAAGTTGACATCCAAACTTCTAGACTAGAAATATTCACCTTTAAAATGTTAATATCTCTACGTCTAACTTAAATAACTTTGGGCTAGAAATCTAAATGAATAAATTAGAACTTTTTAGCTGTAAGAAATTGAGTCTTTAATATTTTAATTAGAGATTTCGAATTTGATATGATGTAGTTTTACCTTAAAATTAAATATCTTTACTCTGAAAAGTGTTTACAGATTCTGTATTCTAGATTCTAGATTACAACTCTATTCTTTTGACACCAGAGATTTCTAACTTAAAATATAAGAACGAAGTTGCTGAAAACTAGGGATCTCCAATTTCATCCTTGAGATCCTTAGCTTAAAATCGAGATATTTAACTTAAAATGCCAACTTTTTAAGATTAATGGTCTTTAATTTTTAAAAATAATCTGAAAAACTAGAACTCTATTGGCATTACACTGGAGATGTCTAATTTAAAAATTGAGAACTCATTTCTTAAAACTTGGAATTCTCTAATGTAGTCGTTGAAATTCCTAGCTCAGAATTCTACATGTTTACCTGAAAATTAAAGTTGCCAACATTTTAAGCGTAGATATTTACAGTTTAGAAATTAAGATGTGCATTTTTAAAAAGTAGAAATCGCTTATTTTAAAGTAAAGATCTGAGCAATTACAACTGTATTATCTTCAGAACAGAGATGTTTAATTTAAATATTGAGAATGTTATGGTAGGTTCTTCCAGTTTATACCGTGCTCGTAGATTTAAACGGAATGGGTAACGGCGTAAAAACTTGCATTCAACCATTGAGAACGTAATTTCTTAAAATATATATCTCCAAGTTAATCGCTGAAATCTCTGGCTTAGAATTATAGGTATTTAATTAAAAAACAGAGACACTAAGATGTCGATCTTCTAAGAGTAAAGATCTTTAGTTTTAAAGTAAATCCTGTAAAATTAAAACTCTTTTTCGCATTAGTAATAACTAATTTAAAGATTAAAAATTCACTTTCTTAGAGCAGAAGACCTCTAGTATATTTGTTGAAATTTCTAATGCAAAATTGGGGATATATTTTAATAGCAACGATAATAAAATTTTAAAAGTAGATATTGTAGTTTATAATTTAAGATGTCAACTTTTCAATAGTAAATATCTCTAATTTTGATGCAGTGATCTGAAAAATTACAGCTTTATTGGCTTTACACTTCATAACTCAAAATTAGGAATGTTTAATTTAAAAGTATATTTACTATCATTTTGAAAATAGACATTTCTATTTTTTAAAACTACGAATCTCTCATTTTTATGTAAAAATGTGAGAAATTGTAACTCCATTTCTTTAACACCATAAATACCTAACTAAAAACATAAGAAAGAAATTCCTGAAAACTAGAGATCTTTAATTTCATCGTTGAGATCTCTATTTAATTTAAAACGTAAACTTTTAAGAGCAATAATCTTTAATATTAGTATCACATTGGAAATGTTTAATTTAAGAATTAAGAACTCTGTTCTTAAAACTGGAAATCTCTAATTCAGTCGTTGAAATTCCTAGCTCAAAATCCCCTCATGTCTAACTAAAAATTAAAGTTGCTAACATTTTAAACGTAGATATGTCTAGTTTAGTAATTGAGATGCGCATTTTTAAAGAGTAGAAATCTCTGATTTTAAATAGAAGATCTGAGAAATTACAACTGTTTTTCTTCAGATCAGGGATCTCTATTTTAAATATTAAGAATGTAATGGTAGGTTTATGCCGGATGAACCTACCAATATGGGCAACGTCGCGAAAACCTGCATTCAATCATTGAGAACGTAATTTCTTAAACTAGAGATCTCCAATTTAATCGTTGAGATCTCTAGCTCAGAATCATAGAAATTTAATTTAAAAGTAGAGACTATATATAATTTAACAGTAAAGGTAATAACATTTTATAAGTAGATATTGTAGTATTGTAGTTTATAATTTGAAATATCAACTTTTTAATAGTAAATATCTCTAATTTTAATGCAGTGATCTGAAAAAATACAGCTCCATTGCCTTTACACTGAAGATGTCTAATTTAAAGATTGATAACTCAGTTTTTAAAGCTGGAAATCTCTAATACAGTCGTTGAAGTTGATAGCTCAATTTCAAAGTCTTAGTTTAAAATAATATTTACTAACATTTTTAAAAGTAATGTTTCTGGTGTACAAATTGAGATGCCAATTTTTTAAAGTAAAAATCTGGCGGCATCTCAATTTGTACACCAGAAATATTAATTGTCAAAATGTTAGTAAATATAATTTTAAATTAAAGATTTTGAATTTTGAGCTATCAACTTCAACGACTGTATTAGAGATTTCCAGCTTTTAGAATTGCGTTCTCAATATTTAATTTACACATCTTCAATGAAACAAGTAAAGTTGTCATTTTTAGATCTTTAGATTAAAATTAGATATTTCTACTCCTAAAAACTTGACATCTCTAAAAATGTTCACTTGTAAAACGTTAGCAACACTACTTTTAAAGTAAATATCTAATTCTGCGGTAGAAGTCTCTGCGATTGAATTGGAGATCTTCAGTTTTGGGAAGTTACGTCCTCAATCTTTAATTTAGAAATCTATGAACTGAATACAATTGTAGTAAGTATATTAGATCTTTATTTTAAAATTAGAAACATCCAAACTGTTAAAGTAAAAATATTCACACTTAAAAGTTTAATACCTCTATGTCTAAACGAATAAATTAGGGGCCTTCAACTTTAATATATCGAGTTATTAATCTTTAAATTACAAATCTCTAACTTGAAAGCGAAAGAGTTGTAATTTCTCATTTACTCATTTACTTTAGAATTAAGGGTCTCTAGTTTAGAAAGTTGAAATTTCAATTTCTTAACTACAAATAGTCACTTTTAACATGCTTGTATTTCTAGTTTCAAATTAAGTGTATTCAATTTTGCACTACAATTTTACAGATTTATACTTTAAAGTTAGAGATCGTTATCTTTAAAAATTGGCATCTTAGCTCGTAAACTAGAAATATTCACTGTTAAAATGTTAGTATCTCCATTTTTAAATTAAATACCTCAAACTCTGCACTAAGAATCTTTAGGATCGGGTTAGAGATCTACAGCCTTCAGAAATTGGGCAACCAATCTTTAAATTGGAGATCTCTGGTGTGGAACAAATAGAGTTGCAAATTTTCGGATGTTACTTTTGAATGTGTGATCGTTACTTTTAAAAAATTGACATCCTATCTTGCAAATTTAAGTTATCAAGATTTTAGATTGTTAGTAACTCTCGTTTTCAATTAAATATCTTAAAGTTTGAAGGTTTGCGCTACAGATCTCAATGAAAAATTATATTTATTCAGCTTTAAAAAATTGAGTTGTTGATTTTTATATTAAATTAAAAATTCCTACCTGCTCTTAAAAGTTAAAGCGTCAACTTTTAAACTAGAAGCACTCACTGTAAATATGTTAATATTTCTACTTGTACATTAACTATCTCGAATTCTGCACTAGGTATCTGAGGAAATAAATTAGAGATCTACAGGTTTAATAAATTGAGTTCTTAATCTTTGAGTTACAGATATGTGACTTGAAAGAAATTGAGTAGCTATGTTCATAACTTGACTTTAAAATTAAAGATCTCTGCTCTTAGAAAAACTTGTAAATTAGAAATATCAACTTTCGGAAACTAGACACATCTGTTTTGAAAGTATAGAAGTTTATTGTAAAATAAAATCCCTACTTTTTAGAAGTTAACATTCCAGCGTATAAACTAGAAATACCCACTTACACTTTTAAATTGTTGTCATATCTAACTTTTAATTAAAATCAAAAAAATTTTACCAGAGATATCGATTAAATTAAAAATTACAATAAGTAAAAAACTAACAGTATAATGTTATGATATGCAAAAGGTAGTTTTAAAATATGGATGATAGAAATGATAAATTTGGAAGGTTAATTATAACAAAATTTTAAAGGGCTTAATAAAGATTGGGTGTAAAGTTGAATAAGAATGATAAAATTAATTCAGACAATGAGTAAGGTACTTTGAGGTATAAATAGCAATTGAGTATTCAAATTTTGATGGTTGCAGTTAATTTTAATAAGTTTCACGCCAAGGTTACAATTGACAAATGCATTTGTTATAATAAGAATTGATAGTATGTAATAATAGGATATTTAAAATTTATAAGAGGGCAAGAAGAATTGTATCTAATAGAAATGAAAATTTTGTTTAGTCAGTTGTAAAAACAAACTCGTAAAAAATGTACAAATAATCTTGAAATGTTTAATTTTGATCAATAAAAGTTAGAAATTATGCCTTATTTGTATAGTTATCTGGTAGTATACAAATTAAAAGGTTTTAACAAATCTACGAGGTGCAGAATAGAAAATGAAATAATAATGTATTAAAACTAAACAATCAGTGAAGAGATTGTCTAATACAGTGAATTAAATAGAAAGAACCAGAGAACTACCGAATTGGAGAAAATTGGATTTATTGGTGAAGGTGACACATAATTAAATATTCATTGGTTACATTGGTGGTTGTATGGAAGTGAGGTCATTCATCTAGAAGGAGGTTAGTAGGAGTGCCAGCTGGAGTTGGACAGTTTCTGTGGGGGTTGCTGAGTGCAAAGGACTATCTAAGGAATAAACAAGATAAGATCAGATTCATTTATAAAGCTGAAACTTACCAGGAGTCTATTGGCGTCAAGGTGACGTTTGATGAGGGGAGCGATACTGGATTCTGCGCACGTTTGGAATTGATTGACAGGAATAAGCTGTAGGTGTTGTATAAGGTGAACATCGGGATCTTTTAAAGATATGAGCAATGGTATTTAAATATTGGCAGTGTGAGCTGAAGAAGTGATAAGGTTTGTCTTAGTAATTAATATCAAAGCATTTTGAATAACGAACAATAAAAAAAAGAGTAAAATACAAAACAGTACTTACTTGGGTGAGTTAATTGATAGTTATGTCAATGTAAACATAGATTTGTCAATACCTGGTTTGCGTAAATGTAGAAGTCAAGTTGACATTTGATGTCATTAAATGGTCAAGAGTTAAAATAAAAATTTAAACTTCAACTAATAGAGATGTAGATTTGGCGAACCACCCTAAAGAGTACTTCATTAAAATAATTGATTTGAAAGTAATTATAGGTATACTAACATGGTGCATTGCATTAATTAAGAGCAAGCTCAAAGTAAAATAGTCACTACATAAATTATATGACTAGTTCAAATGTGGAGCTATCACAAAACAAAACAATATAATCTTGCAATAAGTAACAACATCATAGAGCAAATTCTGTTCTTTTCATATTTGGGGTGTTAATTACAAATAATGGCCACCTTACAAGAGAGTTCAGCATGTTTAAATAATATAATTTGTTAGAATAAATACCTGCAAAATTACTCGAAAGTAAAAATATATAAATCAGTATCAGGCCTATTATGACCTACGCAGTAGAGACACAACCAAACACCGCCAGGCTTGGTAGTTTAGTGGATAAGTATTCTGACTACAAATTTATGGGTGAAGAGTTCGATTCCCAACTTCGATAAAGTTTAAAAAAAATTCAAAATGCGGATGAAAACAGAGTGTCATCATTCGGAAATGATGAAAAGCCGTGGGTTCTATGTTACTACGACGTGTAGCATGTAAAAGATTCCTTGCTGGGGTTGAAACTCCTTAGTCTCGGCAAAATTGTAAATAGAACTTTGACCATATGACCACAGCAGCCAGTGTCTAAGGTACCTGGTAATTTGCATGCCTAGACCTTCTCCATAACAAACAACCAAACACCGTCTAAACGAAACGTATACAGGGTGGACGTTTTTCGAGGTTAAGCATGGGAATTTCTATTATTTTAAGAGATACGAAATCGGTTAAATTGGAGAAAAGTTACATGTTTTTGTGCTGATTAATAATATAAAAATAAATTTAACCTGTCATTTTTAGTTTTCAAAATATCGCAAAAAACTTAAATTTGCAATTTTGGTTTTTATTTTTTATTCGAAAACCAATCAACTTTTCAACAAGGAGTTTATAAATAATATTAAAATTGCTCTAGAGCTTTAGAATGAAAAATCCACGGTCAATGCAGATTTTTTTTCTGATTACAAAAATGTACAAAACTTTACGTCTAGTAATCAGTTCTAACCCATACGTTAGCCTAAAGCAAGTGCATTCGCTTTCTAATTCTGTGATATAATAACCTTACACTTAATTTTTTGCCATTATTACGTATGCATATGGAAAGTCTAACCATACCAGTATTATTTTTTTATTTTAAACTGTTATAGTATACAAAGGTAGCGTTTATCGCTTCCTAGTCTGTCCTTCAGGTCGAGATGTGCTTCGCCCATGATGTCTATAATTTTGCTTCATATTTGATTTATTACCGAAGCATTCCTCCGGAGCAAAAACCGTCTTTGTCTTACTTTTCCATTATGGGTGGAAACGTGCCGAGCAGAAAGTTCGCAGACTTCCTCTGGCAAAACTAGTTAATCCCCCAATTTCCGTAATAGCTTTCCCCAATAAAAATATAAGAGAAAACATTTTCATTCCCGAAGCACTCAGATTACACACACCAGAGAGGGGGAAGAAGCCGGGAATCGGTCAAATTAGCAAGAACTGAATTAGAGCGTTCGTTCGACGATTTTAAATTATGTCCCGCTAATTATCTCTTCTAGAGCTTAATCCTTCGCGGGAATTCGAGTTTTCCGGCACGCCCGCGCCGACGTGCAGGAAAAGCGAAAGGTGCCGGTGCTGCGGTGGATCGGACTCGTTGATGTCAAGGTTACCAAGGAGTCGTGATGAAGAGGAGCAAAAAAAGAGCTGCCAGCGACGGGCGGTTGCCAGCTACGTTTATCCAATAAGTGGAGTTTTTTGCTGCCGAAGTTCCGCTGAGTTACAGCCGAAGTTGAGGGCAAACAGTCTCCCCACAACAAATTTAATCTGAGGTTGTAATAACTCAGGCCGGGATTGCCAGATGGTGCAGGAAGAGTTGTTCGACAGATTTTTCGTACAAATGTTTTTTCGTTAGCTTAACGATCAAATTATAAAGTACGCTAAACGCTATTAAACGACGTATACTGGAATGTAATAATACATTGTTTTGTTTCTAACGGGTATCACCAGAATTCGCGGCTAATTTATTTTCTTCTGGATTTAGATCCATCCTCATGCATAAATTTACAGGCTGGCGACTACCAGAAATTCCGAAACGCCCCTTCGGTTTAAAAATAAATACAGAACAACCAAATTCCACAATCAGGCATGCAAACAAGAATAAGTAATTATTACTGCATTTAACAGTAGGCACTTGTTCGAGATGATAGTAGAAACGGGTGTTTTGCCTCCCACCCGAGGCGTGACCACGCATCATCTAGTAGAATGTCTCGATCCAGTACATCTACTGGTTGTTATCCGAATGCTGACTAGACCAATGAGCTACAACATGTCAGCGTGATCTGCATTTATGGTTACCGCCCCTGCAGAAGGGCATTTGTGCTATATAAGCATCCCAGACTATACAGGTGCACTTCCTGAATCATTGACAATTGTTTATTAGGTCAAGGGTTAGTGATTATCTCGCCGAATGATCGCTAATCCAGGCACATAGTGCACTAACGCGATACCGATTGGGCACCGACCCAACAATAAATCAATGAGTAACTATCCAAAGAAAAAAGCGTTCTACAATCATCAGCAATACCAACGATGAAACAGAGACTCGGGTTGCATAATAAAACTAAATATAAATGGCACAGACACTCAAGCAATACTATCTATTATTACGGACATAATTATTTTACTCCTTTCTAATAAATCCCATAATTACCACAAGCAGCACTGCAAAAATCCACAAAAGCCCTCGCGTTAAAATACCGCCTTCTATGGTATTATCAGATTTCCCAACCTCCACACATTCACCTTCTCGGTCGTTAATTGACCCTTAAAATAACTAGAGTATTCAGAACGCATTATATTTAAGCGGTTGACTATGCAAAGGCCTACAATCGTACGAATACTAATAAATGATAGAATATTTACAAACAACTCAAAGGACACAAAAGTAAATATTAGCACACAATCAAATTAATTACGTATTTATAGAGAGTAGTTGGAAGTATAAAACTTCATAGAAGCCAGCTTGATCATTACACCAGTTATCGCCAAACTAAGAACAAGAATATCAAAGCTGATGTGGTACGATATCCAGCAACTCAAATTACATAATATCTACAGCGAATTGGTTAGGATTCATTAACAGAAAACCACATCGGAGAAAGGCTAAAAGAGGCAGACACAGTAATAGGAAGGCCGCAGACAATGTTGTAGATGAAAGAGAGACTCCAACTGCTTTCACGAAGAATGCCGTGAAGCCACGGAGAGGAAAATGAATAGTGAAAAATACTTCAACACCTGACAGCAGGCTAGAAGTAAAAAATCGAAATCAGAGGAGCGCAAGAATTTTCTGTCAAATGGTTGAAAATATGTATAAATATTTAAAAGCCACAACAAACATATGCAGCCATACAGATGACACAGAAGTGGCTGACCAAGGAATTTTATGACGTTGGGTAAACCACTTCAACTGAACTAGGCTAAGACTGAAGGCAATAAAGACATTTCAGCGATAGAACAACGAAATTATCCCCAAGAAGAAATAAAGAGGATGCCAAAAAAATAATAGAGAAAGAACTTGCCGAAGAGGTAAAAACATAAGATAAATGAACAAAATGTTAAGGTCATGGCTATTTTGTTCTTAGAAAATTCACTGTGGGCAGATTTATTTTTGAACTTGTAGAGTGGGATCAATTCTAATAGCAACGTCACAGAAGAAATAAAAATACAAATGTTACTTACCAACAAATGCAATTTCGGATTAGATCGCCATTTTAGGATGAAGACGGTATCCTGCAGAACAAAAGCAAGGTTATACAAGACGCTTCTTGTGTATTCTAATACCTTAATCTGAAGTATGCACAATCGATAAGACATGTGAACCATTACATCTTATCTCTAACTGAAAAATTCTTAGAAAAAGATCTAGCTCCAACTATGAGAACAGTTTCAGTAACAGTAATGTAGCAACGAGGTAAAGATAAAGTTATCCTAATGGACTGTCCACGTCATAAGAGTCAGCGACAACTGTATTCCGAATGGCATCGTGGCATTAAATCTTGAAGGAATAAGAAAACTGACTTGGCCAAAAGGTTGAGGTATAGAGACGGCAGAAAGCAAACAAGTAACAAAAGAAAAAAAAGTATTTACACTATCTAAAAAACAGACACGGAAATACTTGGAAAAAGATATCAAACTAAGGAACCGACTAAATAACAGAATATGAAATATAAAACATAAATACGAAATTTCGTGGTGGCATAAAAGCTATATATTGCAATGGTTTAACGCCAACAGCAATACTGGTTGCATAACAAAGACGAAAATGAAATAAATCTTCAAATAGGGACGGAATTGATATTTTGTTTATTGCAACACTAAGGTAATTGTTATACACCAATAAATGCACGGGATATGATTAGTAATAGCTATAATTTAATTAACAGAGGTTAGCATTAGATTAAAGCAGTATCGGAAGGGTTACGTTTAACTTAAATTTTTATTAAAGGTGCTCTTAATGGCAAATTCTCTTAATTTATGTGGACTGGCAGGGTTAACATTGTAAAGTCAAGACAATATTGTGAATTTACATTGATACAGAGATGTTTGAGCGTTACGCCAACGCAGGTGAAAGGTAACGAAAGCGGTGTAATAAAGCATAGAATTCAAAGAGCATGACAAGGGAACCTACGTTAGAAACAAAAACAATAATACGGTGCTAATCAAACTCGTGAAAACAGTGTAATTAAAACTAATAGTGAAAGAGCAGAGAATTATCAGGTTAAAAGTGCTACGAATTGACAATTATTGAAAAACGGTATAGTTTCTAAATAACATTGTATCAAAACTCACTTCCAAAACAGTTGTAATTAGCTGCTAACATACATGATGCTCGTTTGTTGTTGTTGTTAACCCAAGCCATAATAAAAGATAGTTGTGTGCAAGTTTGGCAAGTATTTGAGTGTTTTTTTATTAATCACCAGTCCGTAGAGTGCCTTTGTGTAAAATTTCATAGTGTCAGAATCTCCCAGTGAAGAGGGATTTGCTCTGAAAAGTTTCGACCAAGTGCGTCCAACATGGAGGGCACTTTTGATCAATTTTCGGGGCTGCAGGCAGCTGAAATTTGTGTACAACAAGTAGAACAGACCTTCCTTAGTGTCTATGTTCAGAGATTTGGAGCAGAAAGCCATCACCAGATATTAGAGCCGTGGCGTCCCTTTATTTCACAAGCCAGCATCAAAGCTCCACTTATAAGGTAAATTTCAACAGAAAAGCAAATCAAGAATAGACAATGTCCAGAGAGAGTTTTCCAGCCTCAGGGTCGTTCCAGAAGATTTTTGTAACGATAGCGTCGTTTTGGTTTTGCGGGTGGCAAGAGATTATTACACCAGAACCCGAAATTGAAACAATTGCCAAGTCGGCGTCCTTTTTACGCCAGAAAAACAAAACAGGTAGCCACATATTACGTCATTATTATTTGCATTGCGTACTTACCTGACGCGAAATTTGGTAATTTTGAATTCAATTACGCTGATTTTTGTGCGTACTACTGTCTGTGTTTGTGCCGTTAATTTCGTGGTTAACTGTCACATGAAGGAAGGTCGGGTATTTGTTATACTCTGGCAAAAATCATACTCAACAGTAATTGTTATACTGGGTGTTAAGACCCAACCCTTTGAAAAGAGTTTTCTCATGCTAGACCGGAGCTATTATCTTTAAAGTTGATTGCTAATAAATGAAATAAAAAAAGCAATAAACCATTTATTTTTCTAGTAAATAATATGCAGCCTAACATTTTTAATAAGTCCTGATATTCACAACACAATTTGAATTCTTTATTAAAACGAAATTGATTAATTTGTGGTTATTATCCCTAATTATTTATTTACTATCACCAATTATAGGGTAGGGAGTCATTACAATATAATGCAACAAAAAGAGAGTGTGAAAACGACGGCTCTAAAATTCAATAAACGAAGATTAACGAGCAATAATGAAAACCACACTTTCAAACACATTACGAAAAACAGATAAAAATAGTCCTGGCTGCTGGAAAAGCCGATATTTTATTTCTGACGGTGGTCGCAATTTTCAAATGAGCGACACCGTCGGTTCCGCCCAGCAGTATCGCATGGCATCTTGTCAGTTCGCCCGACTTTCGCCGTGGGCGCATTATGTCGTTGTTTTGGACCTTTCTGAAGACAATTGAAAGGAGAAACGGCCGGCAACGGAAACGTGCTTTACGTGATATATACGTGCGACTACAGTGAAGTTATTTAATGTCCTAACCGCAGTAATAAAAACTTTGCTAAAACATGTTGGCCAATTTTTTCGAACACTAACGAACGAATGTGGTAATGGCATTTTTCGCACGTGCAAAACAATGCATTCTCGGTGTCGCTTATGCCCCAGCTAAGAATTTTCATATTTCTGCCGTCCCTACGAACATCTTTGAGAGTGTCCCGTTCTCCACGTCCGAAGTTCCGCATTTCTGTCGTTTAGGTGAACATTTTCGAGGGCCACTAGTGCTCCAGGTCTGCAGAAAACGCTTCCATCCTATAACTTGTGTCTCTGGAGCCCTCACTACTTCAAGCTGAAGGTTTGTTATGCGTGGAAACCATTAACACCTTGAGACAAATATTTTCCGATTTTTCTGGATATTTTCTGCAAAGCTTGCAGTTCCTCCATGTTTATATCTTCCTTTTAATAGCTAGAGCTTAATTAGCAGTAAATCGGACATTTAGTATATATGTCCGTTATGCAGGTTTCAACTCTGTAAATCGAATTATCTCCAAAACGGTTACTTTTACGAATAAAAGTCATGATATATTTATTGTTAGAAACTTCATAAGCTACAAATTTGATAATTAATATGTTTTCTGTAAAAGTGACCGTTAACGAGATATTCACGAAATACCGTGACCTTTGCCCCCCCCCCTTAAAATTTTTGGCGGCACTCGGATCGATGAGGACTTTTGACATTTTGTTTAGAACCACAATATTAAGGCTCATACCAAAATCCAGCTTTCCGGGAATTTTTCCGAAGTTTTGCTTTTATTTTGTCTAATTTCTCTGGACTATTATGAAAGAGTTAAACGTTAACAAGTGGAGGTCAAGGTAAGTCAGCAGTTTTACCAACTTTAAACAACCCTTTGTCGAGGTCGTTCCCTTTTGTATTAGGGAATGCCAAACATCCTTGGAAGTGATATTTGTAATCTAGTGGCGCACGAGTAATAATAATAACTATCTACTTTCGACAGCCCTCTTGAATTGATTTAGATAAAAACACCTACGCTTTCAGAATAGAACCGTGCCCTTGTCCCACTGCAGCTAGCTGTAGGCACTTTTGGTTGTATTACTTGTAGTAAATCCATGTGAACTTGTAACAGGGAAACAATGACACAGGATGAAATAGGATACTAAGTATCAAAGATAATAACAGAGAACCATTTTAGCACCTTAATAATTAAATTAAAGAAAGGAGAAAAACTAAACGAAAGCGGGATATATAATTGATTTATGAAATACTGTGGAGACCCTATAACAGAAAAACTAACAACATTTTTTAATAATGATATTTCACACGGACAAGTACCTAGAGAGTGGAAAAGTAGAAACATTAGAGTAATCATATTTAAAAGGGTTCAAAGCTCAGTCATAAAACTCTTTACATTCATTTTAGGAAACGAAATAAGTTCTTGGAACTCCATTACACAAAGAGCATTTATGACAAATTTGCAATAACGAAAATATAGTGCATCAGGTTTTATATGCTTAATGGGCCTTACGAAGGCATTTGACCAAATACAACTGAAACACATTGCTAGAACCAACAAAACACGAATCAACAACTATATAAAGGGCGAAGTCAGAACATTAATAGAACTGCATCAGTGTGTAACGTATGGGTCATAAGTTTTGAGACAAAGTGGCCTTGAAATTTCTGCTCGATTTTGATGTCTGATCTAGTTGTCGTGAAACCGGTAAACAAATCGTGTTTTGTTGTTATTGAGAGTAGTTTTCACGTTGTTAAAAGATCTAAAATTAACCATTAATTTCCGTTTGAATAAAATTTCGTTATTTTGCTGATTAAGCATTTTCTCAAAACTTATGACCCATACGTTTATGCTAGTCAACTACCCTTTAATGCTGTGATGAAGGAGATTCTAGATTCAGTCAAAGGAGAGGTATCACCTACCGTCTTGAAAACTACCGTGTCCACATCATCATCTACAAAAACGCCATGATATTTGTTATTGCCGAGTCAGAGAACGATTTGCAACGTCTACTATACAGTTTCAAGACTTACGACGATGCATTTAACACAGAGCTACAAACTAACAATACACAGCATTGGAAGGGATGACTTCCTTTAGAATATAAGGCATGGGAGTGGCGTCTACGGTGAAGTCAGTCTTGTACTCATCCTCGAACAGGGAGGCTGCTTCCGGAGCGGCAGTGTTCTTACGCCCGACTGGCTTAACTAGCAATAGTCACTAGCTAATTATTTTTGGATTAAAGAAAAAATTTAGAGACATCAGGCAAACCCTCACGTGCAGTTTTTAGCACGTACGGCTTACGCAAAATCGATTATCAAATCGGATTCAAGTAAATCCGTGGGCTAGCCCATCTGCTAGGGCCTCAACATATTCTTCAATAGACATGCCCGTTTAGAGCTAGTGAACGCCGCCCTACCTTCAGAATTTGAGTACCGTCAATTTGCTTCCTCGTAGACACAATATTTACGCCTCTTTAGTTTTCTAATTAACATCCATGCTGTTTAAATGAGCGTTATGGGTAATTGTGCGCGTAACGAACACCAAGTTTTAGTTTTCCCCTACGAGGAAGGCTAAACGCTACTTGAACATGTCGCGTCAGCTGGGTGGCGACCAGTCTAGTAAAATTATTTTACCATAGAATGTATAATCGTAACGTCACCTAGGAAATCTCCCCTCCGTAATATCTTGGCAACGGGTCAACCCGTGCTGATCTTATTGTAATTTCGAATGTTGAAATATAGCATATCAAATTACATGTATTTTGTTTATTGTAAGGCAAATATGCAGGCGCGTTTACAGGTGGCGTAAGCACCAAGCAACTGAAGGTAAGGTTAGTTCACACAACACATTTTCACGACGCACACATCTCTGGGCTAGAGTAAACAACTTAGTGGCGCTCAACAATTAATAATTCCTCTATGCCCATCCCGGTCCTTTCCCAGAGTAAAATTTGGCCCATTTCCCACTGCAGCAAGCCGTGTGCATATTTGTTACATGTTGTAAAAAAGTTTTCGGGTTTAATACATAAGCTACAATAATAATCATCATACCAGCACTATTGGTGGTCGTGCCCCTTGTGAAAGAGCATTCTTCCTGTCAATCTAATGGGCAGGCTCTCATCCATCATTAAAAAGAGAACGGATGAGAAACATTAAATGTTGATATCATACCTTGGCCGTCCAGTTCAATTAATTTCGTGCTCTAAATATGCAATCCACTGTGATTTATTCACCCATATTTTGGATAAATTTTATAATTTTTTCAAGACAATGGTATTCTAGCTAGTCCTTCGACATTTTATTAATCTAAAATAGTCTACAACTCTTAGGTGTATAATAAAGACAATATTTTTTATTAAGTGCTTTCTAAGATGTTTTTGTTTTTATTTAATGCATGCTTCATAATCCCTTCCTCCCAGAATATGATACTTCGAAACCATTCATTAATGACCAAATCTGTAGGCTCTAATATTAAAAAAATAATATTATTAATTATAATTAGAATCCTATGGGCTGATTTGATAGTTTCTTGTTTCCACCAATAAGAGGAAACTACGTTCAAAATCGTCGCTATCCAACGCTAATCCAGGCAGATCGAAGACTCCATTCCCCTGTTTGCATGATTATCTTGTTTGTATTCCACCGGCTACATCGGGGCTTCGATTGAGTTGTTTCAGCTTCAATTGCCTGAAAGCGTTTAGCGAGATTGGGGGAGTATGACTGATGTAGAGCGACTTACTAATCACGTTTTTGTTCGACCCTTGGTGAATGAACGCTGAGCGCATTTTTTGCTCCAAACTCGGGCCGGATGCGATGGTAACGAAGTCGTGGCTGATAATTTAATTTAAATGGAAAACAGTGGCGAGGTTTTATTCCGCTCATCGATGAGCCGTTATGGACTAATGAACTTTGGAAATTAAAAGGGAATTATTTATTGGTGTCGGTTCGAACCTAGCAACGCGAAGGGAGCCAGTGCGCAGTTGTTTTACATTATAACTTGGTACAGCTACATTACATTACCATTTACTTATTGTAACTAGGGATTGGAACGCTATTTCTTCAATACCAGCTGTTATATCCAGTTTAAATTAATAAAGCATCCTACAGCTTTTTTGCCTTTTCAACAGTCATTATTACAACAAGTATGCTTTTAACCAATTTGTGCTGCATCACCGCCCAGTGTTTATATATTGCACCGAGCGATTAGGCGATTACCAAAGAGGAAATTAACATCGTCTGCTACAGTCACAACAAATCAATGAATGAAGTGCAACTAATTAAAAGTGGAAATTACGAGCCAAGTTTTGTAGAGTGCAGTATTTGCACAAGTCGGTAAAGTAGTCTCAATTTCCCAGGGTATGACGGAGATAGTATGGAAAAATAAAAATGTAAACATTAACAACAAAGTCAGACAAAAAAGGGTACTACTTAATTAAATAAACTGAAGACGATCAAACGGGGAATCACAAAATGAATCTCCCAAAAAGAATAGATTAAAGACTTACCATGAAAAAGAGAAGAGATATTGAATAGAATGAAATCACACAAAGAGCGATGGAGTGAAAACTCCTAGAAGGATAGAGGAACTAATACGTAGATTAGAAAAAAGAAGTAGCCTGAATGGGCGATACATTGTGTAAAACAATATTAGACTGCAGACTTTGGAGTGGAGAAGGAACGTGGGATGGATGACATCAGTAAGATAGCTTAATTTGGCGAGAATCAGCGTGTAACAGGAAAGACAACAAAATAATATCTGGATAGATACGCCGGAGAAGAGAAGAAAGTAGCGAGAACTATAAATCCATTTTTTAAAGTCAGTTGTTACAATGTTGACTACGTAGTTGAACAGTGACTGCTGTGAAGCGGCAAAGACAGTTAACACAGTTTTAAAATAACGTCATGGCGGACAGCAGAATTAAAGGCACACGTAAAAAGAAAAAAGAATGTTGGGGAACCAATTATAAAGAACATCAAAGATACAGATACGGAATGTTGTTCAAACTTCTGTTTGCCCATGAAATAGACAATTGGGTAAAATTGTGCAAAAACAAATTAGACTGCAAAACTACTTCACAATGTGTAATCATTACGGTAGACGTGTGCTGGCCTCTGGGTTAATATGGTATCATTAGGTCAAGTTTCATACACATTGTTTACAAGCAGGGAATTTTATGCGAGCGTTGTGTTTTGCACTTATGCAAATAGTTGGTTAGATAGATCAAACAGCAAAACGCAACACAATTTAATTGTATATGAAGCTCTGTATTTTATTTTTCAATATACTTTTAAACTCTAAAGTGTATTTATTTGTGAACAGGCAAAGGCTACAAATGTCTTAAAAGGTAGTTAGGCTTGGCACCTTACCCTACAACCCCTCATGGCTTCATCAAGTGGAAACCTGTTCAGTAAAATAACGTGGTCCTACAACTATACAATTTATGTTCCGAAGTGCGTCCTGAACGAGTGCAAGAAATAATCAACGGAACTACACAAATCGAAAGCTTGCATAAATTCATGGAGCATCGCGGACAAATGTACTAAAACAGAGATAATGAACCGATGGAAACAGCATTTCCATGACTAGGCGGAAGGTAAAGAGAAAGGTGAAAGAGAAAAAGTAAAAACGATGGGTAACTCCAGAATAGGTGACGACACATACCTGGACACAGTGAAGCGGGTACAGCGGAGGGTAAAATAACAAGAAAGGAACTAGATATAGCGATAATGAAGCTCAAATTAACAAAGACGCCAAATATTGATGAAATTACCTCAGAGATTTATTTATAGCGGGAAAAGTACCAAAGGATTAGGAACTAGAGATCATAGTACCGCTGTTAAGTAAAGATGATGGAAAGGAATTTCCTTACTAAGCACCACAAGAAAAATATTCGCAAAAATTCTAGAAACTCGGCTAAGATGCAAACTAGATAAATCAATAGAGGACGCGCAAAGCGGGTTTAAGAAAAACAAAGACAACTAAGTGGAAAATCATACCTAAAGGAGAGGAAGCGTATCTGTGCTTCATAGGTCTGGATTATTGGATTTCACGAAAGAGTAGGAGGTGCAGGTGGACATGAGAGCAGCCGTGGGCGTATAGTTGGGTCTCCGCAGCAGCAGATTATTCCTTTCGCCGCAAAATATCCATTGGCCGACAGAAATCTGAGGTGAGTAGCGTTCATGATTAGTTCTACAGGAACCACTGCCCAGTTAATTTGTTTGAAGCTCTTTTCCGTTTTACTTTCTGTTCTCTTTCTACTCTATGTAATTTTCTCTGCTGTTCGCCGAAGTTCACCTGCCATGTTCTTTTCTTCCCGTTTTGGAATTTATCATTCGAGACCCAGCTGACACCAACGAAGGAAGGATTAGGGCTTTTTCATTACGTCTACCTAATGACGCGCTCAAGCTGAAATTTCTAGGTTCGCCAATTGACGCCTATCAGCAAAAGCTGAGAGCTTTGGACGTAGAATTAGTGTAAAATTCAACCGTGAGTTGTTCGCCTATGGAACATTTTTTAATTCGAATATATTTTATTGTCGACAGGCGACTGCTCGTCGCCCATTGGTTGTCAGCTGTGTTGTTCGGAATCTACCGACAAGACCTCCAATTCCTTTGTAAGGAAACGACGAATAATTTGTAGCTTTGCGCGAGCATTCATTGCAATCCTTCATTTAGAAGCTGGATTACTCCTCTTGATCGATTTCGCATGCGATCACCCAAATCAAACCTTTTGTTTGCATGGTTTCGCGTGCTGCTAGTGCATTACACTTATTACGTTATCCGATATGCCAACAATTCCTTCTTCTGGGGCTCTTTTTTTGCATGCACCGACCCGGCATAAATTCTAATTACAGTCAATACTTCGTAGCTAAGTTGAAATTTAATTTACGTTGTACCTTAAGTTAATTTGAGTATTGTCCGTTTAGTATAGCTTCCAGCTTGTTTTCGTCGTAACTCATCCTCTCCGCGTGGCTCAACGTAGCCTGACTTGGTAAGTTACTAAACCTGGCCCGTATTGGTTAAATCATTATAGCTGGTATTAATTTATTCATTCTTAAATTTTAATTTTTGATACCTTCGTTATACTACAGTTAAGAACTTTTGCTTAAGTTAGCTTGCTTGACAACAATAATTTTTATTTACATATATAAATTTAACATTAATAAAGAAAATAAAAAAACTATAACCTACAATGTACCGATGCTTTTATATCGGAAAGCTACAGATTTAGACATCGCTTTATCGTCAAGAGACCGCAGCTTTTTGCAGAAACCACATATAAAGCCGCAGCGATTTCCCGCGTTCAATGGAATGTAAAAATTGCAACACAAGGCTGGATAAGTCAGGGCCTTTCTGAGAGGTTATGAACGAGTAGATTTTTTGTAATATTGCAGGATGACAGTGAACAATCTGCGCGTCTAAAGACTGTGAATGAATAGATTCCATAAAAAGTCTTCACAATGCCACCGACGGCCTTTATCGTATGACCTTGCCACTATTTGGCCAATTCCAAGCCACTGCGCATTTATGCAAATTTTGTTTAGTTTTTGGGCAATTTACGTTGTATAATAAATGTTTGGGATCTGAGGTGCATTAAGCATTTAAATTACACAGTATGGGTTTGCACCTATAATCAAATACAAAGCTTTGCATGATTTTTCTACTTCAGTGCAAAAAATGCTTTCCATCTATTAGTGGTAGAAACTACATGCATGGTTTAAGCTAATACATGAAATGTAATATTTAGCTGGGTAAATAACTCCTTTACGCAGAGTGCGTGTAAATTGCTGCGAAAATTGGATATGCTTTTACATTTGAGACAGCCGGCGGTAATGTGGCCAGAGCGCTGACACATTCGACACTTGACTTCGATTAGAAGGCAATTCGGATTTTCGCAGTCAAATCTTTATCAATTTTAACGCTGTATTGTAGAAAAGTGTTGCTTAGTCACTTACTTTTACTCTCTTTGAGTGCTGTGCCCGATATCAGGCGTTGGCTCAATCGAAACACATATGGGGATGAGCATCGAAGCTACTGACTTAATAAAATACCTAAAGTATTATAGGAAACCATAGAAAACACTCTGGTTTAAAAGTGAAAATATTTTGAAGTATACAATATATCATAGCGCTAACTAATTCGCAAATATCTGTGACACTCAGTTAGCAATTCTGGCTTCTCTATTATTATTAAAGAAATATTAATTAATTAAAAATCGAACATGAACAGAATTGGTACTTTAAACCGCTACAGATAGAAATATTATGCGAATTAAACATTTAGATTTATAATCCATAATTGACAAGTAATTTATAATTTAATTAGACTAAGAATAGCAAATAGGTTCCAAAGACGATATCGGCAGGGTTTCGATTAACGTAATTCGACGTTATGATTTAAAATGATAAGTGCTACTATGATTTTGATAAATGCTCGAATATTTGAAGTAACGTAAGACATGCTAACCAGATTTTGTGATTAAAAAGGGTGGCGAAGCATCACAGAGTCAATGCGCAGTTAGTTTGTATTCAGCGCGACATGGTATGCTGTTGTCAATGCAGTTACGGGTAATGACACAGTGATAAAAAAGTCATGTAACATGCCTAGGTGCATAAAACACCCTGTAAGCTTCAGCAATTAAGAGTGATAGTGATTAGAACCTGAAAAGTGAAAGATAAGTGCAAAGAAAAGTAAAAGTTGCATGACAATATTTGACAATTCGAGAAAACAAACAATTAATTTATAAGATCATAGTAGGTGTACTCACAAATAATAGAATAAAGTAGGTTACTTAACAACACTTGTAATTAAAAAAACAGAAGCTTGGCCAAGTGAAGCCAAGAAAGTTGTTGTGTGCTAGCTTCCTAATTATAGGTAATATAAATCTTCTCATAAAGTCTTTCGAGTTCCAACTAGTCGTATTATTGTTATCCAGACGTGGAGTTTAGCATATCTGTGCAGTGTTTCTGGTAAGCTGTAAAATATCCAAGATAGAAGCATAAAAATACGGACTTTGACTCACAGCTACAATTTGGAGAAGCGCAGCTACGATTTGGACCAACAAACAAAGCCTGAGAGCAGGTAAGAGTATAAGCAGCAACATTGAGGTATCAGCAAAGGCAGGAAGCAGCAAGGCAAGTCACCTAAGTATCGCAGTCGAGGAAGCTATTTGCATTTTGCACCAAAGCGGTTCCAGTGAGCAGACGACGGAGCAGAGAAGAAGAAAATAGCGCATTTTGAGCAGTTTCAAGCATCTGGAGGCCCACGCAAGCAATTAGAGCGGTAGCGCTCTTCTAGGAAAATTTATCAAGTTATCGTTGGATTGAAGCGACGCCCTAGTCACCGATATACTGGTTTGCTTAGTTATTTTATTGCAGTTATTTACCTGTGACGTAATTATCAACAGCTTACTTTGATTAAAGTAAAAATTTTACTCAGAATTCTGTCTCGCTTCGTGGTCATTTGTTTGAAGTTAAGAATATTAAGAAAGAGCATTTGTCATAATAGTGCAGTTATCATACAATTGAGTAAGTTTTCAACTGTGTAAAGACTCAACCCTGGAATGAGGTATGTTCGAACCTAATAGCTAGTCAGTGCAAAAAGTATTAATTATTCCTATATAAATAAATTATTAAAGGGCAGCATATCTAATAATTTTTTTATTCATTTCTAACGAACATTTTTATTTAGCCATTATTAGTTAGCCAGTTTAGGCCAGGCTCAGTTTAGTTCAGTATATTACCATGAAACTCTCTAATATGTACAATATGCAAGTTATACGAGTAATCCCTCCACAAGTAGCTCCACATGAGAACAGTTGAACAAACTCTATGATTTTATATATAGAATAAGAAATCAAAAGAACGCGTTACTAAATGACTATGGAAATCCTAAATGCAAAAATTTGAAAAAGGACAAATAATGATTCTTCTAAAAATTTGAAAAAGGACAAAGAATGATTCTTCTCCAGTTAGAGCGTAGATCGTTAGGAGTGCGAAAACTTAGCGTGTCAATTCTAGACAAATTACAATCATTGTCACTTATCGAGCTTTCCTAAAATGCAGTCTGTACATTTTAAATTCCAACTACCATACCGCTTTTTAGTTTAGTAGAAATTTACGCCAACCGATGATCGAATACATTCAAAGGAACATCCTGTATCATCTTTTGCTAGGCTCTGTTTAGTGGCGCCATCATTGACTCCCTGTATATCAATATATCGTTTTATAACCCTCCGGCATCCCAAGTTCTGGAAAATACAGTAAGCAAAGTCATAACTCGAATCGTTCACTTTAAATGGAGCCCACTTGGGTAAATGAATATATTGGCTACTGAATTAACGACCGAGAACCACGAAACAAGACAGATTAACGTGGAAAAAATTAAATAAGGTCTATGTTCAGTAGTGGACGCAGCGAGGCCGATGAAGAAGAAGAGAAATATGTAGGTTTATCAATTTTTCCTATGTACCTGATAGTTTCTACTATTGGTTGCTATCTTACAGTTGAAGCTGTCAATTATGTAACAGTTTCAGTTTTAAATAATTTATATATTCTACCTTTTAAGCTATTAATTTCGACTGTTTTGGAACCACCTACCACCACTATTGGAGATGATAACCTTAAGAATGCTGGTAAGAGGTGGCAAAATTGACAGGGGAAATGAATGATATCTGGTTCTAGAACTGTCCAAAACACCCTACTCTATGTTTCAAGAAATATATTAAGTATTCTTAAAGGTATGGGTAGATCCGTCCACTGTGTAGCAAATTGATCAATTGTTTACGTTTCATTCCTTTCCTTCAGTTTCTTTTGTAGCTAAGTCGCGGGACCATCTCGTTAAACTTCTTCATTAAATTAACTCTTATTATCAAACAGTCTTAACTTACGTTATGCATCAACAGTAAGATTGGGATTATTTCCTCAGAGAATAATGGTACAATTAATGCAAGAACAAAAAACACACCGTTTTTAAGTCGTTTCACATCGAAGAAATTTGTTTCCATGCATATTTTTACTAGCCAGTAGCGACCATGTATGGTGTAAATTAGATTAATACGCCCGTCATAAAACGTAAAACGAAGAAACCACCCTCAACTGTGTGGACCTCAAGGGGTTTTTGACTACCTTCAGTCTTTCCTTTTCTAACAGTTCAAGTATTCTAGGCTGGGAGATGCACCTACATTGCGGATCATTTTCCAGTCTCCCCTTTGCTCCACCAATCTAGACAAATGTTTCTGTCTGTCTTTATTGATCGTTTGGATCAATCACTGCACGATTTGGTGACATTAGAAACCGAAACAAGTTCCGCACAGCATTCTGTAGTAGTAAAGTTGTTGCCATTGTCGTTGGATGGTGCTGAAAAGTTGCACAGCATCTTATAACAGTGTAACAGTAAAGTTTGTGCCATTGGCATAAGGAAGTAAGCCGGATCGGGGACAAAGTAAGTTCGATTGGTGAAGGTGCAGCTTGACTTGCGCACAAAGCTTCCCTGGTTATTATACATACAAGATATACCGTTTGTGGCAGTATGGAAATGTATATAAATGACAAGTGTACATCGTACAGCACACGTTCAACGAGACGAAAATCAACACAAAAGCCTTCGTAACTGTAATATAGAAAATTCTTATCGATATTTGTTTTAATAGTTTGGTAGATTGTTATAAAACAGTGTACTACTATAGCACGACATATTACAGTGTAGTGAGGTTATTCCCATTTCATGAACAAAGACGTATTGCTCTAGATTATATAATATACATTAAAAATTCAGAAATTTAGTATATGGTATGTATCGTAAAGACGCTCGGGATCAATAAGTGCGTGCTTGACGTCGTCCTCAAAACCAAACCACTTCAGCTCCTTTATGCCTCACCTTTGTACTTTGCTAGCTTCTTCTACGCGAGTGCTTGTTATAATATTTAAAAACTGACAGGAACGAAATATTGTAACCTTGGAGTAGAAAACTGAACGAAATTATGGATTTTAAACTACGTAGCAAAGAATATGATTTTGGTAGCTCTGTACTTCCATTTTATTTTGTTGTTATTAAACTAGCGTGGGTATGTCATTTACATCTTCCTTTTTAAGGGTAGTTTCATCTGCAACAGGTAACACGTCAGCCCCAGGAACCAACTTTGGAATATTATTTGCAGAACTAGTAGATAGGTTCTTAGCGGTTGAACTCTCTAACAACTAATAGCACCAAAATAAACCAATAACCATCATAACACTCTTCAAAGCAAGCCAGATGGCGAATTATGAATACCCAATGAAGATCCCGTCATTATTGCGTACAACGAGGCCCGCTAACTACTCTCCGGCAGTAGGGCTTAAGTTAACACTAAACAAAAAATAAGTAAATACAGGCGACATCAATTTGAATAATAAACAATTCGCAAATCTAAATTGAATAATTCTCTAATATTATGAATATCGTTTACTTGAAAATGAAATCCCAAATGTTGTTGCTTCTATGAAATGCAAACGAACTAATAAACTACATCTTGGTAAGGTAAAAATCAAACATAAATGCCGCGCAATTAAATTGAAATATATTCCTATTTTATGTACAGGTTTTGAAAGCAAAAGAGGCTATTCCTCGTACTGATATATTTATATAAACATATGTAATTCTGAATTTATGACATTTAACAGTACATATCAAATTCGCGACGTGATCACGATGCGCTCGCAATGAATTCGTAATTACATATATAGGTTTAAAACATGCACAAATACTACCAATTACAAGTACGTAGAAAATACATACCTATCGAACATTAATGACTCACTAAGGTTTTACATTACATTAAGCCACTTTAATTGTGGAAAAATATTATAGAAACATGTAAATAAATTGATACCTGTCGCCTCCAATGTCGATCAAAGCCAATCACCAATAACCTTCTACAAAAAGAACCATCCACAAATACTATTCGCCAGAAAGAAAACAAAAAGCCCTGTAATAAAGATGTCACGAATAATCCGAAAAGTTGATATAAAAAAGTAGAAAGAAACATTGCCGAATTCATCACACTCCACGATCCACACACACGAATAGGGAGCCATAATGAATAAACAGCAATTTTTTGTCGACATACAAAGTTCACAAAGTCTCTACAAATTTTTTGCAACTGCAATAGTTGTTATGTTCTGTTTTTTCTGTCTGAAAGCATCCGAAACAAAAATAGACTAATGCCAACACAATATGAGGCAATGACACTAGAATACCTAATCAGAACTGAGAGTTACAACACGGCATAACCAAAGCAGATTTTTGTTTAACAAATGTATAGCAGCTCTTAGTCAGCTTCACTTACTCTTTTAGCTAGTTTTGCAAAAAAGAATTTAACCTGGCCATTCTCTTCACATCTCTCACCTTTTGACACTTTTTTCAATGATAAAAAAAGATGACAGTGCATGGCCATCAATCCGAACTGTAAGTGATTCGACGATTGAGTTAGATAACGTCTTGGACTTTCGATTTGTATGCGTTATTTCCTATAAGACGTACACCGCCTATACGCCTGTGCCTTTGACAAGAATTACTTTTCTGTTAACGAAGTCTGATCTGAATTTTAGCCGGTGTGTTAATTTATCAACCCAAAAGCCAAGGATATAGATTCGAAGAATTTTTTGGAAAAAAGTTGTAGAAGCACTGGAAATGCTTTAATTTTCGGATTTTGATCTACATCGTACGTACGTTGGCAATCATTTTGAGTATCTTAATTATATTGACCGCAGTTATGAATAAGGACACCTATAAATTTTAGTTTCTCTTGAAAACTACTTATTGACTATGCAAATTTAAAAGATATACGTGGTTTTTTGTGCGACGCGGTTAGGCGGTGTAGTTTCAGTTGCATTTTTTCTGCTCGTGGTGTGTGATATTTCCTAGTTTTGTTAAGCCCCTACTGAAACAGTTACGTCGGTTAATTAGCTCCAAGAGCTCAACGTTTACCCGACAAATTAAGCGTTTATTTGGATATTGAAGATTGCCAAGCTGGTATTCGAGTGCAGTAGGCATTGTGAACTTATTTAGATATATAGATAGATAGATAGATAGATAGAGAGATAAATAGATAGATAGATATTTATTGAATACAACTTGCAATACACAAAAACCATGAAACTAAATATAAATATGTGTCGCAGTATTTGACAGTTTATTTCCGATATTACGTTGTTTGCCTTATTTGAGCAAATATCTTCGTGATGTCTTCTATTGAATAGCTTTTTAGATGTTTTCTTTTGGGTTTGGCGTATTGCAGAATATGCTTCGCAAAGTTGTGCTTTTTGTTGCCATAAGTGTTGGCACGGTCGTTTAGTAACTTTCGTCCGATTTATCGGTTTTGTGTCGGTTGCCAGGTGAACCAGCATTAGCTAAAGACAATTGACCGAATTCTTAACAACTTTGCATCTGACCCGTTATAGAGAGTTGCAATTTAGTGATTGATGCTTTAAGGCTATTCCGCCGTTTTATTTAGTATAATGGAATTTGGGAAAGTACACCAGCGAATAGATCTATTAGCGATAGCAGATAAAAGAGTAAATTTCATAGTTGAACAATTGTAGGCCATTTGTTGCTAAGCAATTTTTATTCTATTTTTAAGATGTATTTCGATAAATTAGCACATTGTCTGGAAAATGAAGCACTGGACCGTTTTACAACTGAAGTAAGTAGTTTGTGTCCAAGGCGTCTGTACGGTAGTGGCATCTTTTTGGTTACAGGGGTTTTCCAGTTATTAGAGTTTTCTGAAATTTTCTACATTTCAGATCTTCATATGGCAGGATTTTCTTTTTTAATGAACATCAGCGGCTTAGGTATCTGGAATTTCTAGTTTATATAATTGGTGGCTTTGACTTTACTTTCCAAACCTACGCGATTTGTCTACGTTGGTACTCTTCTATTCAGCAGCTAGGCGAGGTTGAAGTCACATTGGTTTCCTTGATCTAACAGAGAAGCTACGTTCTTCTACTGTAACTATATATTTTTACCTCAATTTAATAATGCATCGGCTCTAAGTGTATGAATTGACGATATTGACATTTTCCTGCTTATGCCGGTTTTACCATTTATATATTAATACAGTAGTGCGCATTGCAGATGTCCTTGCTCTTTGTCTATTTATGCCTTAAAGTTACATTTGAAATTATAAATTACACACGTTATGCTGTTAACGTAGCATTTACACTCCGATAGACTGGTATTGGGTTTGACTCGATTACGTACGTACCTTGTCTATAAGTATTTTAGATACAATATTTTACTTAGCTAACAGTAACTCCCTCTTATATTACTTGTGTGAATAAAAGCATTAGAAATAAGTATCGCTCTAACTGCGCCGTAGTTATGCATTTTTTTCTTTCTGTAACAGGTTATAGCTTATCAAACAGCCTGCGTCTGATAAAGGTAACTTTAAGATATCTCCCTCCAATGTAATTTGCTATTACTATTTGACCGGGTAAACAAACAACTTCCATTCGCGAGTTGTTGAATAATTAATCTGATGACGTCTGTATTTAGTTTTTCGGGAGTCGCTTAGCTGGCCCGTTGCAAGCTAGTGCTTACGGGACTGTTTTTGGTATTCACAGCTCACCATCGGTTATATTGAAGTGTTGTTCATTTATCCTATTTTCAAAATGCGTGCTGGAGTTTGAGTTGGCATCTCTTCTTTGAATACGTAAACAAGGTATCTCTGTCCGTAGGCCATTACGGAATCCAAACTGCGTTGTTTATCTAATTGTTTACACATTTTTGCATAGATTGCAATTCAAAATATTTGCAAATCATGACTCATTAGGCTTCACATACAGTATCGAAACATTCTATTGCATCCATTTTTTGGGGATTGTCACAAAGGTTTAACCAATCCATTTAGTATGGTTCCTCTATTATAGATAGCGTTGAAAAGGTTTACTAGGATGCATATTCTGTTTTCCTCTAGTATTTTTATCATATTTGCATTCTTAATTGCCCCTTTCGCTTCATCTTTGGTGACACATGGCCCACTGGTAAATTTCGTGGTCTTCAAATTACTTCTGTATATATTGTCGTCATCTAACTAGTTTGTGGTTAATGTCCAGAATTATTTTACCATTCTGCTCTACCAAATTGCCAGCTCCCTTATACGGTCGAAACCTTGCTGCATTTTTTACTGTTTATGTAAACAAGACAAACCATGTTTTTATCGTATTCTTTAATTTCTGCACATTCCTGTGTATACAATTCTGCTTTAGTGTATCTTATGTTTCTTTCTATTTCCCTGTTGAGTGCCTTCTATTGATCTTAACCACTGCTCTAATAAAGTTTACTTCCATGCTATCTAACAGTTCGTGTGATCAATATTTTCTTCCGATCGCTCGATCACTTGAATTTTTTCTTTAATATTTTCTTTAAAATTTTATTTTTTCCTTCTGAGGTTTGCATAAGAACAAGTTAGTCTGTTCCATTTTCACATTTCTATCCATCTTTCTAGGGAATCTTTCTTAAATTCTTATTTATTCAAAACTATTCTTCTTCTATCTTGCAAGGTTTGGTGAAAGACAATATTGCCTTGGAACCCTTCATAAATTGTTATTTATCAAACCTAATTTTCTTACTTTCTAGGTTTGAACAAGAACAATGTCGTGCATTCCGTTGTCATATTTCTATCCATCTCTTCCTAGAATCCTTCTTAATTTTTTATTTATGAAACTTCTTCATCTTTCTTTCAGTGTTTGGACAAAGACCAGGTTGTCCGTTCCGCTTTCACACTTTTATCCATCTTTTCTCGCACTCCTTAAATTCTTATCTATCAAATGTCTTCTTCTTTCTTTGAATATTTGGACAAGGGCAAGGTTGTCCTTTGCCTTTTTACAGTTATATTAATTTTTTTTCGTAATCCTTTTCAAATTCTTATTTGTTAAACTTCTTCTTTTTCCTTTTAAGGTTTGGATAAAGACAAAGTTGTCAGTTTCGTTTTTATGTTTCCTGAAATTCGTCTTAAAATCCTATTTATGAAACTGCTTTATTTCAACGTTTGGAGGAACACAAGGTTGTCGGCTTCGTTTTTACATGTCTTCAATTTTTCTCAGGAATCCTTCGTAAATTCTTATTTATTAAACCCCTTCTTCATCTTCTTTTCAAGGTTTGAGGAAGGGCAAGATTGCCCTAGGATTCTCCATAAATTCTTATTTATTAAACCTCTTCTTCCTTCTTTCAAGGTTTGGACAAGGTTGCCCTTTCCATTTTACTATTTATATGAATCTTTTGCCGAAATTCTCCTTAAATTCTTATTTATCAAATATCTTCCTTTTAAGGTTTGAACAAGGACAATATTTTCCGTTCCGTTTTCACATTGCTAACATCTTTCCCGGAAATCCTCTTAAAATTCTTGTTTATTAAACCTTTTCTTCTTTTTTTCAAGGTTTGGGCAAGGCCAAGGTTGTCCGTTTCGTTTTGTTATTTTAAGATTTCAACAAAGACAAGGTTGTCTGTTTCATTTTCACATTTCTATCAATATTTCTTGGAATACTTCTTAAATTCTTATTTATCAAACTCCCTTATTTCAACGTTTGGACAAAGACAAAGTTGTCCGTTCCACTTTCACATTGATTTCCCAGATTGTCTCCTTAAATTGGTATTCATTAAACCGCTCCTTCTTCTTCCGTTCAAGGTTTGGAAGACATGATTGGCCTAGGATCCTCCACAAATTCTTATTTATTAAACCTCTTATTTCTTTCAAGGTATGGACAAGGGCAAGGTTGTCCGTTCCCTTTTTCTATTTGTATCGACCTTTTCCCGAAATCCTCCTTAAATTATTATTTATCAAACACCTTCCTTTTACGGTTTGAACCAAGTCATGGTTGTCGGTTTTATTTTCACATTTCTATCCATATTTACTGGAATTTTACTTACTTTTACTCCTGTTTATAAAAACTCCTTTATATCAATTTTCGGACAAAGACAAAGTTGTTCGTTCCGTTGTCACATTGCTTCCATCTTTCCAGGAAATCTTCTTTAAATCCTTATTTATTAAACCTCTTCTTTTTTCTTTTTTTCTTCGTCCAGTCAAAGTTTGCAGAAGGACCACCTTGCTCTAGGCTCCTCCATAAAATCTTATTTATAAAATCTTTTCTTCTTCTTTTCAAGGGTTTGACAAGGCCAAAGTTGTACGTTTTGTTGTGATATATATAATATATCTTTTTTTTTCAGAAATCCTCCTTAAATCGTTATTTATCAAATATTTCCTTTTAAGGTTTGAACAAAGACAAGCTTGTCGGTTTCAATTTCACATTTCTATTCATATTTTTTGTAATTCTCCTTAAATTCATATTTATCAAACTCCCTTATTTCAATGTTTAGACAAAAACAAAGTAGTCCGTTTCGTTTTCACATTGCTTCCATATTTCTCGGAAATTTTCCTTAAATCTTTATTCATTAAACCTCTCCTTTTTACTTTCACGGTTTGGACAAGGCTAAGGTTGTCCGTTTCGTGTTTTTATTTGTACCCATATTTTTACGAAATTTTGCTTACATTCTTATCTTTCAAACATATTGCTTTTAAGGTTTGAACAAGGAAAAGGTTGGCGGTTTTATTTTCACATTTATATCCATATTTCTTGGAATTTTCCTTAAATGAATATTTATCAAACTCCTTTATTTCAATGTTTGCACAAAGACAAAGTTGTTTGTTCAGCTTTCACATTGCTTCCATCTTTTCCTGAAATTCTCCTTAAATTGTTTTTTATTAAACCTCTTTTTCTTTCTTTCAAGGTTTAGAGAAAGACAAGATTGCCATAGGCTCCTCTATAAATTCTCATTTATTAAACATCTCTTTCTCCTTTCACAGTTTGGACAATGTCAACGTTGTCCGTTTCGTGTTTCTATTTGTATCTCTTTACGAAATCCTCCTTAAATTCATATTTATCAAACATCTTCCTTTTAAGGTTTGAACAAGGACAAGGTTGTCGGTTTCATTTTCACATTTCCATCCATATTTCCTAGAATTCTCCTTAAATTATTATTATTTATCAAACTTCTTCGTGAATTCCTATTTATGAAGCTTCTTTGTTGCAATGTTTGAACAAAGACAAGGTTATCCGTTCCGTTTTTACATTTCTTTTATATTTCTCGAAAATCCTACTTCAATTCTTATTTATTAAACCCCTTCTTGTTCGTCTTCTTTTTCTTCGTTTCAAGATTTGAGGAAGGATGAGGTTGTCGGTTCCGTTTTCATATATGTATCCATATTTTCTGAAATCCTTCTTAGATTTTTATTTAGCAAACACCATTTCAAGGTGTCGACCAAGACAAGATTTCCGATCCCCATTCGCATTTCCATCCACCTTTTCTTGTAATTCTTAAATTCGTATGTATCAAATCTCCTTTCAAGGATTAGACAAAGATATTTTCCTGTGACTTTTCTTAATTTTTTATTTATGAAACTTCTTCTTTTTCTCTTTTTCAAGGTTTGAGCAAGAACAAGGTTGTTCGTTCCGTTTTCACATTTCTATCAACCTTTCCATGGGATTCTTCTCAAAGTTTTGTCTATCAAGCTTCTTTCTTCTACTCCCTCTCAAAGCTTGAACAAGGATAAGGTTTACCTGTAATTTTTCGCATTTCAAACCATCTTTTCCTCGGATGGTTCGGATCTTTGCTTCGTCGAGATCTATATGCTAGATTTTTTTAAATGTTATAGCCTCCCATTCGCTGCACATGTCGCTTCCATACTTTTCCGTATTCTGTAATTTCTTCGTTTCATCGCCTCGAATATCCTTGTTTCATATGCGATCGACTCTTGTACAACCCTTGACTCTTCTAAGAATCTCCAATTCTGTTTCTTACAGCCTTGATTAGTCCGTTTAAGATAGTATAAGTGTAGGCACAGCTATAGCTTTGTAAAATATAACGCTCTGTATATTGATCCACATATGTGCTGAAATTTGCGTAATTTATTATGAACGTCACTTTCGTCTTGATAGTTCACGTTACACTTCAGGTAGTTAATACTCAATAGGTACCTACTTACTCTATTCGTTGGTTGCCTATACTTATCTTGCTCATAATACCTTCCTTCCCATTGGTTTTCTCAGTAAATGTTTTGGGGTTGCATTCTTTGTTTAACCTAAAAGGTGCTTGCTGGAGTTTCGTGTCCTTTATGGTGGAATATCATTAGGGCGTTTACGACTAGAAGAGTGTTAATATCAGTTTCCTAGTTTATTTTTATCACTGGATTGAACTGAGATCATTACTGGATAGTACATGTAAGAAAGTTTTTTATTAGGAAGCATGAATGCAATCTAGAAAAGCAATCTCAAAGCTTCGAGGGATTCACAAAATTGTGCGATTCTAAATCGAAACTGCGCTTCAGAACATTCGATTCAGCGTCGAACCAGCCGATAAAACGAGTGCATTTTCAGAAGGTTAGGCGGAAACCTCAAGCGTAGAGTTTAATTCTCCAGAGACGCTGGAATGTGAGACTAATTAAGGCTGAGGAGATTAATAACGCCATTCAATACCTGCACGTCCCGAGCTTTATGCAAACTCAATGCCTACACGTGTCTACACAGATAATGCAATTAGGGCTCTTTCACGGACCCGAGTTGGATTCGCCTTCCCTTTCAGCTCGACTTGCACCAGGGTTAGCAAAGAAAATTTCAAATTCAACTGATCGACAGGCTAATCAGGGTAATCCCCGATAATTTCAGATCGCGACCCTCACCCCTTGCTTGAGCAAACTTTTCATCTTGGCCCGATCAGGGTCGGGCACGATTTGGATGAAACCTAATTAGGGCTATCCGCTTATGCCTCGGGAAACTTTGCACTGATTAGGCCGGCTATAATTAGACCGGCTAATTACATTATGCAAAGCTTGGAGGAAAAAAGCGGCTTGATAATGGTACCGGATACTTCGTGTGACAAATCAGTGACCAGTTTTTTGGTGATTCGACAAAACTGTTGCAGTTTTTTTGGGATTCATGGACCGTGAGGTTCGAGGCCGTTTTTTTTTCGGCTAATGAGTCGCAGTATTCACTTTTGCTCGCAGAAGCCTAAACGTCGCCCTTTGCGAGGTCTTGGGATTCAAAGTGTGACGAGGAGAGTGGATCGGATGGTTCGAAGGCTGCAGGATCAGGTAAGATCGAAAGATCAAGAGTTCTCGTTTCCCTACGAAAATTGTGGAGCCAAGAAGCAGGTGTCAAGTAAAATTCATTTTCTTGTTTTTATGACACATTTAAAGGTTCTTATATTAAAAACTTGATTTAAATAAAACCTATTTTAAATAGCCTAAATCCTTACTTTACCTTATACGAATCTATAGTTACAATTGGAGCGATTCATTATGTCAAATTAGTTATAAATAAGTTATGTAATATTTGTAAATAAATTTTCGTAGTTCAGGAATCTGTAAAATCTGCTACGATGGGCACTTGGCCAGCAGTGCCAATATTCATGTATTACTGTACCAGTACTCGTAAGGAAAGCATAACCTTATTTTTTGCTTTTATTCTGAATGATTGGGATAAGTACACTACTAGAATTTATTTTTATTAATAAAAGCGGTTGCCCTGCTGTTAAAGTAAAAATGCAATGGGTGTGTGTGGCTCAAAGGGCGACGTCTAGTTTTATATCAGAATGTGGGTTCGACTTTCCAATCCAGTTTTACCAACCGAGAGGTTATTCTATATAGAAATTTTCATTTAAAGCAAACATTTCGAAATTGCAACTAGAACGATTTACTTTTAAACCAGAGTTTCCACTTAAAACTAAAAATATCCACGTTTTGACCCACATTTCCACTTTTTAGCTAGACATGTCCCCTTTTTAAGTAAAATTCATCAGATTTAAACTAGAAACCTGTATTTTAATCTAGACGTTTCTCGTAACCATGTACACTTTTTTTTATTAGTACTCAGCCGTTAAGCCAATTATAGGCGTCCTTGTACATTTTATGGGGACTCTCAACCCCACTAACGACTGCCATGATGTTATTATGACATCCGGGACCACCTATTTCCGTGGCAGCCGTACCACGAGGCGCCGGGAGAAGCAGCCGTGAAACTCCCATCCAAATTCTGACCAGAAAGAGCGTTGCTTAACTTTACTGATCGAACGTGGACGCTTGTTCAAGCTACACCACTCGGGACCTAAACTTTGAAACTATAAGCATTATCCACTGTCAAACCACAACTAAACTAGAAATTTCCAATGTTTAAACTAAACCTTCCACGTTTGCGCTAGAATTCGCTACTTTCAAAGTATCATTCTTCAAATTTAAACTAAAAATCGGCATCTTATACTATAAGTATCCACTTTCAAACCAGAATCTACACGAATAAAGAAGACATTTACACGTTTAATCTAATACTTATCAATGTTTAGCTAAATGTCGTTACTTTAAAGTAACGCTTTCTATTTTTAACTAAAAATTTCGAACAACCATCTGCGCTTTGAAACTATAAGTATCCGTCTAGTATCAAACCAAAATTGCAACAATTCAACTAAACATTTCCAATATTTCTTTTGTCAGCTAGATATCTCTACTTTTAGAGCAAAACTCAGCAGATTTAAACTAGAACTTGCTATTGTAACTTGAATTTTCAGAAACTGTCTACGCGTTAAAACCATCTGTATCCACCTAGTATCAAACCAAAATCGCAATAATTAAACTAGACTTGTTCAATGTTTACACTAAATCTTCCACTTTTAAACTTAAAATAGTTACTTTAAAAATACAATCCTCAAGCTTCAAACCAGGGACCGTTACTTTTAAGTAGTAACATTTCTAGTAACCATCTATACCTTAAATCTATAAGTATCCATCGAATATCAAAGTAGAATCGCCAATATTGAAGTAGACATTTCGAACGTTTAATCTACTTTTTCAGCTGCTCAGCTGGAAATCTCTATCTTCAAAGTAAAATTCTCCAGATTTAATCGGTATTATAACTAGAAATTTGTAATAATTATCTACACGTTGAAACTGTAAGTAGTCGTCCAGTTTCAAACCATAATTTCCACGTGTAAAATATAAACTTACACGTTTAATCCAACGCTTTTCACTTTAGGAATCAGCATCTTTAACTGAAAGTTTCTAGTAACCATCAACGCCTTGGAAATATAAATACTCATCCACTATAAAACTATAATCTCGACGTGTAAAGTAAAAATTACCCATTTTAAGCGAACACCTTCTACTTTTTACTTAGAAGTCGCTATTTTATTATAAAAATTTCAACTTTAAATCTATCAATTGATATTTTTAACTAAAATATGCTAATTACTATCTACGCGTTAGAACTATAAATATTCATCCAGTTTCAAACCTGAATTTTTATGTGTCAAGTATAAATTTACACGTTTAATTCAACATTTTTCCCTTTTTAGCTAAAAATCGCTACTTTATTATAAACGTTTCCACGTAAAGTTAAAAATCGAAATTTTTAATTAAAAATTTCTAGTAACCATCTACGTCTTGGAATTATAAATATTCATCCAGTATAAAACCATAATTTTCACGTGCAAAGTTGAAATTACCCATTTTAAGCCAACGCTTTCTACTTTTTACCTAGAAGTCGCTGTTTTATGATAAATATTCATCCAGTTTCAAATGCTAATTTTCAGGTGTAAAGTATAAACTTACACGTTTAATCCAACACTTCCACTTTTTAGCTAAAAGTCGCTACTTTATTATAAAAATCTCCTAGTAGCCCTCGACGCCTTGGAATTATAAATATTCATCCAGTATAAAACCATAATTTCCAAGTGTAAAGTAAAATGTATCCATTTTAAGCTAACGCTTCCTAGTTTTTACATAAAAGTCGCTGTTTTATGATAAAAATCGCAACGTTAAATCTATTAATCGATATTTTTAACTAGAAGATGCTAGTTACTATCTACGCTTTGGAACTATAAATATTCATTCAGTTTCACATCTTAATTTTAACGTGTAAAGTATAAATTTACACGTTTAATCCAACGCTTCCACTTTTTAGCTAAACGTCGGTACTTTATTATAAATATATCCACGTTAAATTAGTAATCGGCATCTAAAAACTTCTAGTAACCATCTAAGTCTTGGAATTATAAATATTCATCCAGTATAAAGCCATAATTTCAACGTGTAGATTTTTAGCTAAAAGTTACTATTTTATTATAATAGTCTCTACGTTTAATCTAGGAATCGGCATCTTTAACTTAAAGCTTCTAGTAACCATCTACGCTTTAGAAATATACATATTTATACAGTATAAAACCAGAATTTCGACGTGTAAAGTAGAAATTACCCATTTTAAGCTAAGATTTCTACTTTGTACCAAGAAGTCGCTACTTTATGATAAAAATCTCAAAGTTGAATCTATCAATCGATATTTTTAACTAGAAGATACTATGATTAAACTAGACATTTTTAATGCTTAAACTAAATCTTCCACTTTTAAGCTAGAAATCTCTACTTTTAAAGTTAAATTCTGTATATTCAAACTAGGAATCGGTATTGTAATTTTAAATTTCTAGTAATTATCTATGCATCAATGCTATAAATATCCATCCCGTTTAAACTATAATCTTAACGTTTAAAACAGCAAATGTTTACTTTAATTCTAAAATTTTCCAATTTTAAGCTAGAAATAGCTATGTTAAAGTAAAGATCTCAAAGTTTAAGCTAGCAGTCGGCATTTTAACTAAAAATGTCTAGTCGCCATCTACGCTTTGGAACTATAATATTCACACAGTATCAAACCATAGTTTCTACATGTAAAGTGGACATTTTCCATATTTCACCTAATGCTTTCCACTTTTTAGCTACTTTAAGTTAAAATATTCACTTTTAGTCTAAAAATCGTTATTTTTAACTAGAAATGTCTAGTTACCATCTACTCGTTAAAATTATAAGTAACACTGCAGTATCAAACCAGAATCGCCACGGTTGAACTAGAAATTTTCAAAGTTTAATCTAATTTCTAATTTTCAGGTAGAAACAGTTTCTTTAACGTAAAAATATCCACATTTAAACTGAAAATTGGTATTATTAACTGGGAATTTCTATGTTTTAAATCACCGCCTTCGCTGTGAAACTATAGGAATTCATCCAGTTTCAAACCAGATTTGAAATCACCACGACTAAACTAGAAATTTTTCTGTTTAAATTAAACATTTCCATTTGTTAGCTAGAAATCTCTACTTTTAAAGTAAAAGAGTATACGTTTAGATTATAAGTCACTACTTCTTAACTAAAAAATTATGTGTTTCAGCTAACCATCTCCACGTTGAAGCTATAACTGTCCATCTACTTTCAACCCAGAATCTCCACGTTAAAATTGCAATTTTCATGTTTAAACTAAACATTTCCACTTATTACCTGCAAATTTCTACTTTGAAAGCAGAAACGTTTACTTCTAAATTAAAATCGGCAATCTCTAAGTAGATATGTCCATGCTTTAGGTAGCCATCTGTACTTTGAAACGGTAAGTATTCGTCCAGTGACAAGTCTGAATCTCTACGTCTAAACTAGAAACGTCCACATGTAATCCAACAATTTCCACTGTTTAGCTTGAAATCTTTACCTTGAAATAAAAAAATCTACGTTGAAATTAGAATGTTCTGCGTTTAACCTAACAATCTCGATTTTTAGGTGGATTTTTTTTTTAATTTGTTTATTGGAGGAAACCCAGATACAGACATTTTTTAACAGAAAAATTTTTATATGGCAATAGAACTTGCCATCCATTCCTCACTAATATAAAAATACTAAATTAACTTAATCAAAGTTCACAACATAGTTGTTAGATTTAAAGGCAATGTAAATCAGGAAATGTTTCATGAAATAGGTGTTCATGTAATAGTTAGCCTAACTTTATTTTTGAATGTATGCTGAGAGTGAAAACATATGTCCAGGACATTCATCTTCTCGTTATACAAATCGCACATTCTCCTAATGGGATCTCTAATGCCAGCATTCGTGCGTGGCCGACTAAGATGTAACAAGCTCATGAGTCGAGTATTTCGTGAAGGCACTCTCAGTTCTATCAGTTGCAGTAAACATGGTGAATCAATGAGGTTATTACATATCTTATAGAGAGTCATTAAATCAAGCTGCAGACGTCGATCAGAAAGAGTAGGTAATTTGTAGTCAACTAACATTTGAGCATAAGAACGTTTGGTATCACTCATCCTATGGCTTAGCCGACGTAAACACTTTTTCTGGATGCTTTCAATACTTGCACTATGTACTTTATATAGAGGATTGCATACAGTGGTCCAATACTCTAATTGGGAACGTACCAGCGTGAAATAAAGAAATAAAAACGATTGAGGTTTTCGAAATGGTCGGCTGGTTCGAAATACGAATCCTAGCATAGAATATGCTTTGTTGACAATATTTTCGATATGTCGATCAAAGTGAAGCTTCGAGTCAAAGAGAATACCCAAGTCTCTTATGCTGTCTACACGCTCGAGGTAATAGTGACCAACCTAGTAATTATGGTAGTTTTAATGTTTTTAGTGAAAGTAATTTGTTTACATTTACTGTAACTAAGAAAGATTTTATTTTGGGTACAGAATGTATAAAACCTCTCCAAATCACGCTGGATTTGTAGACAGTCGTTGAGACACCGAACAGTGGCAAAGAATTTTATGTCATCAGCATATAAAAGGAAAGAACAGTGTTCGAAGCATTTGACTACATCATTGATAAATAATGTGAACAGGAGTGGGCCGAGAATGGAACCTTGGGGCACAACTGAGGTTGCCGCTTTCCGGTTCGAAATGCGTCCACAAACGGATACAGCTTGTTGTCTATTTTTTAAATACGAAACAAACCATCTCAGTAAGTTACCTCGAAATCCATTAAAAATAATCTTTTTTATTAAAATGAGGTGATCGACTTTGTCAAAGGCCTTTTTAAAATCACAGTAAATTGCGTCCACTTGATAACCACAGTCCATGTTGTGAAAAATAAAGTTAGAATAAATGAGCAAGTTACTTGTGGAAGATTTACCTTTAACAAAGCCGTGCTGCTGTTCAATAATTTGCGATGATAAAGCAGGATATATACAGTCATGAACCAGCCTCTCCAGAAGTTTAGGTAAGCTAGATAAAATAGAAATTGGCCTGTAGTTTTCAACTTTATGACGGGAGTCGCCTTTGTGCACTGGGATGATGTAGGCCAATTTCCACGTATCAGGAAAAGTGCCTTCCTCTAAACACCTGTTAAAAATTGAAGTGAGTGGAATGTACAGAGAGAAAGCAGTCTGTCTAAGAAAGTAATGAGGGATTCGGTCTGGTCCTGTGCCTTTCTTGGTATCTAGTGACTTTAATCCTTTTAGGACTTCTAGTTAATCTAAAACAATTTGATGAATAGACGCTAAGCCATAATCTTGTGCCCCCTGTGCCAGCTCATCGAGATTGAAAGAGTCGTCTATAGAGGATTGTTCAAATGTGGCTTTGAAGAAGGTGGAAAACATGTTACATATGTCTCGTGCATCATTGGATTTAGGCTCTGCGAACGACATAACACTGAGATATCCATCAGAATATTTCAGTGATGACACGTAAGACCAAAAGCTTTTAATGTTTGATTGCATAGATGTTTCTACAGTGTCGAAGAATGACTTGTGACATTCAATTCATACCTTAAAGTAAAAAACTCTTCACTTGAACTGATAATCGGCACTTTTAACTACAGATTTCTATGTTCTAAGGAAATATATGTATTCATTTAGTTTCAGAGCAGAATCCAACGCCTAAATTTCAAAATTTCCACGTTGTATCTAACAACTTAAATTTTTAGGTAGAAATCGATACTTTAAAGTAAGGAACTCTTTACTTAAACTGATAATCGGCATTTTTAACTACAGATTTCTATGTTCTAAGGAAAAATATGTATTCATTTAGTTTCAGAGCAGAATCCAACGCCTAAATTTAAAAATTTCCTCATTGTATCTAACAATTTATAATTTTTAGGTAGAAATCGATGCTTTAAAGTAAAAATCTTTACTTAAACTGATAATCGGAATTTTTAACTACAGATTTCTATGTTCTAAAGAAAAATATGTATTCATTTAATTTCAGAGAAGAATCCAACGCCTAAATTTAGCAATTTCCACATGTTATCTAACAATTTCTAATTTTTAGGTAGAAACCGATACTTTAAAATAAGAAACTCTTTACTTGAACTGATAATCGGCACATTTAACCACAGGTTTCTATGTTTTAAGCACAACTATTTATTCATTTAGTTTCAGAGCAGAATCCAACGCCTAAGTTTCAAAATTTCCACGTTGTATCTAACAACTTAAATTTTTAGGTAGAAATCGATACTTTAAAGTAAGGAACTCTTTACTTAAACTGATAATCGGCATTTTTTACTACAGATTTCTATGTTCTAAGGAAAAATATGTATTCATTTAGTTTCAGAGCAGAATCCAACGCCTAAATTTAAAAATTTTCTCATTGTATCTAACTATTTATAATTTTTAGGTAGAAATCGATGCTTTAAAGTAAGGAACTCTTTACTTAAACTGATAATCGGAATTTTTAACTACAGATTTCTATGTTCTAAAGAAAAATATGTATTCATTTAATTTCAGAGAAGAATCCAACGCCTAAATTTAGCAATTTCCACATGTTATCTAACAATTTCTAATTTTTAGGTAGAAACCGATACTTTAAAATAAGAAACTCTTTACTTGAACTGATAATCGGCACATTTAACCACAGTTTCTATGTTTTAAGCACAACTATTTATTCATTTAGTTTCAGAGCAGAATCCAACGCCTAAATTTCAAAATTTCCATATGTTATCCAACAACTCCCAATTTTTAGGTAGAAATCGCTACTTTAAAGTAATTAACTTTCTACTTAAACTGATCATCGACATTTTTAATAACATATTTCTATGTTCTCAGAAAAACTATGTATTGATTTAGTGTCAGAGCAGAATCCAACGCCTAAATTTAGAAATTTCCACATTTATCTAACAATTTCTAATTTTTACGTAGAAATCACTACTTTCAACTAAGAAATTATTCACTTAAACTGATAATCGACATTTCTAACTACAGATTTCTATGTTCTAAGCAAAACTTAAGTATTCGTTTAGTTTCAGAGCAGAATCCAACGCCTAAATTCCACATTTTATCTAAAAGTTTTTAATTTTTAGGTAGAAATCGCTACTTTAAAGTAAGAAACTCTTCACTTGAACTGATAATCGGCACATTTAACTACAGGTTTCTATGTTTTAAGCAAAACTATGTATTCATTTAGTTTCAGAGCAGAATCCAACGCCTAAATTTCAAAATTTCCACATTTTATCTAACAATTTCTAATTTTAGGTAGAAATCGCTGCTTGAAAGTAAGAAACTATTCACTTGAACTGATAATCGGCACTTTTAACTACAAATTTCTATGTTATAAGCAAAACTATATATTTATTTAGTTTTAAAGCAGAATCCAATGACATATTTATAAATTTCTACATTTTATCTAACAGTTTCCAATTTTTAGTTAGAAATCGCTGCTTTAAAGTAAGAAACTCTTCACATAAACTAATAATCGGAATTTTTACCTCCAGATTTCTATGTTCTAAGGAAAACTATGTATTGATTTAGTTTCAGAGCAGAATCCAACGTCTATATTTAGAAATGTTTGCATTTTATATAAAAATTTCTAATTTTTAGTTAGAAATCGCTAGTTTAAAGTAAGAAACTTTTTACTTAAACTGATAATCGACATTTTTAATAACATATTTCTATGTTCTAAGCAAAACTATGTATTCATTTAGTTTCAGAGTAGAATTGAACGCCTAAATTTAGAAATTTCCACATTTTATCTGACAATGTCTAATTTTTAGGTAGAAATCGCTACTTTAAAGTAAGAAATTCTTCACTTAAACTGATAATCGACAATTTTAACAACATATTCTATGTTCAAAGCAAAACTTAAGTATTCATTTAGTTTCAGAGCAGAATCCAACTCCTAAATTTAGAAATTTCCACATTTTATCTAACAATTCCTAATTTTAGGTAGAAATCGCTGCTTTAAAGTAAGAAACTATTCACTTGAACTGATAATCGGCACCTTTAACTACAGGTTTCTATGTTATAAGCAAAACTATATATTCAATTAGTTATAGAGCAGAATCCAACGCCTAAATTTAGAAATTTCTACATTTCATGTAACAATTTCCACTTTGAGGTAGAAATCGCTGCTTTAAAGTAAGAAACTCTTCAAATAAACTAATAATCGGAATTTTTACCTACAGATTTCTATGTTTTAAGAAAAACTATGTATTGATTTAGTTTCAGATCAGAATCCAATGCCTAAATTTAGAAATTTCCACATTTTATCTAACAATTTCTAATTTTCAGTTAGAAATCGCTACTTTAAAGTAGAAACCCTTCACTTAAACTGATAATCGACATTTTTAACTACAGATTTCTATGTTCTAAACAGAACTTGAGTATTCATTTAGCTTCAGAGCAGCATTGAACCCCTAAATTTAGAAATTTCCACATTTTATGTAACAATTTCTAATTTTTACGTAAAAATCGCTACTTTAAAGTAAGAAATTATTCACTTAAACTGATAATTATATATTCATTGACTATCAGAGTTGAATCCAACGCCAAAATTTTGAAATTTCCACATTTTATCTAACAATTTCTAATTTTTAGGTAGAAATCGCTGCTTCAAAGTAGGAAACTTGTCACTTAAACCGGTAATCGGCTTTTTAACTACAGATTTCTATGTTCTAAGCAAAACTATGTATTCATTTAGTTTCAGAGCAGAATCCAACTCCTAAATTATAAATTTATAAATTTTCATCTAACAATTTCTAAAACTAAAAATTTCTTGAGTTAGTCTAACAATTTCAAATTTTTAGGTAGAAATCGCTACTTTAACGTAAAAATCTCCACATTTAATCCGAGAAACGGCATTTTTATCAGAGAATTTCTATGTTTTAAGTAGCCGTCTGCGCAATGAAACTATGAATATTCAAACAATTTCATCCTAAATTTTACCAATACTAAATTAGAAATTGCCACATAATTATTATTAAGAAATACTTATGTGTAATGTAAGAATATCGACATTTAAACTACGAATCGCTATTTCTTAACTAACAATCCATATGTTTCAACTAAGCGCTCGACGTAGAAACTAGAGTTATCCATCCACTTTCAACCCCAGGTTTTCCACGCTTGATTTTTATATTTAAACCTAACATTTCTACCTTTTAGCTGAATATCTCGACGTTGAAAATGGATATTTTCACGTTTAACTAATAATTGTCATGTCTTAACTACACATCTCCGTGTTTCAGGTAACCGCCTCTACTTAGGCTATTCAGTTTGAAGCTAAAATCTCTACATCTAAACTAGAAACTTCCACGTTTATTCCAACAATTTCGACTTTTTAGCTTAAACACTACTTTCGAAATAAAAATGTCTAAGTTAAAACTTGAAGGTTCCACGTTTAATCTAACAAGTTCTATTTTCTAGGTAAAAATCGCTACTTTAAAGTAAAAATCTTTTTACTTAAACTGATAAAAATCTTTTTTTGCTAAAAATATTTATGTTGAATGTTTAACAATTAACCTAAAAATTCTCATTTTTTACTTTAACGTAAACATCACATTTAAACTGAGAATCGGCATTTTATCCTGGAATTTCTGTGTAGCCGTTCATGCAATGAAACTGTAGGTACTCGAACAGTTTCAAACCAGATTTTAATCAATAACTAAACTAGAAATTTCCATACAATTTGTTTAAGAAATATTTATGTCGATTGTAAATGTCGACGTTGAAACTACGAATCGCCTAAAAATTCATATGCTTCAACTAACCACTCTACGTTGAAACTATAGACATCCATTCACCTTCAACCCAGAACCTCCACGCTTAACTAGTGATTTTCACGATTAAACTAAACATTCTACCTATTAGCTAGAAATCTGGACGTTGCAAGTGGACATATTCACGTTTAAACTAAGAATCGGCATTTTTTAGATAGATATCTTTTTATTTCAGATAACCAGCTCTATTTTGAAACTGTAAGTATCCAGTTACAAGCCAGAATCTCTACGTCTAAATCAAAAGCTTCCAAGTTTAATATTATATGTCCACCTTTTAGGTACAAACCTTTTGGTTGAAAGATAAAATCCCCATGTTTGAACTAGGAATGTGTATTTTTAACTATACTTTGTTTTTGTTTGGGTAACCATACGGCATTAAAACTCTAAGCATTCGTTCAGTTTTAAAGCGGATTCTCCATGTCTAGACTAGAAATATCCACGTTTAATCAAAGAATTTCTGCGTTTTAGCTAGAAATGGTTACTTTAAAGTAAAAAGCTCTATATTTAAATTGAGAAATGAAATTTTTAACTAAAAATTTTGATATTTCAGTTAACCGTATTCGCAGCGAAACTATAAATATTCATCCAGTTTCCACGTTTAAAGATTTTTACTAGAAATGTTGAAAGAAAATATCCACGTTTTCAATTAGGTAACTATCTCTGCATTGCAACTATAAGTATCCATCCAGTTTCAAATCAAACTCCATGTTTAAAATAGAAAATGCCAGGTGTGCACTAAATATTTCCACGGTTATGCTAAAAATCTCCACTTTATAATTAAGAGTGTATACGTTTAAAGTAAACATCTTTCCATTTAACTGAAAGTTTCCACTGTAACAGCCTAATCTCTACTTTTAAACATAAAATATCTACATTTGAACCATAAATTCTGGTACTGCATTTTTTTTTCATTATAAAAGCCATGCACAAATGTTTGCTTTTCAATTAGAAATCTTGACGCTTCAATTAAAATACCTCGACGTTTAGTGAAACAATAGTCGAAAATATCGACCTAAAATCTAGAATTTTACTAAAAATTGTAACTTTTAAATAACAATAACAATTTTGGATTTGATTACGAAATTAAGGTAAACCTTCTAAATAAATCGAAAAACATTATTTTTCACTTGCACTCTATCAACAAGAATTAGAGTACCGAATCGTTCACTCTCTCCTAAGTCAGTAATTATGTGATAAAGCACGCAGAATTCTAAGCAGAGCAATCATCATTTTGAATATTCATCAACTGTAATTCGACAGTTAAAAACTTTAAAAACTGAACTTTAAACAATTAGCATTTATTACAGCTAAATCGGAGAAATACCTTAGTAAAAGTTTATAAAGGTTCGCATATTCCATTGCTCCTATAAGGTTTTGAAATTAGATCATTAAATGTTTCCATTAACCTTCAATTATCAAGATAATAGAGAATACAGGCGTTTTAATTGGAAACTCGCTTTATATGTAAATATGTTTCCACGTTAACAGTCTGTTGTTACAAGAAAAACTGGAATCCCATATCATTTGTACTTTTAAGATAATTTGGCAGAACTACCTTTAACATATTTATTTTACCTCTTTTTTATCAATGGCATCGTCAATTTTCTGTGTAGTATTTCTTTCTCACCAGTGCCTAGCGATCTGACGGTTAATTAAAAACAGTCTTCAAGATATTACAAAAATGTAATGTTTCGTTTTTATTTAAAGCAAGATTTTGTGTTCTTATTTTATAGACGAAGTCTAAGTAGTTTCCTTATTTACAAACCTACTACCTACTTTCTCCAGATTTAGTTCCAGAATCTTAACAAATGAAACGTTCAAAAATCTACCTGGAGAAAAGCAAGTTAAGATAAGGGTTGATTTTTGTGCCATACGCAAATACACATGAATATTGATAGCACTTCCGTTACACATAATAACTTTCGCGGATTCGAGAAAATTTTAGAGAAGGGGAATCTGGAACCTCAAATAACATCTATCGTTCAAGCTAACCTTGCCACAACTTTTTACCTTCTCCAGATGAACTTTCAGCATACTGAAGACAACAACTTAACCACTAAAAAAGGTACCTGGAGAAGCTTAAGTCGTGGTAAGATATAGCGTTTGCTTCACAAAGGCAGTTGCCTCACATCGCACTCAAATAACATCAACTAACAGGAAGAGACTTACAAAAGGGTCTGGAACAACGGCGCTGTCGTCATCCCCGGGAGAGCAACTCACGAACGTCTGATAACCGTGAAAGCACGAACTTGAGTGCGCGATTTCAGGGAAAATGCAAAGGCAATGCCTATATAGTTCATGGTCACCCCTACGGCGCAGGGATGACCAGATGACAAGATGGGATCGATAGAAGGGAGGAGCCTCCGTATTTTGGTCCTTCGAAAGACCCGGAGTCGCAACAGTTCCTTCTGGATGCGAGGGATTTTCGCACGCTCGGGGCTGGGAGAGGGCGTCGCGCCCCCAATTAAAATTTATGGATCTGCGGCCGGCGCGACGCACCTAATGCAACTATCGGATCTTCGATCCCCCAAACAATGAGGCCGGGGATTACCCGGATTTGCATTTCAAGCGTGTCCAAACAAGCTCCAGGTGATAAACCTGAGATAAACTAATAAATTGGGAAAGGATTGCCTCCTTCACCACCCCTGATGTTGCGAGTAAATGTACAACAAAGGCCGCCCGGCCTGAATTATTCATGAAATTTTGCTGAATCTGAGTATTGCGGATTCGCAGAATAGAAAGCTTCGCGGAAAACGTATCCATGATCGATTTGCCCAGGATATAGTTCGGAACTTGCGTACACATACGGAATTATTAATTTGGTTTGCTTTGCGCTCCGTTCGGTGATGTATGTCTCTACAAATTGAGAGGCGCGCTTTCTTTAAATTCCTAGCGCGCTTCCATTTCCTGTCAATCACCCTTTGTTGGAAAACGCGCCTTTCGGGGCCGCCTGCATGTTATTATTTCTGTGGAACAACCCGCTGAAATCTGTTTTTCCACGAAAACGTAGCTAGGGGCTCGAGCTCTGAGTGGCACACGCAAAAAAGGAAATTTGACATGGCATATCCATTTCTGTGTGTCTGCGACACTCTTCGACCTTCCGCAGTTTTTGTGTCTGTTCCCGGATTCGTATCTTAAGCTGTTCGTCGTTATATAAGAATCTACTGAAGCTTGAAATGCGATTGAAGAGTTCCTGCTGCACAGGTTCATGCAAGATGCAGATTCAGTTACAGGAATTCTGAGAGTTGGAGCTCTTAATTAATATATAAGAATTAAAAATAGAGACAGTGCCAGCTATACGCTTCCAATAATCAATAACACCAAACCAAACCAATGATAATTATAAAACTCTTCAAAACATGACAGAAAGCAATTTACGAATACCCAAAAATGCTCCTACGACCATTCCGTCAGCTACTACTCCGAAGGAGGGTAGTATTAACACTAAAATGATTACATTTAAATACAGGTTCCACCAATTTAATTAACCAATAACTTGCAATCCTAAACTGAAACATTTTCCGATATTATTCATATTTAACTTGCAATGAAGATAACCTCAAAAGTTGCTTTCAACAAACATAGGGTCTTTGATAAGTTATAACTTGCATCACTAAGTCTGGTATAAACCAGGCTATTTCAACATAGTAAAAATCTCAATAAACTGATTTTTTACATCTCACAAACTACAATCCAAATCCAACAACAGCAAAAGCGAAAAAAAAAATTCACGATCTGGTCCATTCTCACAATGAGGTGATTCAGTAAATAATTGTAAAGTAAACACTGTCTTCCTCATAAAAATTAACAATATTTTCCATACGCTACATGTTTTGGCTTATATATTAAACCATCTTCAGGCTAATGTCATTAGCCTGAAACAGTGTTTACTTTACAATAATTTAGCAAAAGCGAATTCAAGAAAAATAATAAAAGTAGCAATCGAAATAAAATCAAAGAAAATAAAATAAAAGCCTTTTGACCATTATCGGCTCAACGTGCTGTACTCCAGTTACAATTCTTCACTGATATAGTCTCCCGAGGAGGTACTGAGTTATCGGCACTCATTCGTCTATATTTCCATTAGCTCCACTCGAAATGAGAGATTTTCCAATATTTCTTAGAGTCATTTCCTAACATTGTGAGCTATTTGGACTAAGTACGTGCCTGTTAATTTTCAACTAATTTGCTATCTAAGCTTATGCGTTCATATCGCATTAAAAGAATCTAATTTTAAACTCACAATTCTACATTGTTCCACATTAATAGCCGCATAATTGTCTCACGCTTTATTTGCTTTTTTGTCCTTCTGTGGTCCAATTATCCTGCCGCAGCGACGACGCTGATGATGCAATTAAGAGAAATTTAAAACCTCCCGGGTTTTGCAAATTAGCACTGTCTGTCGAATTAAACAAACGGTTGCCCATTTTAACTGCCACACGCGATAATGGATTCCACCTCTCGGTTTTCCAAGTACGCTGCGTGGCTTTCAAAGCATTGGCGAAATTCCAATTGTAATGTGTCATTTTGCGGAACCTTGCGACCGGGCTCGTGATTCACCGCTTTTTTCACGTTTCACGGCAGATTTTAGAACCTTAAGTGCAGTTCCAAACTGTTTTATGCTGTGAGCACAATAAGGCAAAGAGGACTAAACTTCGCGCGAATGAAGAGCGTCACTCATTACCGATTACTGAACCAGTTAAGGTGTCGATTGTGGCCACAGTCAAGCGCGCTGCTGTGTAGCTTTATGTTTTCACACTCTATTGATTGTGTAATTATTTTCTACAGTGCCTGATTCTGAGATTCTGTTTCAGCCTGTCCGCAGCGGCCCAAAGCGGAATCTAGGATGGCACCAATACCACCAATAGCATCGTGTATTAAGACTAACTTTCGTTGGTATTCAGTTGCAATTTATATAATACGGTATTTATAGGAATACGAATATCACAACGTTGTGCTTAAACTAACAAACGTTTATTTAATTAGCAACTAACTTTGGCTCAACTTCATTTCCTGCTGTTTTATTTAGTTCAACTTCGCAGTGCTCTCTGCTGGGTCGCATATTTTTGGAGACGTTTACTATGATGTGTTTTATTATGTACGAAGACAGTTCGAGATAGCATACTTGAGGTTCAATGTTTTGATTTGTACACTTGAGGTTTACTATCTTTCCTATTTTTACCGCGGTTCCTCATTTTTGATATGCTTTTGCCGAATTGCTTACTTTAGTTTGGAATTTTGTAAATTGTTTTATGTGTTTCGTAATTGTAGTTATATTGTAGATTATCTATTTGGCACTTCCAGTAGTTTAAGAACTCAATAAACTTTATCTGTAATATTTTGGGTTTCTTTGAGTAAAGTATCAGTTAGTTAAGCAGTAAGAAACCGCACCCTTCAGGCGCGTTTAAGTTCAAAATTGTGTATAACCTTTGAGTGGACAATTATTAGGAGATTTTAAAGAGAAAGTTGCACTTTTGTAGCTGAAGTAATTAAGTCTCTAGTGGAGAAACTAGGAAGTGTGTTTGCACCAGACCTAATCCGCTTCAGCAGTGAATGAAGTGAATTTACTGAGCTAGGATTGAAAGTTACGGTGGATCGGGGGCTATGGTGAATATTAGAGAGTTAATAGCCAATACATAACGGCGAAGGCAGTAATAACCAGCCAAAAACATGGGTATATTGTATTCGATGTTTAACAATATGACGTTTGTTCCTGAACAAATACAGACCTAGGGGATTGTTCTCCCGCAGCTCCGTCCCGACGACTTCGGGCCTCAACAGTACACCGTTAAAACAACGTTTCTGCGCTTCCAAAGAAGTTTCTACGCCTACGCATATTGTGGCCTGATAAGCGCATACCAAGCCAATCCACCAAAGTAAATAATTGAAAGCACCACTTACCTGGTATGAGGGTACCATCTTGATTATCGGTGAGGTCCTACAAAACTGCCAGACGAAAATCATTGCTCCCATTCAGACCCTGGAGGCAGCCGCTAGCTTCCTGCGAGCTCCTTGCAGGAAAGATCTAAGACCGCCCAACTGACAATTTAACGTAGTAGCCCAGTCAACAAAGACCCGTTTTTAGCGTTTGAAAAAAATAAATCGGAAAGTTTTAAAATTTGGTGAGGATGTTTATTTGGGCGTACTATTGAATATATAAAAAGTTCCAAAATATTCAAGATGAGCCGGCGCCGCCATCTTGGGAAGAAGGTACAGTTTTACAGTTTTTGTAAATATCCTATGAAATATCAACTTTATCACAAAAACTGATCTTACAAAAATGAAAGAGCATTAAATTTTCTAAAAAAACACGTTATACATTTTTGTTATCAGTGGAATAGTTTTTTCGAAAATGGCTAGCGAATGTTGCGTGGATCGATAAATCGCTATAAACGCGGACAGGCTACGTAAATTATGTTCAAAATCACTACGGCCAAAACTGCATAGTGATCTTCTATCGTTACTCCAGTCCCCAGAATAGTACCAAAAAAACGGAGCAAATTCGTCGATTCTTGGTTAAAAAAATCGGTAGACATTAACTTTGAAGAACACATGAATGTCACTGTTCGACAGGAACCACTTTTATCAAATGAAAATAACAAAAGCAAGTTAATTGACATGCTAACAAAAAACTGAATGACCATGGGATTGCATGACGACAAAGCACTGATGACGCAGATTGTCTCATCGTTAATACTGCTATCAAAGCATCTTTTTCACATGAAAATGTAGTTATTATTGGTGAAGATGTTTACCTACTCATATTATTTACTGCACTAGTTCCATCACAAAATAAAATTTTGTTGGTCAAACCAGGAAAAGGCACAACTGAAACAAAAGTATATTCGTCACAGGAATTGCAATCATCGTGGCTTGGCAACAGCATTATCTTCTTACGTGCCTTTAGTGCCTTTAGGCTGTCTTACTCCAATCTCAACAATGGACCCAATTGCTCCAGAAAATTTGGTAAACGTTGTATTTTGCAAATGTACAACTGGGTGTGCAATATGTGTCGATGCAGAAAATCAGGAATTAATTGTACGGCAGTTTGTCATAATTGCCATGGAGGTTGTCTGAATGGCCCAACCACAGTCGACGATGACAATGAAGATGTCGATGAAGATGGAGATGATCAGAGCACATTAACGGAGTCGAGGCCAACTTCTCTTATAGAAGGTGTCGTTCTTCAATTATTGATGGATCCGTTAGATTTTCCTGAGGTGGTAGATGAAGTTATACTCGGACCCAGCCACATTGAAAAGAGAATGCACTCATAATGGAAATAATCAAGTGAGTATATAATATATAATATATGGATTTTAAACAACAACAATCTACAACTCCAAACTTGTTTCGTACGTTAGGATTATTTATTGTTTAATTATTTATAGCCCATATTTTCTATAATATCAGTGTCCTAAAGATAGTTTTAAATAAACCGAAACGTCGACAAAAACGTTTTAACAATTATGATCCAAAATCCCAACAACAATCCAACTTATTGAATTAGAAAGGATCACAAATAACCAATTTATTAGTATATAAAATTTTTAAAATAATTTTTTAAATAATCTTTTTTTCTTACAGAACTATAAAAATTATCGCCATCGAAAATACGAAATATTTTGGAGCAGAAATTTGGATAACGTCATTCCACTGCCTGCGTTAGAGCGATTTATCGATCCATGTAAAGTTCGCTGGCCATTTTCGAGAAAACTGTTCCACTGACAAAAAAATGTGTTTTGCGTTTTTGTGGAAAATTTAATGCTCTTTCATTTTTGCAAGAGCAGTTTTTGTGATAAGATTGATATTTCATAGGATATTTGCAAAAAACTATAAAACTGTACCTTCTTTCCAAGATGGCGGCGCCGGCTCATCTTGAATTTTTCGGAACTTTTTATCTATTCAATAGTACGCCCAAATAAACATCCTCACAAAATTTTAAAACTTTCCGATTTATTTTTATTATATTTCCTTCGTTGACTGGGCTATAGATAAGAGTCTATAGAAGCTATTTTCCCTCCCGCAATGTTGCTTACGCAAGCGCTTTAGTGAAGTGATTTAACTTGATTAAGGTTTCCTTTCGCGAGTGAAATGATAATTTAACGTTGTATTTTTATATCTATAGCCTTAGTTGGTGGATAGGAATTATTCGATACTCAAAGATTTTTATATGAATCAAAGTTGTTACTCTGCTTTTACTGCAGTGTATCCACAAATCGAATTATTGATGTTATAATATCCAGGAACAAACTAAATTTCCAGTAGCCATTGCACTTCTAGGGAAGCATATCATGATATTGGAAGAAGTTATAAAGCCATCTGTTTCGATGTTGAAGTTCCTCTTCTTCTCATACACACCACAGCGTGTGCTTAATAGTTTCTAGAAATATTTAAAGTAGTTTACACTTCTATGCAGTGAATTTTTATCATAAGAGGTCGATGAAGTATTTAGACAACAGCGGAAGGGGATGACATTCTAATCCTGAATAAGAAATTATTTAAAAACTAACAAGTTGAGGAATTAGCATGAAATTTTGTATTTATTGAGTTTTCAATTTAAAAGGCTTTCGTATTTCAAATAATAGACAGAGATTGAAAATTTGAAAATGTCCGTTAAATATGACCACGATATCTGTTTTATAATTTAACGTTTTTACTTTCCCATACCCATAGGTATAGGGAAGTCTTGGAATCATGAAAATTTTGGAAATCGAGATTTTCCCAGAAATATCCGTTTTGGGCCTCTAGGAACCCAAAAAAGTGGTTTTTAAAAAATGTCTGTCTGTGTGTGGGTGTGTGGGTGGGTGACGCTCCTACAGCCGAAAGTATTGCTCCGATTTTGATGCGCTTTGGAATGCGAGGGTGTATCGAAAATTCATCGACAAAATAAGCTTTTCAAAAAAATCCGAAACCGGAAGCGGAAGTTACGCATGTTTTTTTGGTATCACTGATTTCGTGATTAAAATTTTGAAAATTTTATCGCGGATAACAATAGAGGGTCATAAGACAAATCTGTTAGTTTTTGCCGAATTCGCTAGGTTTAAAATGAAGGGCGCTATGATTTTTTGAAAGTTTTGAGTTTAACGCCCTATTACTCAAAAACGAATGAATCGATTCAATTGATTTTTTTTTCTGAATAGTATATGAAGGTTAACATAAGGTGATATAAAAAGTGTTTTGAAAAATATTAAGGGGCCTAAATTACAAATTTTCAAAATTTTGGAAATTTTCTAAAAATCATTTCTCAAAAACTGACCACAGGAATTTGTTTAAACTTCATACACTAATAGACCCCGAAAAGGGCTATCGATTTTTTTTTTTTTTAATCTTATGAATTATTTGTGGCGCCCTCTACGAAGCTTTGAAGTTTGAAAATTTAAACCCCTTTAATTAATAAACAAAACAAGATAGGTAGCTGGGGATATGCAAAAAAATATTACACTCGTGGATATATGTAAGCGCACCTGCCCCCTCCCCCCTCTATTTTTGAAAAATAATTTTTTTATTCTAACTGAACAGAATCGCCTGGAGGCTGTGGAAATCAGGCGTCCGTTACGTTATTTTGCTGGTTCCATCCCTTATGTTAAGCGCAGAACTGAGACAGCAGTTTCCGCTTTAAGACAGCTTAGTCATGCCACTTAACGGGATGATAATTCGTCACTGTGTGAGATGCAGCCTCACATCCCTTAATTATTTATAGGCTTGGACCCACAGCGACGCAGTAAGTGAATCTAACAAGTAAATGCAGACTGGTTTATTACAAAAATAATTGTTCTATATATACAAACAAATTTGCTTAGATCATAGTAATATACAAAGTTCATTTCTAATAACAGGTGCAATGTATTATATTCAGTAGGTTAATTTACTAGTATTGCAAAACAATACTCAGCGGTTTTGCTTCCGTGATATGATATGGACTCCATGAACTCGAGCGTCTTTTATGCTGAGCTGCGATTGTAGGCATTTAAACCTTGTCACGGCCTTGCGTAATTGTGTACGCGAAGCCGTGTAAAAATGCTGAGCGGCGACTGCGAGGTGTTTAAACTTGACTGTGAGTAGGTCGCCGCGCTTGCATAATGCAATATTGCGTTTTTGGTGGCTTTTAACTTTTAGAATGTTTCGTACAATTTAAATGAATAATTATAAATTTATATCTGGTTAATCTGTTAAAGACAAGATTAAACATATTGCCAATTTTAAGCCACAAAAAAGCAAACCGATAAATTATATTGTTTCTTCGAGATTGAGCGTTTTGAGAGGATATTCTTCTGCCTGGGGTTGTGCGGGTGGTGGCTTCCTTCGTGTTATTCGTTGCCGAATGTAGTAGATAGCTCCTAGTAGGGCAGCGGTTCCCAAAAGGCTGCCTGTGACCCCAATAGACAGGTGAGAATGATGTCGGATGGCTTTCCAGGTGAAGTTTTTTATATGCTCCTGGAAATCTAACTGCGATGCTTGTAGGTCTTCGAAGTGGTCTGACTGAGTTAGTACAGGTTCCTCTGCGATTTCTGAAAATGAGTTTGTTGTGATTGGGTTGGTAATATTGATACTGATAGCCTTGGAGTATCCAGCCAGGATCTTGTATTTTCTGTTGTGCCTTGGGGTTAATGTATTCCTCGCAGTTTGGATGATGCAATCCGATGAAATTTGAATGACACCTGTAGTGTTGACGGTGACTTCTTCCCTGTTTCCACTACAAGTGATTGCTATGCGGGTTGGCTTACTGACTACAAATAGCCAGGTGTTTTCCATGTACAATTGTTTCCAAATAATGGACTGGATGCGATGTCTTCGTAGGAGACATTGACTGGTTTCTACTCGGTGATATATATCGTTAATGATGCAGTTTGGGTTGTTTTCAATTCCTTTAACTACCGTTGGACTGCAAACATAGGTAGTGGGAGAAATTTGTAGCTCTTCTTTGAATTCTTCATCTGTTTCGTGGAAGTACATTTGTAGGTTGTAATCCACAGCGAAGATTCCTTTCGGCACATCGATCATCCAGTAGGATCCATTGCTGATTTGGAGAGGAATTGGTGTCACTTTAATTAAGGAGTATTCCGTTTTTTCCACTATGATGAAATACCCTTGGACGTTGATGTAGATGTCGTCATGCCCAATGTCAACCTTTAGAATTGGCGTTGGTAATATCTCCAAATTTGGTGAAAGTTTACTGGTTGCATTAGCGAGGATCTGTTTAATTTGAGCAGGTGTTATTAGCTCGTACAGATTACCTTGCTGGAAGTGAACGTTTAAGATGTGAATATGGTAGTTGCACAGTTCACTAATTACATTTGTGGCGACTTGGTACACACTGATGATGTGAATATTTAGTCGGTTGGAGTCGGTTGCTTTATACCATTTGTCCATGTTGTTAATGGCCTGGATTCCTTGGTTTAATTTTTCTTGGAAATGTTCCAGCTTCTTGTCGATTCGTTCTTCGGTTTCATTAAACCTGGAAAGTGCTGATAGCAAGAATTTGGATTGTTGACTGTCCATTTTTATTAGTTCCTGTTGATTCTTGTCTAGGCTGTCTATATCTTGATAGACTTCATCGTTGACTCCAAAAATTGATGTTAATACTGTGCCAAGGACTCCTCTTTTTTCTCGTCTTGTTATTATTTCTTCCATACCATCTCTAATCCATTCCATATGCTTTTTTTGTTCCAGAAGATGATGCACCAGTGTCTTGCATAATGTGTCTTCGGACAGTTCTTTTGCAGAGTCGCAGAGATTGTCGAATTTGTCTACCATGTCTGTGACTGTTTCGAAGTCTTCTTCGATCTTCCCCCTCTCGAACTGGATTTCGATCCGGAATGTTCCTCTCTCAATCTTCCCGTGTCCAATGTGTTCTACATAGTACCCGCTGTCTGGTTTTTGGATATTAAATTCTGCTTTACTTAATGTATTGGTGGTAAGAAGGGTAAAGATGAGTAACAGCAGTTTCCATTTGGACGCGACAGATTTCCTTGGTGCTGGGGATGATCGTGGCTGGATAATGTTAGTTGAAATTTTATCTTCTGCCTCTGGTTCCTGCGATTCCTCGGTAGTTGCTGGTAATGGAATGATGCTGCCTATGGATCGTTTTAGCTGATGTCCTCCTGATTTCTGGAGCGTCACTACTCGTACTGATCCATCGGCTGCTGGATGAGTTGCAGTGACTCTTGCTAAAGGCCACTTACTAGGATTGATACTATCTTCTTTGATTAACACTAAATCTCCAACTTTAGTGTTCTCCAATGGTTTCTTCCATTTGTTTCGTTGCTGTAGTCCATGAAGGTAGTCCGAGCTCCATGATTTCCAAAAATCTTGCTTGATCTTTTGGATTATCCTCCAACGATTCGATAGATTTGAAGATATTGGAGTGTTGATTGGGTCTGGTGGCGATATGATTTCCCTCCCTATTAGGAAATGGCCTGGCGTCAGAGCAGTTGTGTCCTCAATATCGTTGCCTTGTGGACATAGAGGACGTGAGTTTAGGCAGGCCTCAATTTGGCAGAGAAGAGTTGTTAACTCTTCAAAGGTAAGAGTAGCGTGGCCAATAGTTCTCTTCAGATGATGCTTCATTGATTTTACCCCTGCTTCCCATATCCCTCCGAAGTGAGGGGCTATTGGAGGGATGAAGTGCCATTGGGTACCACCGGTTGCTAAGGTTTCTTGGACAACTGGGCCTTCAATTGTTTGGCGGGTTTCCTTGTCCAACACTTTTCTTGCGCCAACGAAGTTTGTTCCGTTGTCGCTGTATAGGTGTGCACAGCGTCCTCTTCGGGCAGTAAACCTCCTGAAGACTGCTAGGAAGCTGTTGGTTGTCATGTCGCTGACGGCCTCTAGGTGAATTGCCTTGGTTGATAGACAGACAAAAACAGCAATGTACCCTTTGTGCGAAGAATGCCCTCTTCCCTTGGATGTTCGGATCTGTATTGGGCCGGCGTAGTCCACTCCGGAATGGAAGAATGGAGGAGTTGAATTCACTCTGGTTGATGGAAGATTTCCCATCAGTTGCTGTGCTGCCTCTGCTTTGTATCGTAGACATCGGAAACACTTCTGGATGCTGGAGCTGACTGCTTTCTTCGCGTTGATGATCCAATATTTTCTTCGGATATATGAGAGAGTGAGTTGGGTGCCACCGTGCAGCGTGCGTAGATGCGCCTCTTGGATTATTAGTTTGGAAATATGACTGGAGTACGGGAGTATGATTGGGTGTTTTTCATTGAAGGACAAGGTGGAATTTTCTAATCTTCCTCCAACACGGATTATTCCATGCTGATCGATGAAGGGATTGAGGTTGGCAAGCTTGTTACTGGAACTCACATATTTGTTCTGCCGGAGTTGAGATCCTGTTGCCCTCAAAATAGGATCACTTCCTTGGATGACCTTAACGAGTAGGAGGATGGTGTCGTCCATTTCCTTCACTGATAGGCATCCTGATTGAGTGGGAAGTCGCTTACACTTGTTGATGAATCTTCGGCAATGTGACATGACTCGTACCATTCTTGTTAGAGAAGAAAAACGATGAACGACTTCGTTCTCGTCTTGATGAATGGTAGTTTGATGCACAGTGTAACTTCTTGCTTCTTCCTCGGTGGTTGCGGTGTCTGGTTGACACGGCCATGAACTCTTGTTAACTAGCCAGCTCGGTCCGTCCCACCATAGGAGATGATTCTTTAGTTTTTCTGGACTAGTGCCTCGGGAGATGACGTCTGCAGGATTCTCTTCGGATTTGACGTGGTTCCAATGTTGAGCCGGAATTAGATTGTTGATTTCGGCTACTCGATTCGCGACGAACGTCTTCCATCGTACCGGGTCTCCTTTTATCCATCCTAATGTAACCATGGAGTCGGTCCATGCGAAGATAGACACCTTAGGAAGGTCTAATGCTGCAATTACCCTTTGAAGTAGATTGGAAAGGAGTACTGCTGCGCAGAGTTCCAGTCTTGGTAATGTCGTCTTGGCTCGGGCTGGTGCCACCTTGGATTTGGCTATTAATAAGGATACCTTGACTTGGCCGGATGATGTGGTGACTCTGGTATAAATCGCGGCCCCGAAAGCTCTTTCGGAGGCGTCACAGAATCCATGCAGCTCTACTAGAGATTCCCTTTTGATAAACAACCACCTTGGTAAGGTAATTTCTTCCACTGCCTTGAGTTGAGACCTGAGCGTCTCCCATTTGCCTTGGATATTTTCAGACACTGGGTCATCCCATTTGATATTTTCGAGCCATAGTTCTTGGATGAGTAGCTTGGCAGTGATGATGACGGGTGCTAACCATCCCAATGGGTCGAAAATTTTGGCAACTTCGGATAGTATGGTGCGTTTGGTGGATTCCTGTTGCTTAACGTCTACCTTAAAACAGAAAACATCTTCATATGGAGACCAGTGAATGCCCAAGGACTTTTTTACGCCGTCTTCACTTATTTCGAGGTATGTTTGTTCCTTTAACTCTTCTGGGAGTTCTTGAATGATGGCTGACTCGTTACTGCACCATTTATGTAGAGTAAAGCCTCCACGCTTTAGTAAGGAAATGAGCTGACCTTGTTGTTGGATCGCTTCTTCCACAGTGTCGGCCCCAGAAAGCACGTCGTCCACGTAGAAATCTTTCTTCACTGCTTCTGAAGCTAATGGAAATGAGACCTTTTCGTCCTCTGCGAGTTGATGCAAGGTTCGAATGGCAAGATAGGGAGCTGATGCGGTTCCATAAGTGACGGTGCACAGCTTATATTCCCTGATTGGCTGTGATTTGTCGAATCTCCATAGGACTCTTTGGTACTCCTGGTCTTGGTTGTTCATTCTGATTTGTCGGTACATTTTTTCAATGTCTGCAGAAAAAACAATCCTGTGCGTTCTCCATCGAAGTAGAATGTCGACCAGTTCTTGCTGAAGTTTAGGTCCAGCGTACATCATCTCATTTAAGGATTTTCCGTGAGAGGCCTTGCTAGAGGCATCGAAAACGACACGAAGCCTGGTTGATGAATTTGCTTCTCGGATGACGCCATGGTGGGGAATGTAATACTTGCCGTTATTCTCATCTTCCTTTGCCACCTTTTCCATATGTCCTAAATCCAAGTATTCTTGCATGAATTTCTTGTATTGGACTGCTAGATCTTGATCTTGTCCTAATTTTTTCTCCAGATGTATGAATCGTGCCAATGCTGAGGGTTTGGACCTTCCCATGTGTACTGGAGTTTGTTTGAATGGAATCCTTACTACGTATCTTCCATCTACGTCTCGCTGGACTGTGTCTGTGAATTTATTTTCACATACCTGATCATCTGGGGAAGGTTTCCTTTGAGGAGAAGCCTCTTCAATGTTCCAGAATTTCTGCAACTGCTCATCCTCTTCAATTTTGGCAACCATGGTGTTGACCTTAAGGCTGGTGGGAGGTCGTCTTCCCATGGTTCCTGATAAGATCCATCCCAATTCGGTATTCTGTCCTAGGATGCCATCTTTGGATTTCTTGATTTCTTCGAGAATTATTTGGGAATATTCTTCAGCGCCTAGAAGTATATCTATGGGGCCAGGTCGGTTGAAGGTTGGATCGGCGATGAAGACATGTTTCCAGGCATCCATTTTTATGTTCGGAATGGGTGATGAAGGCATGGTTTTTGTAAGTTTGGGAAGTACCAGTAAAGTAACAGGTAAGGAAAATTTACTTGGAAATCTTGGCGTAATCAAACCGGTGATTTTCCATTTTGCGACTTTTGTTTCGCTGTTCCCAATTCCGGAGATTTCTGCTCGAACCTTGGTCCTGGGTAACGCTAATAATTCGGCTGCGGCTTCGGTGATGAAGGAACCTTGAGACCCTGGATCTATCAAGACCCTCAAGAGATGAGTCATCCCGGATGCTGCCTTAACTTGAACCGTTGCTGTGGCCAGTAGCACTTGGCTCTTCTTTGCGCCTAGGTTGGCGGCAATGATTGTGGGTTTTGGCTTCTTCTCTGGAGCGTTGGAGGTCTGCATGGCTGCTGCGTGAGAAAACGTCTTCATCTTCGGAGCAGGTATCGGCTTTGATGGCGGCTGTGCCTTGTGAAGCAGAGTATGGTGTGGAAAGCGGCAGATTTTGCAGTTATAATACGAACGACATTGTATATTAGAATCGTGTCGCAAACATCGAAAGCACAATCGGTAGGTTCTTACCACTTCTTGCTTTTCGTGGGTGGAGAGCCTCTGGAATTGACCACAGTTATCGATGTAATGATCCCCATTGCACATCTTGCAGTTGAGATATCCGGCAGCGTAATTTTTCTGTGGCTTGTCCTGAGTTGGTTTTCGAGCTCCATCAATGGATTCCAAGGATTGGAACCGCATTTGTAAGAAGGCCATTAGAGTTTGGTGATCCTGAACTTCATTTGGGCACTGAAGCGATTGCTCATATAATTTGTTAGTTTCAGGATCCCATTTTCGAGTAATAACTCGGTTAATCCACGGACCCCAGCTGTCGGTGGAAATGCCCAAATTTTTGATTGCTTCCACACATTCCTTAGTGGAGTCATGCAATCTTTTCAACCCTTGGGCTGATTCCTTGGAGAGGACCGGCTGATCGAAGATGGTGTCTAGCAATTTGGTTAGAATAAGGCGATTATTTTGATACCTTTGTTGCAGCAAATTCCAAGCGGTGTTGTAGTTGGCTTGAGTCACTGCGAGATGCTGGATTAGTCGGCTGGGCTCTCCCTTGACATGCGTTTTTAAATACTGCATTTTGATGACATCATCCATGTTTTGGTTGTCATCTACTAATTTGGTGAATAGGTCCTTAAAAGTGGCCCATTCCTCATAATTTCCCTCGTATATGGGGATTTTAACTTGAGGAAGCGAGATGGCTGATGCTTGCTCGTTCCTTGTTGGTGCTTGTAACAAATTAATTAAATTTCGGTACCTGTCTTTCAACGTAGTAAATTCAGGACTGAAGTGCGTCTGGTTTGAATCCATCTCGTTAGACATGACTTCTTCGTCCATCTCGATCACCCGGTCCCATTCTTCCTTTAATTCCCTCTTTGTGATGGCGGGCCTTCCGAGTGCTTGTTCCAGTTCGGCGTCGTCCAAAGATTGCTTAAAATTCTGCATCCGAATCTGCAGTTTTCGGATACGAACCTTTTGCTCGGGATTTACAACTGTCTCCTCTCGCCTCCTAGTTTCAGAGGGGTCGGGATTTTCAGTTGCCTTTAAACAGCTCTGCAAATAACTTTTTGCTTCGCAGTAGATGGCTTTAATTTGTTTGTAATACCCTGTGGTAAAATAATTATGTGTAGGAATACTTAGCTGCACCATTTTGGCGTGATTTTTGGTCACGGCGTTCCAAGTTTCGTCCAGCGTCTTGTTTCGGCTGGCGATGTAAGCTTCTGTTTTTCGGCTGGCAGGGTCCTTTTTGCTGTTGGAAAATACCTGCGTGATCTTCTGGCCGAGTTCTTCTTGGGCGACAGCTAGCTGATTGAATTCCTCCATATTGTTTGCCATTTTCGGGGAACCGGGTGGGTTGGTAGATGTTGTTTTCTTCTCGGGATGTACCTCTTCTTAGTTGTAGACAGATCCGGCTCGAAGGACCATGAACAGAATCGCCTGGAGGCTGTGGAAATCAGGCGTCCGTTACGTTATTTTGCTGGTTCCATCCCTTATGTTAAGCGCAGAACTGAGACAGCAGTTTCCGCTTTAAGACAGCTTAGTCATGCCACTTAACGGGATGATAATTCGTCACTGTGTGAGATGCAGCCTCACATCCCTTAATTATTTATAGGCTTGGACCCACAGCGACGCAGTAAGTGAATCTAACAAGTAAATGCAGACTGGTTTATGACAAAAATAATTGTTCTATATATACAAACAAATTTGCTTAGATCATAGTAATATACAAAGTTCATTTCTAATAACAGGTGCAATGTATTATATTCAGTAGGTTAATTTACTAGTATTGCAAAACAATACTCAGCGGTTTTGCTTCCGTGATATGATATGGACTCCATGAACTCGAGCGTCTTTTATGCTGAGCTGCGATTGTAGGCATTTAAACCTTGTCACGGCCTTGCGTAATTGTGTACGCGAAGCCGTGTAAAAATGCTGAGCGGCGACTGCGAGGTGTTTAAACTTGACTGTGAGTAGGTCGCCGCGCTTGCATAATGCAATATTGCGTTTTTGGTGGCTTTTAACTTTTAGAATGTTTCGTAAAATTTAAATGAATAATTATAAATTTATATCTGGTTAATCTGTTAAAGACAAGATTAAACAGACATTGAGGCATTTAAACGTTTAGGCACTTATACATTTAGACATTTAGGCGTTTAGGCATTTAGGCATTTAGATATTTAGGCATTTATACATTTAAACATGTAGGCTCTTTTCCATTTATTCTTTTAGGCGTTTAGGCTTTTAACCATTTAGGCATTTAAGCATTTACGCAATTAGGTGTTTAGACATTTAGGCATTTAGGCATGTAGGCATAAAGCATTTAGGCATTTAGGCATTTATACATTTAAACATATAGGCTCTTATCCATTTAGGCATTTACTGATTTAGGCTTTCAATTATTTAGGCATTTAAGCATTCACGCAATTAGGCATCGCATCGCATCCTATCCCATCCCATCCCATCCCATCCCATCCCATCCAATCCCATCGCATCGCATTTCAACGCATCGCATCGCATCCCAACGCATCGCATCGCATCGCATCGCATCGGATCGCAACGCATTGCATCGCATCGCAACGCATCGCTTTGCATTGCATCTTATCGCATCGCATCTCATCGCATCGCATCGCATCGGATCGCAACGCATCGCATCGCATCGCATCGCATCGCATCGCATCGCTTCGCATTGCATCTCATCGCATCTTATCGCATCGCATTTCATCGCATCGCATCGCATCGCATCGCACTGCATCGCATCGCATCGCATTGCAACGCATCGCATCGCAACGCATCGCATCGCATCGCAACGCATCGCATCGCATCGCATCGCATCGCAACGCATCGCATCGCAACGCATCGCATCGCAACGCATCGCATCCCATCACATCCCATCCCATCCCATCCCATTCCATGCCATCGCATCGCATCGCATCGCATCGCATTGCATCGCAACGCATCACATCGCATCGCATCGCATCGCATCGCATCGCACCGTTTTGCATCGCATACATCCCATCGCATGGCATCGCAACGCATCGCATCCCATCGCATCGCATCGTATCGCATCGCATCGCATCGCTTCGCATTGCATCGCATTGCATCGCATCGCATCGCAACGCATCGCATCGCATCGCATTGCATCGCATCGCATCGCATCGCAACGCATTGCATCGCATCGCATCGCATCGCATCGCAACGCATCGCATCGCATCCCATCGCATCGCATCGCATCGCATCCCATCGCATCGCATCGCATTGCATCCCATCGCATCGCATCGCAACGCATCGCATCGCATTGCATAGCATCGCATCGCAACGCATTGCATCGCATCGCATCGCATCGCAACGCATCGCATCGCATCCCATCGCATTGCATCGCATCGCATCGCAACGCATTGCATCGCATCGCATCGCATCGCATCGCAACGCATCGCATCCCATCGCATAGCATCGCAACGCATCGCATCTCATCGTATCGCATCGCATCGCATCGCATCGCATTGCAACGCATTGCATCGCATCGCATCGCAACGCATCGCATCGCATCGCATTGCATCGCATCGCATCGCATCGCAACGCATTGCATCGCATCGCATCGCATCGCATCGCAACGCATCGCATCGCATCCCATCGCATCGCATCGCATCGCATCCCATCGCATCGCATCGCATTGCATCCCATCGCATCGCATCGCAACGCATCGCATCGCATTGCATAGCATCGCATCGCAACGCATTGCATCGCATCGCATCGCATCGCAACGCATCGCATCGCATCCCATCGCATTGCATCGCATCGCATCGCAACGCATTGCATCGCATCGCATCGCATCGCATCGCAACGCATCGCATCCCATCGCATAGCATCGCAACGCATCGCATCTCATCGTATCGCATCGCATCGCATCGCATCGCATTGCAACGCATTGCATCGCATCGTATCGCTTCGCATCGCATCGCATCGCATCGCAACGGATCGCATCGCCTCGCATCGCGTCGTACCGCTTCGCATCGGATCTCATCGCGTCTTATCGCACTGCTTCGCATCGCATCTCATCGCATCGCATCGCATCGCATCGCATCGCATCGCTTCGCATCGCTTCGCATTGCATAACAACGCATTGCATCGCATCGCAACGCATCGCATCGCATCGCAACGCGACGCATCGCAACATATAGCATCCCAACGCATTGCATCGCATCGCATCGCATCGCATCGCAACATATCGCATCCCAACGCATTTCATCGCATCGCATCGCATCCCATCGCATCGCAACGCTTTGCATCGCATCGCATCGCATCGTATCGCAACGCATCGCATCGCAAAGCATCGCATCGCATTGCAACGCATCGCATCGCATCGCATCGCATTGCATCGCATCGCGACGCATCGCAACATATCGCATCCCAACGCATTGCATCGCATCGCATCGTATCCCATCGCATCGCATTTCAGCGCATTGCATTTCAGCGCATTGCATCGCATCGCATCGCATCGCAGCCCATCGCATCTTATCGCATCGCATCTCATCGTATCGCATCGCAACGCATCTCATCGTATCGCATCGCATCGCATCTCATCGTATCGCATCGCATCGCATCGCATCGCACCGAATCGCATCGCAACGCATCGCATCGCAACGCATCGCATCGCATCCCATCGCATCGCAACGCATCGCATTGCATCGCACCGAATCGCATCGCAACGCATTGCATCGCATCGCATCGCATCGCATCGCACCGAATCGCATCGCAACGCATCGCATCGCAACGCATCGCATCGCATCCCATCGCATCGCAACGCATCGCATTGCATCGCACCGAATCGCATCGCAACGCATTGCATCGCATCGCATCGCATCGCAACGCATCGCATCGCATCCCATCGCATTGCATCGCATCGCATCGCAACGCATTGCATCGCATCGCATCGCATCGCATCGCAACGCATCGCATCCCATCGCATAGCATCGCAACGCATCGCATCTCATCGTATCGCATCGCATCGCATCGCATCGCATTGCAACGCATTGCATCGCATCGCATCGCAACGCATCGCATCGCATCGCATTGCATCGCATCGCATTGCATCGCATCGCGACGCATCGCAACATATCGCATCCCAACGCATTGCATCGCATCGCATCGTATCCCATCGCATCGCATTTCAGCGCATTGCATTTCAGCGCATTGCATCGCATCGCATCGCATCGCAGCCCATCGCATCTTATCGCATCGCATCTCATCGTATCGCATCGCAACGCATCTCATCGTATCGCATCGCATCGCATCTCATCGTATCGCATCGCATCGCATCGCATCGCACCGAATCGCATCGCAACGCATCGCATCGCAACGCATCGCATCGCATCCCATCGCATCGCAACGCATCGCATTGCATCGCACCGAATCGCATCGCAACGCATTGCATCGCATCGCATCGCATCGCATCGCACCGAATCGCATCGCAACGCATCGCATCGCAACGCATCGCATCGCATCCCATCGCATCGCAACGCATCGCATTGCATCGCACCGAATCGCATCGCAACGCATTGCATCGCATCGCATCGCATCGCAACGCATCGCATCGCATCCCATCGCATTGCATCGCATCGCATCGCAACGCATTGCATCGCATCGCATCGCATCGCATCGCAACGCATCGCATCCCATCGCATAGCATCGCAACGCATCGCATCTCATCGTATCGCATCGCATCGCATCGCATCGCATTGCAACGCATTGCATCGCATCGTATCGCTTCGCATCGCATCGCATCGCATCGCAACAGATCGCATCGCCTCGCATCGCGTCGTACCGCTTCGCATCGGATCTCATCGCGTCTTATCGCACTGCTTCGCATCGCATCTCATCGCATCGCATCGCATCGCATCGCATCGCATCGCTTCGCATCGCTTCGCATTGCATAACAACGCATTGCATCGCATCGCAACGCATCGCATCGCATCGCATCGCATCGCAACGCGACGCATCGCAACATATCGCATCCCAACGCATTGCATCGCATCGCATCGCATCGCATCGCAACATATCGCATCCCAACGCATTTCATCGCATCGCATCGCATCCCATCGCATCGCAACGCATTGCATCGCATCGCATCGCATCGTATCGCAACGCATCGCATCGCAAAGCATCGCATCGCATTGCAACGCATCGCATCGCAACGCATTGCATCGCATCGCATCGCATCGTATCGCAACGCATCGCATCGCAAAGCATCGCATCGCATTGCAACGCATCGCATCCCAACGCATTGCATCGCATCGCATTGTATCCCATCGCATCGCATTTCAGCGCATTGCATCGCATCGCATCGCATCGCAGCCCATCGCATCTTATCGCATCGCATCTCATCGTATCGCATCGCAACGCATCTCATCGTATCGCATCGCATCGCATCTCATCGTATCGCATCGCATCGCATCGCATCGCATCGCATCTCACCGAATCGCATCGCAACGCATCGCATCGCAACGCATCGCATCGCATCCCATCGCATCGCAACGCATCGCATTGCATCGCACCGAATCGCATCGCAACGCATCGCATCGCATCGCATCGCATCGCATCGCACCTCTTCGCATCCCATTTCAACGCATCGCATCGCATCCCAACGCATCGCATTTCAACGCATCGCATCGCATCCCAACGCATCGCATGGCATCGCATCGCATCGCATCGCATCGCACCTCTTCGCATCCCATTTCAACGCATCGCATCGCATCCCAACGCATCGCATCGCATCGCATCGCATCGCATCGGATCGCAACGCATCGCATCGCATCCCATCGCATCGCATTTTATCGCAACGTATCGAATCGCTTCGCATCGCATCGCAACGCATCGCATCGCATCCCATCGCATTGCATCGCATCGCATCGCAACGCATTGCATCGCATCGCATCGCATCGCATCGCAACGCATCGCATCCCATCGCATAGCATCGCAACGCATCGCATCTCATCGTATCGCATCGCATCGCATCGCATCGCATTGCAACGCATTGCATCGCATCGCATCGCAACGCATCGCATCGCATCGCATTGCATCGCATCGCATCGCATCGCAACGCATTGCATCGCATCGCATCGCATCGCATCGCAACGCATCGCATCGCATCCCATCGCATCGCATCGCATCGCATCCCATCGCATCGCATCGCATTGCATCCCATCGCATCGCATCGCAACGCATCGCATCGCATTGCATAGCATCGCATCGCAACGCATTGCATCGCATCGCATCGCATCGCAACGCATCGCATCGCATCCCATCGCATTGCATCGCATCGCATCGCAACGCATTGCATCGCATCGCATCGCATCGCATCGCAACGCATCGCATCCCATCGCATAGCATCGCAACGCATCGCATCTCATCGTATCGCATCGCATCGCATCGCATCGCATTGCAACGCATTGCATCGCATCGTATCGCTTCGCATCGCATCGCATCGCATCGCAACGGATCGCATCGCCTCGCATCGCGTCGTACCGCTTCGCATCGGATCTCATCGCGTCTTATCGCACTGCTTCGCATCGCATCTCATCGCATCGCATCGCATCGCATCGCATCGCATCGCTTCGCATCGCTTCGCATTGCATAACAACGCATTGCATCGCATCGCAACGCATCGCATCGCATCGCAACGCGACGCATCGCAACATATAGCATCCCAACGCATTGCATCGCATCGCATCGCATCGCATCGCAACATATCGCATCCCAACGCATTTCATCGCATCGCATCGCATCCCATCGCATCGCAACGCTTTGCATCGCATCGCATCGCATCGTATCGCAACGCATCGCATCGCAAAGCATCGCATCGCATTGCAACGCATCGCATCGCATCGCATCGCATTGCATCGCATCGCGACGCATCGCAACATATCGCATCCCAACGCATTGCATCGCATCGCATCGTATCCCATCGCATCGCATTTCAGCGCATTGCATTTCAGCGCATTGCATCGCATCGCATCGCATCGCAGCCCATCGCATCTTATCGCATCGCATCTCATCGTATCGCATCGCAACGCATCTCATCGTATCGCATCGCATCGCATCTCATCGTATCGCATCGCATCGCATCGCATCGCACCGAATCGCATCGCAACGCATCGCATCGCAACGCATCGCATCGCATCCCATCGCATCGCAACGCATCGCATTGCATCGCACCGAATCGCATCGCAACGCATTGCATCGCATCGCATCGCATCGCATCGCACCGAATCGCATCGCAACGCATCGCATCGCAACGCATCGCATCGCATCCCATCGCATCGCAACGCATCGCATTGCATCGCACCGAATCGCATCGCAACGCATTGCATCGCATCGCATCGCATCGCAACGCATCGCATCGCATCCCATCGCATTGCATCGCATCGCATCGCAACGCATTGCATCGCATCGCATCGCATCGCATCGCAACGCATCGCATCCCATCGCATAGCATCGCAACGCATCGCATCTCATCGTATCGCATCGCATCGCATCGCATCGCATTGCAACGCATTGCATCGCATCGTATCGCTTCGCATCGCATCGCATCGCATCGCAACAGATCGCATCGCCTCGCATCGCGTCGTACCGCTTCGCATCGGATCTCATCGCGTCTTATCGCACTGCTTCGCATCGCATCTCATCGCATCGCATCGCATCGCATCGCATCGCATCGCTTCGCATCGCTTCGCATTGCATAACAACGCATTGCATCGCATCGCAACGCATCGCATCGCATCGCATCGCATCGCAACGCGACGCATCGCAACATATCGCATCCCAACGCATTGCATCGCATCGCATCGCATCGCATCGCAACATATCGCATCCCAACGCATTTCATCGCATCGCATCGCATCCCATCGCATCGCAACGCATTGCATCGCATCGCATCGCATCGTATCGCAACGCATCGCATCGCAAAGCATCGCATCGCATTGCAACGCATCGCATCGCAACGCATTGCATCGCATCGCATCGCATCGTATCGCAACGCATCGCATCGCAAAGCATCGCATCGCATTGCAACGCATCGCATCCCAACGCATTGCATCGCATCGCATTGTATCCCATCGCATCGCATTTCAGCGCATTGCATCGCATCGCATCGCATCGCAGCCCATCGCATCTTATCGCATCGCATCTCATCGTATCGCATCGCAACGCATCTCATCGTATCGCATCGCATCGCATCTCATCGTATCGCATCGCATCGCATCGCATCGCATCGCATCTCACCGAATCGCATCGCAACGCATCGCATCGCAACGCATCGCATCGCATCCCATCGCATCGCAACGCATCGCATTGCATCGCACCGAATCGCATCGCAACGCATCGCATCGCATCGCATCGCATCGCATCGCACCTCTTCGCATCCCATTTCAACGCATCGCATCGCATCCCAACGCATCGCATTTCAACGCATCGCATCGCATCCCAACGCATCGCATGGCATCGCATCGCATCGCATCGCATCGCACCTCTTCGCATCCCATTTCAACGCATCGCATCGCATCCCAACGCATCGCATCGCATCGCATCGCATCGCATCGGATCGCAACGCATCGCATCGCATCCCATCGCATCGCATTTTATCGCAACGTATCGAATCGCTTCGCATCGCATCGCAACGCATCGCATCGCATTGCATCGCATCGCATCGGATCGCAACGCATCGCATCGCATCGCATCGCATCGCATCGCTTCGCATTGCAACGCATCGCATCCCAACGCATTGCATCGCATCGCATCGTATCCCATCGCATCGCATTTCAGCGCATTGCATCGCATCGCATCGCATCGCAGCCCATCGCATCTTATCGCACCGCATCTCATCGTATCGCATCGCAACGCATCTCATCGTATCGCATCGCATCGCATCTCATCGTATCGCATCGCATCGCATCGCATCGCATCGCATCTCACCGAATCGCATCGCAACGCATCGCATCGCAACGCATCGCATCGCATCCCATCGCATCGCAACGCATCGCATCGCATCGCAGCCCATCGCATCTTATCGCATCGCATCTCATCGTATCGCATCGCAACGCATCTCATCGTATCGCATCGCATCGCATCTCATCGTATCGCATCGCATCGCATCGCACCGAATCGCAACGCATCGCATCGCATCGCAACGCATCGCATCGCATCGCATCGGATCGCATTGCAACGCATCGCATCGCATCCCATCGCATTGCATCGCATCGCATCGCAACGCATTTCATCACATCCCATCGCATCGCATCGCATCGCATCGCATCGGATCGCAACGCATCGCATCGCAACGCATCGCATCGCATCGCTTCGCATTGCATCGCATCGCATTTCAAAGCATTGCATCGCATCGCATCGCATCGCATTTCATCGTATCGCATCGCAACGCATCTCATCGTATCGCATCGCATCGCATCTCATCGTATCGCATCGCATCGCATCTCATCGTATCGCATCGCATCGCATCGCATCGCATCGCATTTCAAAGCATTGCATCGCATCGCATCGCATCGCATTTCATCGTATCGCATCGCAACGCATCTCATCGTATCGCATCGCATCGTATCTCATCGTATCGCATCGCATCGCATCGCATCGCATCGCAACGCATCGCATCCCATCGCATAGCATCGCAACGCATCGCATCTCATCGTATCGCATCGCATCGCATCGCATCGCATTGCAACGCATTGCATCGCATCGTATCGCTTCGCATCGCATCGCATCGCATCGCAACGGATCGCATCGCCTCGCATCGCGTCGTACCGCTTCGCATCGGATCTCATCGCGTCTTATCGCACTGCTTCGCATCGCATCTCATCGCATCGCATCGCATCGCATCGCATCGCATCGCTTCGCATCGCTTCGCATTGCATAACAACGCATTGCATCGCATCGCAACGCATCGCATCGCATCGCAACGCGACGCATCGCAACATATCGCATCCCAACGCATTGCATCGCATCGCATCGCATCGCACCGCAACATATCGCATCCCAACGCATTTCATCGCATCGCATCGCATCCCATCGCATCGCAACGCATTGCATCGCATCGCATCGCATCGTATCGCAACGCATCGCATCGCAAAGCATCGCATCGCATTGCAACGCATCGCATCGCATCGCATCGCATTGCATCGCATCGCGACGCATCGCAACATATCGCATCCCAACGCATTGCATCGCATCGCATCGTATCCCATCGCATCGCATTTCAGCGCATTGCATTTCAGCGCATTGCATCGCATCGCATCGCATCGCAGCCCATCGCATCTTATCGCATCGCATCTCATCGTATCGCATCGCAACGCATCTCATCGTATCGCATCGCATCGCATCTCATCGTATCGCATCGCATCGCATCGCATCGCATCGCATCGCACCGAATCGCATCGCAACGCATCGCATCGCAACGCATCGCATCGCATCCCATCGCATCGCAACGCATCGCATTGCATCGCACCGAATCGCATCGCAACGCATCGCATCGCATAGCATCGCATCGCATCGCATCGCATCGCATCCCATCGCATTGCATCGCATCGCATCGCAACGCATTGCATCGCATCGCATCGCATCGCATCGCACCGAATCGCATCGCAACGCATCGCATCGCAACGCATCGCATCGCATCCCATCGCATCGCAACGCATCGCATTGCATCGCACCGAATCGCATCGCAACGCATTGCATCGCATCGCATCGCATCGCAACGCATCGCATCGCATCCCATCGCATTGCATCGCATCGCATCGCAACGCATTGCATCGCATCGCATCGCATCGCAACGCATCGCATCCCATCGCATAGCATCGCAACGCATCGCATCTCATCGTATCGCATCGCATCGCATCGCATCGCATTGCAACGCATTGCATCGCATCGTATCGCTTCGCATCGCATCGCATCGCATCGCAATGGATCGCATCGCCTCGCATCGCGTCGTACCGCTTCGCATCGGATCTCATCGCGTCTTATCGCACTGCTTCGCATCGCATCTCATCGCATCGCATCGCATCGCATCGCATTGCATCGCTTCGCATCGCTTCGCATTGCATAACAACGCATTGCATCGCATCGCAACGCATCGCATCGCATCGCATCGCATCGCAACGCGACGCATCGCAACATATCGCATCCCAACGCATTGCATCGCATCGCATCGCATCGCATCGCAACATATCGCATCCCAACGCATTTCATCGCATCGCATCGCATCCCATCGCATCGCAACGCATTGCATCGCATCGCATCGCATCGTATCGCAACGCATCGCATCGCAAAGCATCGCATCGCATTGCAACGCATCGCATCGCAACGCATTGCATCGCATCGCATCGCATCGTATCGCAACGCATCGCATCGCAAAGCATCGCATCGCATTGCAACGCATCGCATTCCAACGCATTGCATCGCATCGCATCGTATCCCATCGCATCGCATTTCAGCGCATTGCATCGCATCGCATCGCATCCCATCGCATTGCATCGCATCGCATCGCAACGCATTTCATCACATCCCATCGCATCGCATCGCATCGCATCGCATCGGATCGCAACGCATCGCATCGCAACGCATCGCATCGCATCGCTTCGCATTGCATCGCATCGCATTTCAAAGCATTGCATCGCATCGCATCGCATCGCATTTCATCGTATCGCATCGCAACGCATCTCATCGTATCGCATCGCATCGCATCTCATCGTATCGCATCGCATCGCATCTCATCGTATCGCATCGCATCGCATCGCATCGCATCGCATTTCAAAGCATTGCATCGCATCGCATCGCATCGCATTTCATCGTATCGCATCGCAACGCATCTCATCGTATCGCATCGCATCGCATCTCATCGTATCGCATCGCATCGCATCGCATCGCATCGCAACGCATCGCATCCCATCGCATAGCATCGCAACGCATCGCATCTCATCGTATCGCATCGCATCGCATCGCATCTCATTGCAACGCATTGCATCGCATCGTATCGCTTCGCATCGCATCGCATCGCATCGCAACGGATCGCATCGCCTCGCATCGCGTCGTACCGCTTCGCATCGGATCTCATCGCGTCTTATCGCACTGCTTCGCATCGCATCTCATCGCATCGCATCGCATCGCATCGCATCGCATCGCTTCGCATCGCTTCGCATTGCATAACAACGCATTGCATCGCATCGCAACGCATCGCATCGCATCGCAACGCGACGCATCGCAACATATCGCATCCCAACGCATTGCATCGCATCGCATCGCATCGCACCGCAACATATCGCATCCCAACGCATTTCATCGCATCGCATCGCATCCCATCGCATCGCAACGCATTGCATCGCATCGCATCGCATCGTATCGCAACGCATCGCATCGCAAAGCATCGCATCGCATTGCAACGCATCGCATCGCATCGCATCGCATTGCATCGCATCGCGACGCATCGCAACATATCGCATCCCAACGCATTGCATCGCATCGCATCGTATCCCATCGCATCGCATTTCAGCGCATTGCATTTCAGCGCATTGCATCGCATCGCATCGCATCGCAGCCCATCGCATCTTATCGCATCGCATCTCATCGTATCGCATCGCAACGCATCTCATCGTATCGCATCGCATCGCATCTCATCGTATCGCATCGCATCGCATCGCATCGCATCGCATCGCACCGAATCGCATCGCAACGCATCGCATCGCAACGCATCGCATCGCATCCCATCGCATCGCAACGCATCGCATTGCATCGCACCGAATCGCATCGCAACGCATCGCATCGCATAGCATCGCATCGCATCGCATCGCATCGCATCCCATCGCATTGCATCGCATCGCATCGCAACGCATTGCATCGCATCGCATCGCATCGCATCGCACCGAATCGCATCGCAACGCATCGCATCGCAACGCATCGCATCGCATCCCATCGCATCGCAACGCATCGCATTGCATCGCACCGAATCGCATCGCAACGCATTGCATCGCATCGCATCGCATCGCAACGCATCGCATCGCATCCCATCGCATTGCATCGCATCGCATCGCAACGCATTGCATCGCATCGCATCGCATCGCAACGCATCGCATCCCATCGCATAGCATCGCAACGCATCGCATCTCATCGTATCGCATCGCATCGCATCGCATCGCATTGCAACGCATTGCATCGCATCGTATCGCTTCGCATCGCATCGCATCGCATCGCAATGGATCGCATCGCCTCGCATCGCGTCGTACCGCTTCGCATCGGATCTCATCGCGTCTTATCGCACTGCTTCGCATCGCATCTCATCGCATCGCATCGCATCGCATCGCATTGCATCGCTTCGCATCGCTTCGCATTGCATAACAACGCATTGCATCGCATCGCAACACATCGCATCGCATCGCATCGCATCGCAACGCGACGCATCGCAACATATCGCATCCCAACGCATTGCATCGCATCGCATCGCATCGCATCGCAACATATCGCATCCCAACGCATTTCATCGCATCGCATCGCATCCCATCGCATCGCAACGCATTGCATCGCATCGCATCGCATCGTATCGCAACGCATCGCATCGCAAAGCATCGCATCGCATTGCAACGCATCGCATCGCAACGCATTGCATCGCATCGCATCGCATCGTATCGCAACGCATCGCATCGCAAAGCATCGCATCGCATTGCAACGCATCGCATTCCAACGCATTGCATCGCATCGCATCGTATCCCATCGCATCGCATTTCAGCGCATTGCATCGCATCGCATCGCATCGCAGCCCATCGCATCTTATCGCATCGCATCTCATCGTATCGCATCGCAACGCATCTAATCGTATCGCATCGCATCGCATCTCATCGTATCGCATCGCATCGCATCGCATCGCATCGCATCTCACCGAATCGCATCGCAACGCATTGCATCGCATCGCGACGCATCGCAACATATCGCATCCCAACGCATTGCATCGCATCGCATCGTATCCCATCGCATCGCATTTCAGCGCATTGCATTTCAGCGCATTGCATCGCATCGCATCGCATCGCAGCCCATCGCATCTTATCGCATCGCATCTCATCGTATCGCATCGCAACGCATCTCATCGTATCGCATCGCATCGCATCTCATCGTATCGCATCGCATCGCATCGCATCGCATCGCATCGCACCGAATCGCATCGCAACGCATCGCATCGCAACGCATCGCATCGCATCCCATCGCATCGCAACGCATCGCATTGCATCGCACCGAATCGCATCGCAACGCATCGCATCGCATAGCATCGCATCGCATCGCATCGCATCGCATCCCATCGCATTGCATCGCATCGCATCGCAACGCATTGCATCGCATCGCATCGCATCGCATCGCACCGAATCGCATCGCAACGCATCGCATCGCAACGCATCGCATCGCATCCCATCGCATCGCAACGCATCGCATTGCATCGCACCGAATCGCATCGCAACGCATTGCATCGCATCGCATCGCATCGCAACGCATCGCATCGCATCCCATCGCATTGCATCGCATCGCATCGCAACGCATTGCATCGCATCGCATCGCATCGCAACGCATCGCATCCCATCGCATAGCATCGCAACGCATCGCATCTCATCGTATCGCATCGCATCGCATCGCATCGCATTGCAACGCATTGCATCGCATCGTATCGCTTCGCATCGCATCGCATCGCATCGCAATGGATCGCATCGCCTCGCATCGCGTCGTACCGCTTCGCATCGGATCTCATCGCGTCTTATCGCACTGCTTCGCATCGCATCTCATCGCATCGCATCGCATCGCATCGCATTGCATCGCTTCGCATCGCTTCGCATTGCATAACAACGCATTGCATCGCATCGCAACGCATCGCATCGCATCGCATCGCATCGCAACGCGACGCATCGCAACATATCGCATCCCAACGCATTGCATCGCATCGCATCGCATCGCATCGCAACATATCGCATCCCAACGCATTTCATCGCATCGCATCGCATCCCATCGCATCGCAACGCATTGCATCGCATCGCATCGCATCGTATCGCAACGCATCGCATCGCAAAGCATCGCATCGCATTGCAACGCATCGCATCGCAACGCATTGCATCGCATCGCATCGCATCGTATCGCAACGCATCGCATCGCAAAGCATCGCATCGCATTGCAACGCATCGCATTCCAACGCATTGCATCGCATCGCATCGTATCCCATCGCATCGCATTTCAGCGCATTGCATCGCATCGCATCGCATCGCAGCCCATCGCATCTTATCGCATCGCATCTCATCGTATCGCATCGCAACGCATCTAATCGTATCGCATCGCATCGCATCTCATCGTATCGCATCGCATCGCATCGCATCGCATCGCATCTCACCGAATCGCATCGCAACGCATCGCATCGCAACGCATCGCATCGCATCCCATCGCATCGCAACGCATCGCATTGCATCGCACCGAATCGCATCGCAACGCATCGCATCGCATCGCATCGCATCGCAACGCATCGCATCGCATCCCATCGCATTGCATCGCATCGCATCGCAACGCATTGCATCGCATCGCATCGCATCGCAACGCATCGCATCCCATCGCATAGCATCGCAACGCATCGCATCTCATCGTATCGCATCGCATCGCATCGCATCGCATTGCAACGCATTGCATCGCATCGTATCGCTTCGCATCGCATCGCATCGCATCGCAACGGATCGCATCGCCTCGCATCGCGTCGTACCGCTTCGCATCGGATCTCATCGCGTCTTATCGCACTGCTTCGCATCGCATCTCATCGCATCGCATCGCATCGCATCGCATCGCATCGCTTCGCATCGCTTCGCATTGCATAACAACGCATTGCATCGCATCGCAACGCATCGCATCGCATCGCATCGCATCGCAACGCGACGCATCGCAACATATCGCATCCCAACGCATTGCATCGCATCGCATCGCATCGCATCGCAACATATCGCATCCCAACGCATTTCATCGCATCGCATCGCATCCCATCGCATCGCAACGCATTGCATCGCATCGCATCGCATCGTATCGCAACGCATCGCATCGCAAAGCATCGCATCGCATTGCAACGCATCGCATCGCAACGCATTGCATCGCATCGCATCGCATCGTATCGCAACGCATCGCATCGCAAAGCATCGCATCGCATTGCAACGCATCGCATTCCAACGCATTGCATCGCATCGCATCGTATCCCATCGCATCGCATTTCAGCGCATTGCATCGCATCGCATCGCATCGCAGCCCATCGCATCTTATCGCATCGCATCTCATCGTATCGCATCGCAACGCATCTCATCGTATCGCATCGCATCGCATCTCATCGTATCGCATCGCATCGCATCGCATCGCATCGCATCTCACCGAATCGCATCGCAACGCATCGCATCGCAACGCATCGCATCGCATCCCATCGCATCGCAACGCATCGCATTGCATCGCACCGAATCGCATCGCAACGCATCGCATCGCATCGCATCGCATCGCACCTCTTCGCATCCCATTTCAACGCATCGCATCGCATCCCAACGCATCGCATTTCAACGCATCGCATCGCATCCCAACGCATCGCATGGCATCGCATCGCATCGCATCGCATCGCACCTCTTCGCATCCCATTTCAACGCATCGCATCGCATCCCAACGCATCGCATCGCATCGCATCGCATCGCATCGGATCGCAACGCATCGCATCGCATCCCATCGCATCGCATTTTATCGCAACGTATCGAATCGCTTCGCATCGCATCGCAACGCATCGCATCGCATTGCATCGCATCGCATCGGATCGCAACGCATCGCATCGCATCGCATCGCATCGCATCGCTTCGCATTGCATCGCAACGCATTTCAAAGCATTGCATCGCATCGCATCGCATCGCATTTCATCGTATCGCATCGCAACGCATCTCATCGTATCGCATCGCATCGCATCTCATCGTATCGCATCGCATCGCATCTCATCGTATCGCATCGCATCGCATCGCATCGCATCGCATTTCAAAGCATTGCATCGCATCGCATCGCATCGCGTCGCATAGCATTTCATCGCATTGCATCGCATCGCATCGCATCGCAGCCCATCGCATCTTATCGCATCGCATCTCATCGTATCGCATCGCAACGCATCTCATCGTATCGCATCGCATCGCATCTCATCGTATCGCATCGCATCGCATCGCACCGAATCGCAACGCATCGCATCGCATCGCAACGCATCGCATCGCATCGCATCGGATCGCATTGCAACGCATCGCATCGCATCCCATCGCATTGCATCGCATCGCATCGCAACGCATTTCATCGCATTGCATCGCATCGCATCGCATCGCAGCCCATCGCATCTTATCGCATCGCATCGCATCGCATCGCATCTCACCGAATCGCATCGCAACGCATCGCATCGCAACGCATCGCATCGCATCCCATCGCATCGCAACGCATCGCATTGCATCGCACCGAATCGCATCGCAACGCATCGCATCGCATCGCATCGCATCGCACCTCTTCGCATCCCATTTCAACGCATCGCATCGCATCCCAACGCATCGCATTTCAACGCATCGCATCGCATCCCAACGCATCGCATGGCATCGCATCGCATCGCATCGCATCGCACCTCTTCGCATCCCATTTCAACGCATCGCATCGCATCCCAACGCATCGCATCGCATCGCATCGCATCGCATCGGATCGCAACGCATCGCATCGCATCCCATCGCATCGCATTTTATCGCAACGTATCGAATCGCTTCGCATCGCATCGCAACGCATCGCATCCAATTGCATCGCATCGCATCGGATCGCAACGCATCGCATCGCATCGCATCGCATCGCTTCGCATTGCATCGCATCGCATTTCAAAGCATTGCATCGCATCGCATCGCATCGCATTTCATCGTATCGCATCGCAACGCATCTCATCGTATCGCATCGCATCGCATCTCATCGTATCGCATCGCATCGCATCTCATCGTATCGCATCGCATCGCATCGCATCGCATCGCATTTCAAAGCATTGCATCGCATCGCATCGCATCGCGTCGCATAGCATTTCATCGCATTGCATCGCATCGCATCGCATCGCAGCCCATCGCATCTTATCGCATCGCATCTCATCGTATCGCATCGCAACGCATCTCATCGTATCGCATCGCATCGCATCTCATCGTATCGCATCGCATCGCATCGCACCGAATCGCAACGCATCGCATCGCATCGCAACGCATCGCATCGCATCGCATCGGATCGCATTGCAACGCATCGAATCGCATCCCATCGCATTGCATCGCATCGCATCGCAACGCATTTCATCGCATTGCATCGCATCGCATCGCATCGCATCGCAGCCCATCGCATCTTATCGCATCGCATCGCATCGCATCGCATCCCATCGCATCGCAACGCATCGCATCGCATCGCATCGCATCGCACCGAATCGCATCGCATCGCATCGCAACGCATCGCATTGCATCGCATCGCATCGCATTTCAAAGCATTGCATCGCATCGCACCGAATCGCAACGCATCGCATCCCATCGCATCGCAACGCTTCGCATCGCATCGCATCGCATCGCACCGAATCGCATCGCATCGCATCGCAACGCATCGCATTGCATCGCATCCCATCGCATCGCATCGCATCGCATCGCATCGAATCGCATCGTATCGCACCGCATCGCTTCGCATCGCATCGCAACGCATCGCATTGCATCGCATCCCATCGCATCGCATCGCATCGCATCGCATCGGATCGCAACGCATCGCATCGCATCGCATCGCATCGCATTTCAACGCATCGCATCGCATCCCAACGCATCGCATCGCATCGCATCGCATCGCATCGCATCGCATTTCAAAGCATTGCATCGCATCGCACCGAATCGCAACGCATCGCATCCCATCGCATCGCAACGCATCGCATCGCATCGCATCGCATCGCACCGAATCGCATCGCATCGCATCGCATCGCAACGCATCGCATCGCAACGCATCGCATCGCAACGCATCGCATCCCATCACATCCCATCCCATCCCATCCCATTCCATGCCATCGCATCGCATCGCATCGCATCGCATTGCATCGCAACGCATCACATCGCATCGCATCGCATCGCATCGCATCGCACCGAATCGCATCGCATCGCATCGCATCGCAACGCATCGCATCGCAACGCATCGCATCGCAACGCATCGCATCCCATCACATCCCATCCCATCCCATCCCATTCCATGCCATCGCATCGCATCGCATCGCATCGCATTGCATCGCAACGCATCACATCGCATCGCATTGCATCGCATCGCATTTCAAAGCATTGCATCGCATCGCATCGCATCGCATTTCATCGTATCGCATCGCAACGCATCTCATCGTATCGCATCGCATCGCATCTCATCGTATCGCATCGCATCGCATCTCATCGTATCGCATCGCATCGCATCGCATCGCATCGCATTTCAAAGCATTGCATCGCATCGCATCGCATCGCGTCGCATAGCATTTCATCGCATTGCATCGCATCGCATCGCATCGCAGCCCATCGCATCTTATCGCATCGCATCTCATCGTATCGCATCGCAACGCATCTCATCGTATCGCATCGCATCGCATCTCATCGTATCGCATCGCATCGCATCGCACCGAATCGCAACGCATCGCATCGCATCGCAACGCATCGCATCGCATCGCATCGGATCGCATTGCAACGCATCGAATCGCATCCCATCGCATTGCATCGCATCGCATCGCAACGCATTTCATCGCATTGCATCGCATCGCATCGCATCGCAGCCCATCGCATCTTATCGCATCGCATCGCATCGCATCGCATCCCATCGCATCGCAACGCATCGCATCGCATCGCATCGCATCGCACCGAATCGCATCGCATCGCATCGCAACGCATCGCATTGCATCGCATCGCATCGCATTTCAAAGCATTGCATCGCATCGCACCGAATCGCAACGCATCGCATCCCATCGCATCGCAACGCTTCGCATCGCATCGCATCGCATCGCACCGAATCGCATCGCATCGCATCGCAACGCATCGCATTGCATCGCATCCCATCGCATCGCATCGCATCGCATCGCATCGAATCGCATCGTATCGCACCGCATCGCTTCGCATCGCATCGCAACGCATCGCATTGCATCGCATCCCATCGCATCGCATCGCATCGCATCGCATCGGATCGCAACGCATCGCATCGCATCGCATCGCATCGCATTTCAACGCATCGCATCGCATCCCAACGCATCGCATCGCATCGCATCGCATCGCATCGCATCGCATTTCAAAGCATTGCATCGCATCGCACCGAATCGCAACGCATCGCATCCCATCGCATCGCAACGCATCGCATCGCATCGCATCGCATCGCACCGAATCGCATCGCATCGCATCGCATCGCAACGCATCGCATCGCAACGCATCGCATCGCAACGCATCGCATCCCATCACATCCCATCCCATCCCATCCCATTCCATGCCATCGCATCGCATCGCTTCGCATCGCATTGCATCGCAACGCATCACATCGCATCGCATCGCATCGCATCGCATTGCACCGTTTTGCATCGCATACATCCCATCGCATGGCATCGCAACGCATCGCATCCCATCGCATCGCATCGTATCGCATCGCATCGCATCGCTTCGCATTGCATCGCATTGCATCGCATCGCATCGCAACGCATCGCATCGCATCGCATTGCATCGCATCGCATCGCATCGCAACGCATTGCATCGCATCGCATCGCATCGCATCGCAACGCATCGCATCGCATCCCATCGCATCGCATCGCATCGCATCCCATCGCATCGCATCGCATTGCATCCCATCGCATCGCATCGCAACGCATCGCATCGCATTGCATAGCATCGCATCGCAACGCATTGCATCGCATCGCATCGCATCGCAACGCATCGCATCGCATTCCATCGCATTGCATCGCATCGCATCGCAACGCATTGCATCGCATCGCATCGCATCGCATCGCAACGCATCGCATCCCATCGCATAGCATCGCAACGCATCGCATCTCATCGTATCGCATCGCATCGCATCGCATCGCATTGCAACGCATTGCATCGCATCGTATCGCTTCGCATCGCATCGCATCGCATCGCAACGGATCGCATCGCCTCGCATCGCGTCGTACCGCTTCGCATCGGATCTCATCGCGTCTTATCGCACTGCTTCGCATCGCATCTCATCGCATCGCATCGCATCGCATCGCATCGCATCGCTTCGCATCGCTTCGCATTGCATAACAACGCATTGCATCGCATCGCAACGCATCGCATCGCATCGCAACGCGACGCATCGCAACATATCGCATCCCAACGCATTGCATCGCATCGCATCGCATCGCATCGCAACATATCGCATCCCAACGCATTTCATCGCATCGCATCGCATCCCATCGCATCGCAACGCATTGCATTGCATCGCATCGCATCGCATCGCAACGCATCGCATCGCATCCCATCGCATTGCATCGCATCGCATCGCAACGCATTGCATCGCATCGCATCGCATCGCATCGCAACGCATCGAATCCCATCGCATAGCATCGCAACGCATCGCATCTCATCGTATCGCATCGCATCGCATCGCATCGCATTGCAACGCATCGCATCTCATCGTATCGCATCGCATCGCATCGCATCGCATTGCAACGCATTGCATCGCATCGCAACGCGACGCATCGCAACATATCGCAAACCCAACGCATTGCATCGCATCGCATCGCATCGCATCGCAACATATCGCATCCCAACGCATTTCATCGCATCGCATCGCTTCCCATCGCATCGCAACGCATTGCATCGCATCGCATCGCATCGTATCGCAACGCATCGCATCGCAAAGCATCGCATCGCATTGCAACGCATCGCATCGCAACGCATTGCATCGCATCGCATCGCATCGTATCGCAACGCATCGCATCGCAAAGCATCGCATCGCATTGCAACGCATCGCATTCCAACGCATTGCATCGCATCGCATCGTATCCCATCGCATCGCATTTCAGCGCATTGCATCGCATCGCATCGCATCGCAGCCCATCGCATCTTATCGCATCGCATCTCATCGTATCGCATCGCAACGCATCTCATCGTATCGCATCGCATCGCATCTCATCGTATCGCATCGCATCGCATCGCATCGCATCGCATCTCACCGAATCGCATCGCAACGCATCGCATCGCAACGCATCGCATCGCATCCCATCGCATCGCAACGCATCGCATTGCATCGCACCGAATCGCATCGCAACGCATCGCATCGCATCGCATCACATCGCATCGCACCTCTTCGCATCCCATTTCAACGCATCGCATCGCATCCCAACGCATCGCATTTCAACGCATCGCATCGCATTCCAACGCATCGCATGGCATCGCATCGCATCGCATCGCATCGCACCTCTTCGCATCCCATTTCAACGCATCGCATCGCATCCCAACGCATCGCATCGCATCGCATCGCATCGCATCGGATCGCAACGCATCGCATCGCATCCCATCGCATCGCATTTTATCGCAACGTATCGAATCGCTTCGCATCGCATCGCAACGCATCGCATCGCATTGCATCGCATCGCATCGGATCGCAACGCATCGCATCGCATCGCATCGCATCGCATCGCTTCGCATTGCATCGCATCGCATTTCAAAGCATTGCATCGCATCGCATCGCATCGCATTTCATCGTATCGCATCGCAACGCATCTCATCGTATCGCATCGCATCGCATCTCATCGTATCGCATCGCATCGCATCTCATCGTATCGCATCGCATCGCATCGCATCGCATCGCATTTCAAAGCATTGCATCGCATCGCATCGCATCGCGTCGCATAGCATTTCATCGCATTGCATCGCATCGCATCGCATCGCAGCCCATCGCATCTTATCGCATCGCATCTCATCGTATCGCATCGCAACGCATCTCATCGTATCGCATCGCATCGCATCTCATCGTATCGCATCGCATCGCATCGCACCGAATCGCAACGCATCGCATCGCATCGCAACGCATCGCATCGCATCGCATCGGATCGCATTGCAACGCATCAAATCGCATCCCATCGCATTGCATCGCATCGCATCGCAACGCATTTCATCGCATTGCATCGCATCGCATCGCATCGCAGCCCATCGCATCTTATCGCATCGCATCGCATCGCATCGCATCCCATCGCATCGCAACGCATCGCATCGCATCGCATCGCATCGCACCGAATCGCATCGCATCGCATCGCAACGCATCGCATTGCATCGCATCGCATCGCATTTCAAAGCATTGCATCGCATCGCACCGAATCGCAACGCATCGCATCCCATCGCATCGCAACGCTTCGCATCGCATCGCATCGCATCGCACCGAATCGCATCGCATCGCATCGCAACGCATCGCATTGCATCGCATCCCATCGCATCGCATCGCATCGCATCGCATCGAATCGCATCGTATCGCACCGCATCGCTTCGCATCGCATCGCAACGCATCGCATTGCATCGCATCCCATCGCATCGCATCGCATCGCATCGCATCGGATCGCAACGCATCGCATCGCATCGCATCGCATCGCATTTCAACGCATCGCATCGCATCCCAACGCATCGCATCGCATCGCATCGCATCGCATTTCAAAGCATTGCATCGCATCGCACCGAATCGCAACGCATCGCATCCCATCGCATCGCAACGCATCGCATCGCATCGCATCGCATCGCACCGAATCGCATCGCATCGCATCGCATCGCAACGCATCGCATCGCAACGCATCGCATCGCAACGCATCGCATCCCATCACATCCCATCCCATCCCATCCCATTCCATGCCATCATATCGCATCGCATCGCATCGCATTGCATCGCAACGCATCACATCGCATCGCATCGCATCGTATCGCATTGCACCGTTTTGCATCGCATACATCCCATCGCATGGCATCGCAACGCATCGCATCCCATCGCATCGCATCGTATCGCATCGCATCGCATCGCTTCGCATTGCATCGCATTGCATCGCATCGCATCGCAACGCATCGCATCGCATCGCATTGCATCGCATCGCATCGCATCGCAACGCATTGCATCGCATCGCATCGCATTGCATCGCACCGAATCGCATTGCAACGCATCGCATCGCATCGCATCGCATCGCATCGCACCTCTTCGCATCCCATTTCAACGCATCGCATCGCATCCCAACGCATCGCATTTCAACGCATCGCATCGCATCCCAACGCATCGCATGGCATCGCATCGCATCGCATCGCATCGCACCTCTTCGCATCCCATTTCAACGAATCGCATCGCATCCCAACGCATCGCATCGCATCGCATCGCATCGCATCGGATCGCAACGCATCGCATCGCATCCCATCGCATCGCATTTTATCGCAACGTATCGAATCGCTTCGCATCGCATCGCAACGCATCGCATCGCATTGCATCGCATCGCATCGGATCGCAACGCATCGCATCGCATCGCATCGCATCGCATCGCTTCGCATTGCATCGCATCGCATTTCAAAGCATTGCATCGCATCGCATCGCATCGCATTTCATCGTATCGCATCGCAACGCATCTCATCGTATCGCATCGCATCGCATCTCATCGTATCGCATCGCATCGCATCTCATCGTATCGCATCGCATCGCATCGCATCGCATCGCATTTCAAAGCATTGCATCGCATCGCATCGCATCGCGTCGCATAGCATTTCATCGCATTGCATCGCATCGCATCGCATCGCAGCCCATCGCATCTTATCGCATCGCATCTCATCGTATCGCATCGCAACGCATCTCATCGTATCGCATCGCATCGCATCTCATCGTATCGCATCGCATCGCATCGCACCGAATCGCAACGCATCGCATCGCATCGCAACGCATCGCATTGCATCGCATCGGATCGCATTGCAACGCATCGCATGGCATCCCATCGCATTGCATCGCATCGCATCGCAACGCATTTCATCGCATTGCATCGCATCGCATCGCATCGCAGCCCATCGCATCTTATCGCATCGCATCGCATCGCATCGCATCCCATCGCATCGCAACGCATCGCATCGCATCGCATCGCATCGCACCGAATCGCTTCGCATCGCATCGCAACGCATCGCATTGCATCGCATCGCATCGCATTTCAAAGCATTGCATCGCATCGCACCGAATCGCAACGCATCGCATCCCATCGCATCGCAACGCATCGCATTGCATCGCATCGCATCGCACCGAATCGCATCGCATCGCATCGCAACGCATCGCATTGCATCGCATCCCATCGCATCGCATCGCATCGCATCGCATCGAATCGCATCGTATCGCACCGCATCGCTTCGCATCGCATCGCAACGCATCGCATTGCATCGCATCCCATCGCATCGCATCGCATTGCATCGCATCGTATCGCTTCGCATCGCATCGCATCGCATCGCAACGGATCGCATCGCCTCGCATCGCGTCGCACCGCTTCATATCGGATCTCATCGCATCGCATCGCATCGCATCGCATCGCATCGCTTCGCATCGCTTCGCATCGCTTCGCATCGCTTCGCATCGCTTCGCATTGCATAACAACGCATTGCATCGCATCGCAACGCATCGCATCGCATCGCATCGCAACGCGACGCATCGCAACATATCGCATCCCAACGCATTGCATCGCATCGCATCGCATCGCATCGCAACATATCGCATCCCAACGCATTTCATCGCATCGCATCGCATCCCATCGCATCGCAACGCATTGCATCGCATCGCATCGCATCGTATCGCAACGCATCGCATCGCAAAGCATCGCATCGCATTGCAACGCATCGCATCGCATCGCATCGCATTGCATCGCATCGCGACGCATCGCAACATATCGCATCCCAACGCATTGCATCGCATCGCATCGTATCCCATCGCATCGCATTTCAGCGCATTGCATCGCATCGCATCGCAGCCCATCGCATCTTATCGCATCGCATCTCATCGTATCGCATCGCAACGCATCTCATCGTATCGCATCGCATCGCATCTCATCGTATCGCATCGCATCGCATCGCATCGCATCGCATCGCACCGAATCGCATCGCAACGCATCGCATCGCAACGCATCGCATCGCATCGCATCCCATCGCATCGCAACGCATCGCATTGCATCGCACCGAATTGCATCGTAACGCATCGCATCGCATCGCATCGCATCGCATCGCACCTCTTCGCATCCCATTTCAACGCATCGCATCGCATCCCAACACATCGCATTTCAACGCATCGCATCGCATCCCAACGCATCGCATGGCATCGCATCGCATCGCATCGCATCGCATCGCACCTCTTCGCATCCCATTTCAACGCATCGCATCGCATCCCAACGCATCGCATCGCATCGCATCGCATCGCATCGGATCGCAACGCATCGCATCGCATCCCATCGCAACGCATTTTATCGCAACGTATCGCATCGCATCGCAACGCATCGCATCGCATTGCATCGCATCGCATCGCATCGCATAACATCGCATCGCATCACTTCGCATTGCATCTCATCGCATCCCATTGCATCGCATCGCATCGCATCGCATCGCATCGGATCGCAACGCATCGCATCGCATCGCCTCGCATCGCATCGCATAACATCGCATCGCATCGCTTCGCATTGCATCTCATCGCATCGCATTGCATCGCATCGCATAGCATCGCTTCGCATCGCATTGCATCGCACCGTATCGCATCGTATCGCATAGTATCGCATCGCATCGCATCGCATCGCATCGCATTGCATCGGATCGCAACGCATCGCATCGCATCGCATCGCATTGCATCGCATCGCATAACATCGCATCGCATCGCTTCGCATTGCATCTCATCGCATCGCATTGCATCGCATCGCATCGCATCGCAACGCATCTCATCGCATCTTATCGCATCGCACCTCATCGCATCGCATCGCAACGCATCGCATCGCATCGCAACGCATCGCATCGCATCGCATCGCAACGCATTGCATCGCATCGCATCGCATCGCATCGCATCGCACCGCATCGCATCGTATCGCATAGCATCGCATCGCATCGCATCGCATCGGCATTTAGGCATTTATACAATTAGGCATATGAACATTTAGGCAATTAGGCATTTAAACATTTATACATTTAGGCAGTTAGTCATTTAAGCATTTAGACATTTAGGCATTTATACGTTTAGACATTTAGGTATTTGGACACTTGTATATTTAGACATTGAACAGAATCGCCTGGAGGCTGTGGAAATCAGGCGTCCGTTACGTTATTTTGCTGGTTCCATCCCTTATGTTAAGCGCAGAACTGAGACAGCAGTTTCCGCTTTAAGACAGCTTAGTCATGCCACTTAACAGGATGATAATTCGTCACTGTGTGAGATGCAGCCTCACATCCCTTAATTATTTATAGGCTTGGACCCACAGCGACGCAGTAAGTGAATCTAACAAGTAAATGCAGACTGGTTTATTACAAAAATAATTGTTCTATATATACAAACAAATTTGCTTAGATCATAGTAATATACAAAGTTCATTTCTAATAACAGGTGCAATGTATTATATTCAGTAGGTTAATTTACTAGTATTGCAAAACAATACTCAGCGGTTTTGCTTCCGTGATATGATATGGACTCCATGAACTCGAGCGTCTTTTATGCTGAGCTGCGATTGTAGGCATTTAAACCTTGTCACGGCCTTGCGTAATTGTGTACGCGAAGCCGTGTAAAAATGCTGAGCGGCGACTGCGAGGTGTTTAAACTTGACTGTGAGTAGGTCGCCGCGCTTGCATAATGCAATATTGCGTTTTTGGTGGCTTTTAACTTTTAGAATGTTTCGTAAAATTTAAATGAATAATTATAAATTTATATCTGGTTAATCTGTTAAAGACAAGATTAAACATATTGCCAATTTTAAGCCACAAAAAAGCAAACCGATAAATTATATTGTTTCTTCGAGATTGAGCGTTTTGAGAGGATATTCTTCTGCCTGGGGTTGTGCGGGTGGTGGCTTCCTTTGTATTATTCGTTGCCGAATGTAGTAGATAGCTCCTAGTAGGGCAGCGGTTCCCAAAAGGCTGCCTGTGACCCCAATAGACAGGTGAGAATGATGTCGGATGGCTTTCCAGGTGAAGTTTTTTATATGCTCCTGGAAATCTAACTGCGATGCTTGTAGGTCTTCGAAGTGGTCTGACTGAGTTAGTACAGGTTCCTCTGCGATTTCTGAAAATGAGTTTGTTGTGATTGGGTTGGTAATATTGATACTGATAGCCTTGGAGTATCCAGCCAGGATCTTGTATTTTCTGTTGTGCCTTGGGGTTAATGTATTCCTCGCAGTTTGGATGATGCAATCCGATGAAATTTGAATGACACCTGTAGTGTTGACGGTGACTTCTTCCCTGTTTCCACTACAAGTGATTGCTATGCGGGTTGGCTTACTGACTACAAATAGCCAGGTGTTTTCCATGTACAATTGTTTCCAAATAATGGACTGGATGCGATGTCTTCGTAGGAGACATTGACTGGTTTCTACTCGGTGATATATATCGTCAATGATGCAGTTTGGGTTGTTTTCAATTCCTTTAACTACCGTTGGACTGCAAACATAGGTAGTGGGAGAAATTTGTAGCTCTTCTTTGAATTCTTCATCTGTTTCGTGGAAGTACATTTGTAGGTTGTAATCCACAGCGAAGATTCCTTTCGGCACATCGATCATCCAGTAGGATCCATTGCTGATTTGGAGAGGAATTGGTGTCACTTTAATTAGGGAGTATTCCGTTTTTTCCACTATGATGAAATACCCTTGGACGTTGATGTAGATGTCGTCATGCCCAATGTCAACCTTTAGAATTGGCGTTGGTAATATCTCCAAATTTGGTGAAAGTTTACTGGTTGCATTAGCGAGGATCTGTTTAATTTGAGCAGGTGTTATTAGCTCGTACAGATTACCTTGCTGGAAGTGAACGTTTAAGATGTGAATATGGTAGTTGCACAGTTCGCTAATTACATTTGTGGCGACTTGGTACACACTGATGATGTGAATATTTAGTCGGTTGGAGTCGGTTGCTTTATACCATTTGTCCATGTTGTTAATGGCCCGGATTCCTTGGTTTAATTTTTCTTGGAAATGTTCCAGCTTCTTGTCGATTCGTTCTTCGGTCTCATTAAACCTGGAAAGTGCTGATAGCAAGAATTTGGATTGTTGACTGTCCATTTTTATTAGTTCCTGTTGATTCTTGTCTAGCCTGTCTATATCTTGATAGACTTCATCGTTGACTCCAAAAATTGATGTTAATACTGTGCCAAGGACTCCTCTTTTTTCTCGTCTTGTTATTATTTCTTCCATACCATCTCTAATCCATTCCATATGCTTTTTCTGTTCCAGAAGATGATGCACCAGTGTCTTGCATAATGTGTCTTCGGACAGTTCTTTTGCAGAGTCGCAGAGATTGTCGAATTTGTCTACCATGTCTGTGACTGTTTCGAAGTCTTCTTCGATCTTCCCCCTCTCGAACTGGATTTCGATCCGGAATATTCCTCTCTCAATCTTCCCGTGTCCAATGTGTTCTACATAGTACCCGCTGTCTGGTTTTTGGATATTAAATTCTGCTTTACTTAATGTATTGGTGGTAAGAAGGGTAAAGATGAGTAACAGCAGTTTCCATTTGGACGCGACAGATTTCCTTGGTGCTGGGGATGATCGTGTCTGGATAATGTTAGTTGAAATTTTATCTTCTGCCTCTGGTTCCTGCGATTCCTCGGTAGTTGCTGGTAATGGAATGATGCTGCCTATGGATCGTTTTAGCTGATGTCCTCCTGATTTCTGGAGCGTCACTACTCGTACTGATCCATCGGCTGCTGGATGAGTTGCAGTGACTCTTGCTAAAGGCCACTTACTAGGATTGATACTATCTTCTTTGATTAACACTAAATCTCCAACTTTAGTGTTCTCCAATGGTTTCTTCCATTTGTTTCGTTGCTGTAGTCCATGAAGGTAGTCCGAGCTCCATGATTTCCAAAAATCTTGCTTGATCTTTTGGATTATCCTCCAACGATTCGATAGATTTGAAGATATTGGAGTGTTGATTGGGTCTGGTGGCGATATGATTTCCCTCCCTATTAGGAAATGGCCTGGCGTCAGAGCAGTTGTGTCCTCAATATCGTTGCCTTGTGGACATAGAGGACGTGAGTTTAGGCAGGCCTCAATTTGGCAGAGAAGAGTTGTTAACTCTTCAAAGGTAAGAGTAGCGTGGCCAATAGTTCTCTTCAGATGATGCTTCATTGATTTTACCCCTGCTTCCCATATCCCTCCGAAGTGAGGGGCTATTGGAGGGATGAAGTGCCATTGGGTACCACCGGTTGCTAAGGTTTCTTGGACAACTGGGCCTTCAATTGTTTGGCGGGTCTCCTTGTCCAACACTTTTCTTGCGCCAACGAAGTTTGTTCCGTTGTCGCTGTATAGGTGTGCACAGCGTCCTCTTCGGGCAGTAAACCTCCTGAAGACTGCTAGGAAGCTGTTGGTTGTCATGTCGCTGACGGCCTTTAGGTGGATTGCCTTGGTTGATAGACAGACAAAAACAGCAATGTACCCTTTGTGCGAAGAATGCCCTCTTCCCTTGGATGTTCGGATCTGTATTGGGCCGGCGTAGTCCACTCCGGAATGGAAGAATGGAGGAGTTGAATTCACTCTGGTTGATGGAAGATTTCCCATCAGTTGCTGTGCTGCCTCTGCTTTGTATCGTAGACATCGGAAACACTTCTGGATGCTGGAGCTGACTGCTTTCTTCGCGTTGATGATCCAATATTTTCTTCGGATATATGAGAGAGTGAGTTGGGTGCCACCGTGCAGCGTGCGTAGATGCGCCTCTTGGATTATTAGTTTGGAAATATGACTGGAGTACGGGAGTATGATTGGGTGTTTTTCATTGAAGGACAAGGTGGAATTTTCTAATCTTCCTCCAACACGGATTATTCCATGCTGATCGATGAAGGGATTGAGGTTGGCAAGCTTGTTACTGGAACTCACATATTTGTTCTGCCGGAGTTGAGATCCTGTTGCCCTCAAAATAGGATCACTTCCTTGGATGACCTTAACGAGTAGGAGGATGGTGTCATCCATTTCCTTCACTGATAGGCATCCTGATTGGGTGGGAAGTCGCTTACACTTGTTGATGAATCTTCGGCAATGTGACATGACTCGTACCATTCTTGTTAGAGAAGAAAAACGATGAACGACTTCGTTCTCGTCTTGATGGATGGTAGTTTGATGCACAGTGTAACTTCTTGCTTCTTCCTCGGTGGTTGCGGTGTCTGGTTGACAAGGCCATGAACTCTTGTTAACTAGCCAGCTCGGTCCGTCCCACCATAGGAGATGATTCTTTAGTTTTTCTGGACTAGTGCCTCGGGAGATGACGTCTGCAGGATTCTCTTCGGATTTGACGTGGTTCCAATGTTGAGCCGGAATTTGATTGTTGATTTCGGCTACTCGATTCGCGACGAACGTCTTCCATCGTACCGGGTCTCCTTTTATCCATCCTAATGTAACCATGGAGTCGGTCCATGCGAAGATAGACACCTTAGGAAGGTCTAATGCTGCAATTACCCTTTGAAGTAGATTGGAAAGGAGTACTGCTGCGCAGAGTTCCAGTCTTGGTAATGTCGTCTTGGCTCGGGCTGGTGCCACCTTGGATTTGGCTATTAATAAGGATACCTTGACTTGGCCGGATGATGTGGTGACTCTGGTATAAATCGCGGCCCCGAAAGCTCTTTCGGAGGCGTCACAGAATCCATGCAGCTCTACTAGAGATTCCCTTTTGATAAACAACCACCTTGGTAAGGTAATTTCTTCCACTGCCTTGAGTTGAGACCTGAGCGTCTCCCATTTGCCTTGGATATTTTCAGACACTGGGTCATCCCATTTGATATTTTCGAGCCATAGTTCTTGGATGAGTAGCTTGGCAGTGATGATGACGGGTGCTAACCATCCCAATGGGTCGAAAATTTTGGCAACTTTGGATAGTATGGTGCGTTTGGTGGATTCCTGTTGCTTAACGTCTACCTTAAAACAGAAAACATCTTCATATGGAGACCAGTGAATGCCCAAGGACTTTTTTACGCCGTCTTCACTTATTTCGAGGTATGTTTGTTCCTTTAACTCTTCTGGGAGTTCTTGAATGATGGCTGACTCATTACTGCACCATTTATGTAGAGTAAAGCCTCCACGCTTTAGTAAGGAAATGAGCTGACCTTGTTGTTGGATCGCTTCTTTCACAGTGTCGGCCCCAGAAAGCACGTCGTCCACGTAGAAATCTTTCTTCACTGCTTCTGAAGCTAATGGAAATGAGACCTTTTCGTCCTCTGCGAGTTGATGCAAGGTTCGAATGGCAAGATAGGGAGCTGATGCGGTTCCATAAGTGACGGTGCACAGCTTATATTCCCTGATTGGCTGTGATTTGTCGAATCTCCATAGGACTCTTTGGTACTCCTGGTCTTGGTTGTTCATTCTGATTTGTCGGTACATTTTTTCAATGTCTGCAGAAAAAACAATCCTGTGTGTTCTCCATCGAAGTAGAATGTCGACCAGTTCTTGCTGAAGTTTAGGTCCAGCGTACATCATCTCATTTAAGGATTTTCCGTGAGAGGCCTTGCTAGAAGCATCGAAAACGACACGAAGTCTGGTTGATGAACTTGCTTCTCGGATGACGCCATGGTGGGGAATGTAATACTTGCCGTTATTCTCATCTTCCTTTGCCACCTTTTCCATATGTCCTAAATCCAAGTATTCTTGCATGAATTTCTTGTATTGGACTGCTAGATCTTGATCTTGTCCTAATTTCTTCTCCAGATGTATGAATCGTGCCAATGCTGAGGGTTTGGACCTTCCCATGTGTACTGGAGTTTGTTTGAATGGAATCCTTACTACGTATCTTCCATCTACGTCTCGCTGGACTGTGTCTGTGAATCTATTTTCACATACCTGATCATCTGGGGAAAGTTTCCTTTGAGGAGAAGCCTCTTCAATGTTCCAGAATTTCTGCAACTGCTCATCCTCTTCAATTTTGGCAACCATGGTGTTGACCTTAAGGCTGGTGGGTGGTCGTCTTCCCATGGTTCCTGATAAGATCCATCCCAATTCGGTATTCTGTCCTAGGATGCCATCTTTGGATTTCTTGATTCCTTCGAGAATTATTTGGGAATATTCTTCAGCGCCTAGAAGTATATCTATGGGGCCAGGTCGGTTGAAGGTTGGATCGGCGATGAAGACATGTTTCCAGGCATCCATTTTTATGTTCGGAATGGGTGATGAAGGCATGGTTTTTGTAAGTTTGGGAAGTACCAGTAAAGTAACAGGTAAGGAAAATTTACTTGGAAATCTTGGCGTAATCAAACCTGTGATTTTCCATTTTGCGACTTTTGTTTCGCTGTTCCCAATTCCGGAGATTTCTGCTCGAACCTTGGTCCTGGGTAGCGCTAATAATTCGGCTGCGGCTTCGGTGATGAAGGAACCTTGAGACCCTGGATCTATCAAGACCCTCAAGAGATGAGTCATCCCGGATGCTGCCTTAACTTGAACCGTTGCTGTGGCCAGTAGCACTTGGCTCTTCTTTGCGCCTAGGTTGGCGGCAATGATTGTGGGTTTTGGCTTCTTCTCTGGAGCGTTGGAGGTCTGCATGGCTGCTGCGTGAGAAAACGTCTTCATCTTCGGAGCAGGTATCGGCTTTGATGGCGGCTGTGCCTTGTGAAGCAGAGTATGGTGTGGAAAGCGGCAGATTTTGCAGTTATAATACGAACGACATTGTATATTAGAATCGTGTCGCAAACATCGAAAGCACAATCGGTAGGTTCTTACCACTTCTTGCTTTTCGTGGGTGGAGAGCCTCTGGAATTGACCACAGTTATCGATGTAATGATCCCCATTGCACATCTTGCAGTTGAGATATCCGGCAGCGTAATTTTTCTGTGGCTTGTCCTGAGTTGGTTTTCGAGCTCCATCAATGGATTCCAAGGATTGGAACCGCATTTGTAAGAAGGCCATTAGAGTTTGGTGATCCTGAACTTCATTTGGGCACTGAAGCGATTGCTCATATAATTTGTTAGTTTCAGGATCCCATTTTCGAGTAATAACTCGGTTAATCCACGGACCCCAGCTGTCGGTGGAAATGCCCAAATTTTTGATTGCTTCCACACATTCCTTAGTGGAGTCATGCAATCTTTTCAACCCTTGGGCTGATTCCTTGGAGAGGACCGGCTGATCGAAGATGGTGTCTAGCAATTTGGTTAGAATAAGGCGATTATTTTGATACCTTTGTTGCAGCAAATTCCAAGCGGTGTTGTAGTTGGCTTGAGTCACTGCGAGATGCTGGATTAGTCGGCTGGGCTCTCCCTTGACATGCGTTTTTAAATACTGCATTTTGATGACATCATCCATGTTTTGGTTGTCATCTACTAATTTGGTGAATAGGTCCTTAAAAGTGGCCCATTCCTCATAATTTCCCTCGTATATGGGGATTTTAACTTGAGGAAGCGAGATGGCTGATGCTTGCTCGTTCCTTGTTGGTGCTTGTAACAAATTAATTAAATTTCGGTACCTGTCTTTCAACGTAGTAAATTCAGGACTGAAGTGCGTCTGGTTTGAATCCATCTCGTTAGACATGACTTCTTCGTCCATCTCGATCACCCGGTCCCATTCTTCCTTTAATTCCCTCTTTGTGATGGCGGGCCTTCCGAGTGCTTGTTCCAGTTCGGCGTCGTCCAAAGATTGCTTAAAATTCTGCATCCGAATCTGCAGTTTTCGGATACGAACCTTTTGCTCGGGATTTACAACTGTTTCCTCTCGCCTCCTAGTTTCAGAGGGGTCGGGATTTTCAGTTGCCTTTAAACAGCTCTGCAAATAACTTTTTGCTTCGCAGTAGATGGCTTTAATTTGTTTGTAATACCCTGTGGTAAAATAATTATGTGTAGGAATACTTAGCTGCACCATTTTGGCGTGATTTTTGGTCACGGCGTTCCAAGTTTCGTCCAGCGTCTTGTTTCGGCTGGCGATGTAAGCTTCTGTTTTTCGGCTGGCAGGGTCCTTTTTGCTGTTGGAAAATACCTGCGTGATCTTCTGGCCGAGTTCTTCTTGGGCGACAGCTAGCTGATTGAATTCCTCCATATTGTTTGCCATTTTCGGGGAACCGGGTGGGTTGGTAGATGTTGTTTTCTTCTCGGGATGTACCTCTTCTTAGTTGTAGACAGATCCGGCTCGAAGGACCATGAACAGAATCGCCTGGAGGCTGTGGAAATCAGGCGTCCGTTACGTTATTTTGCTGGTTCCATCCCTTATGTTAAGCGCAGAACTGAGACAGCAGTTTCCGCTTTAAGACAGCTTAGTCATGCCACTTAACGGGATGATAATTCGTCACTGTGTGAGATGCAGCCTCACATCCCTTAATTATTTATAGGCTTGGACCCACAGCGACGCAGTAAGTGAATCTAACAAGTAAATGCAGACTGGTTTATTACAAAAATAATTGTTCTATATATACAAACAAATTTGCTTAGATCATAGTAATCTACAAAGTTCATTTCTAATAACAGGTGCAATGTATTATATTCAGTAGGTTGATTTACTAGTATTGCAAAACAATACTCAGCGGTTTTGCTTCCGTGATATGATATGGACTCCATGAACTCGAGCGTCTTTTATGCTGAGCTGCGATTGTAGGCATTTAAACCTTGTCACGGCCTTGCGTAATTGTGTACGCGAAGCCGTGTAAAAATGCTGAGCGGCGACTGCGAGGTGTTTAAACTTGACTGTGAGTAGGTCGCCGCGCTTGCATAATGCAATATTGCGTTTTTGGTGGCTTTTAACTTTTAGAATGTTTCGTAAAATTTAAATGAATAATTATAAATTTATATCTGGTTAATCTGTTAAAGACAAGATTAAACAGACATTGAGGCATTTAAACGTTTAGGCACTTATACATTTAGACATTTAGGCGTTTAGGCATTTAGGCATTTAGATATTTAGGCATTTATACATTTAAACATGTAGGCTCTTTTCCATTTATTCTTTTAGGCGTTTAGGCTTTTAACCATTTAGGCATTTAAGCAATTACGCAATTAGGTGTTTAGACATTTAGGCATTTAGGCATGTAGGCATAAAGCATTTAGGCATTTAGGCATTTATACATTTAAACATATAGGCTCTTATCCATTTAGGCATTTACTGATTTAGGCTTTCAATTATTTAGGCATTTAAGCATTCACGCAATTAGGCATCGCATCGCATCCTATCCCATCCCATCCCATCCCATCCCATCCAATCCCATCGCATCGCATTTCAACGCATCGCATCGCATCCCAACGCATCGCATCGCATCGCATCGCATCGGATCGCAACGCATTGCATCGCATCGCATCGCATCGCTTTGCATTGCATCTTATCGCATCGCATCTCATCGCATCGCATCGCATCGGATCGCAACGCATCGCATCGCATCGCATCGCATCGCATCGCATCGCTTCGCATTGCATCTCATCGCATCTTATCGCATCGCATTTCATCGCATCGCATCGCATCGCATCGCACTGCATCGCATCTCATCGCATTTCATCGCATCTCATCGCATCGCATCGCCTCGCATCGCCTCGCATCATATCGCATCGCATCGCATCGCATCATATCGCATCGCATCGCGTCGCATCGCATCGCATCGCTTCGCATCGCCTCGCATCTCATCGCATAGCATCGCATCGCATTGCATCGCGTCGCATCGCATCGCATCGCATCGCATCGCCTCGTATCGCCTCGCATCGCCTCGCATCGCCTCGCATCATATCGCATCGCATCGCGTCGCATCGCATCGCATCGCATCGCCTCGCATCGCCTCGCATATCATCGCATAGCATCGCATCGCATCGCATTGCATCGCGTCGAATCGCATCGCATCGCATCTCAACGCATCGCATCGCCTCGCATCGCCTCGCATCGCATCAGATCGCATCGCATCGCATCGCATCGCCTCGCATCGCCTCGCATCGCCTCGCATCGAATCGTATCGCATCGCATCGCATCGCATCGCATCGCATCGTATCGCATCGCATCGCATCGCCTTGCATCGCATCGCATCTCATCGCATTTCATCGCATCTCATCGCATCGCATCGCCTCGCATCGCCTCGCATCATATCGCATCGCATCGCGTCGCATCGCATCGCATCATATCGCATCGCATCGCATCGCATCATATCGCATCGCATCGCGTCGCATCGCATCGCATCGCTTCGCATCGCCTCGCATCTCATCGCATAGCATCGCATCGCATCGCATTGCATCGCGTCGCATCGCATCGCATCGCATCGCATCGCCTCGCATCGCCTCGCATCGCCTCGCATCGCCTCGCATCGCCTCGCATCATATCGCATCGCATCGCGTCGCATCGCCTCGCATCATATCGCATCGCATCGCGTCGCATCGCCTCGCATCATATCGCATCGCATCGCGTCGCATCGCCTCGCATCGCCTCGCATCGCCTCGCATCGCCTCGCATCATATCGCATCGCATCGCGTCGCATCGCATCGCATCTCATCGCATAGCATCGCATCGCATCGCATTGCATCGCGTCGCATCGCATCGCATCGCATCTCAACGCATCGCATCGCCTCGCATCCCCTCGCATCGCATCGCATCGCATCGCATCTCATCGCATTTCATCGCATCTCATCGCATCGCATCGCCTCGCATCGCCTCGCATCATATCGCATCGCATCGCATCGCATCATATCGCATCGCATCGCGTCGCATCGCATCGCATCGCTTCGCATCGCCTCGCATCTCATCGCATAGCATCGCATCGCATTGCATCGCGTCGCATCGCATCGCATCGCATCGCATCGCCTCGCATCGCCTCGCATCGCCTCGCATCGCCTCGCATCATATCGCATCGCATCGCGTCGCATCGCATCGCATCGCATCGCATCGCATTGCATTGCATCGCGTCGCATCGCATCGCATCGCATCTCAACGCATCGCATCGCCTCGCATCGCCTCGCATCGCATCAGATCGCATCGCATCGCATCGCATCGCCTCGCATCGCCTCGCATCGCCTCGCATCGAATCGTATCGCATCGCATCGCATCGCATCGCATCGCATCGTATCGCATCGCATCGCATCGCCTTGCATCGCATCGCATCTCATCGCATTTCATCGCATCTCATCGCATAGCATCGCCTCGCATCGCCTCGCATCATATCGCATCGCATCGCGTCGCATCGCATCGCATCATATCGCATCGCATCGCATCGCATCATATCGCATCGCATCGCGTCGCATCGCATCGCATCGCTTCGCATCGCCTCGCATCTCATCGCATAGCATCGCATCGCATCGCATTGCATCGCGTCGCATCGCATCGCATCGCATCGCATCGCCTCGCATCGCCTCGCATCGCCTCGCATCGCCTCGCATCGCCTCGCATCATATCGCATCGCATCGCGTCGCATCGCATCGCATCATATCGCATCGCATCGCATTGCATCATATCGCATCGCATCGCGTCGCATCGCATCGCATCGCCTCGCATCGCCTCGCATCTCATCGCATAGCATCGCATCGCATCGCATTGCATCGCGTCGCATTGCATCGCATCGCATCTCAACGCATCGCATCGCCTCGCATCGCCTCGCATCGCATCAGATCGCATCGCATCGCATCGCATCGCCTCGCATCGCCTCGCATCGCCTCGCATCGAATCGTATCGCATCGCATCGCATCGCATCGCATCGCATCGCATCGCGTCGCATCGCATCGCATCGCTTCGCATCGCCTCGCATCTCATCGCATAGCATCGCATCGCATCGCATTGCATCGCGTCGCATTGCATCGCATCGCATCAGATCGCATCGCATCGCATCGCATCGCCTCGCATCGCCTCGCATCGCCTCGCATCGAATCGTATCGCATCGCATCGCATCGCATCGCATCGCATCGCATCGCGTCGCATCGCATCGCATCGCTTCGCATCGCCTCGCATCTCATCGCATAGCATCGCATCGCGTCGCCTCGCATCGCCTCGCATCATATCGCATCGCATCGCGTCGCATCGCATCGCATCATATCGCATCGCATCGCATCGCATCATATCGCATCGCATCGCGTCGCATCGCATAGCATCGCATCGCATCGCATTGCATCGCGTCGCATCGCATCGCATCGCATCGCATCGCCTCGCATCGCCTCGCATCGCCTCGCATCGCCTCGCATCATATCGCATCGCAACGCGTCGCATCGCATCGCATCGCCTCGCATCGCCTCGCATCTCATCGCATAGCATCGCATCGCATCGCATTGCATCGCGTCGCATCGCATCGCATCGCATCTCAACGCATCGCATCGCCTCGCATCCCCTCGCATCGCATCGCATCGCATCGCATCTCATCGCATTTCATCGCATCTCATCGCATCGCATCGCCTCGCATCGCCTCGCATCATATCGCATCGCATCGCATCGCATCATATCGCATCGCATCGCGTCGCATCGCATCGCATCGCTTCGCATCGCCTCGCATCTCATCGCATAGCATCGCATCGCATTGCATCGCATCTCATCGCATTTCATCGCATCTCATCGCATCGCATCGCTTCGCATCGCCTCGCATTTCATCGCATAGCATCGCATCGCATTGCATCGCATCTCATCGCATTTCATCGCATCTCATCGCATCGCATCGCTTCGCATCGCCTCGCATCCCCTCGCATCGCATCGCATCGCATCGCATCTCATCGCATTTCATCGCATCTCATCGCATCGCATCGCTTCGCATCGCCTCGCATCTCATCGCATAGCATCGCATCGCATTGCATCGCGTCGCATCGCATCGCATCGCATCGCGTCGCATCGCATCGCATCATATCGCATCGCATCGCATCGCATCATATCGCATCGCATCGCGTCGCATCGCATCGCATCGCTTCGCATCGCCTCGCATCTCATCGCATAGCATCGCATCGCATCGCATTGCATCGCGTCGCATCGCATCGCATCGCATCGCATCGCCTCGCATCGCCTCGCATCGCCTCGCATCGCCTCGCATCGCCTCGCATCATATCGCATCGCATCGCGTCGCATCGCCTCGCATCATATCGCATCGCATCGCGTCGCATCGCCTCGCATCATATCGCATCGCATCGCGTCGCATCGCCTCGCATCGCCTCGCATCGCCTCGCATCGCCTCGCATCATATCGCATCGCATCGCGTTGCATCGCATCGCATCTCATCGCATAGCATCGCATCGCATCGCATTGCATCGCGTCGCATCGCATCGCATCGCATCTCAACGCATCGCATCGCCTCGCATCCCCTCGCATCGCATCGCATCGCATCGCATCTCATCGCATTTCATCGCATCTCATCGCATCGCATCGCCTCGCATCGCCTCGCATCATATCGCATCGCATCGCATCGCATCATATCGCATCGCATCGCGTCGCATCGCATCGCATCGCTTCGCATCGCCTCGCATCTCATCGCATAGCATCGCATCGCATTGCATCGCGTCGCATCGCATCGCATCGCATCGCATCGCCTCGCATCGCCTCGCATCGCCTCGCATCGCCTCGCATCATATCGCATCGCATCGCGTCGCATCGCATCGCATCGCATCGCCTCGCATCGCCTCGCATATCATCGCATAGCATCGCATCGCATTGCATTGCATCGCGTCGCATCGCATCGCATCGCATCTCAACGCATCGCATCGCCTCGCATCGCCTCGCATCGCATCAGATCGCATCGCATCGCATCGCATCGCCTCGCATTGCCTCGCATCGCCTCGCATCGAATCGTATCGCATCGCATCGCATCGCATCGCATCGCATCGTATCGCATCGCATCGCATCGCCTTGCATCGCATCGCATCTCATCGCATTTCATCGCATCTCATCGCATAGCATCGCCTCGCATCGCCTCGCATCATATCGCATCGCATCGCGTCGCATCGCATCGCATCATATCGCATCGCATCGCATCGCATCATATCGCATCGCATCGCGTCGCATCGCATCGCATCGCTTCGCATCGCCTCGCATCTCATCGCATAGCATCGCATCGCATCGCATTGCATCGCGTCGCATCGCATCGCATCGCATCGCATCGCCTCGCATCGCCTCGCATCGCCTCGCATCGCCTCGCATCGCCTCGCATCATATCGCATCGCATCGCGTCGCATCGCATCGCATCATATCGCATCGCATCGCATTGCATCATATCGCATCGCATCGCGTCGCATCGCATCGCATCGCCTCGCATCGCCTCGCATCTCATCGCATAGCATCGCATCGCATCGCATTGCATCGCGTCGCATTGCATCGCATCGCATCTCAACGCATCGCATCGCCTCGCATCGCCTCGCATCGCATCAGATCGCATCGCATCGCATCGCATCGCCTCGCATCGCCTCGCATCGCCTCGCATCGAATCGTATCGCATCGCATCGCATCGCATCGCATCGCATCGCATCGCGTCGCATCGCATCGCATCGCTTCGCATCGCCTCGCATCTCATCGCATAGCATCGCATCGCATCGCATTGCATCGCGTCGCATTGCATCGCATCGCATCAGATCGCATCGCATCGCATCGCATCGCCTCGCATCGCCTCGCATCGCCTCGCATCGAATCGTATCGCATCGCATCGCATCGCATCGCATCGCATCGCATCGCGTCGCATCGCATCGCATCGCTTCGCATCGCCTCGCATCTCATCGCATAGCATCGCATCGCGTCGCCTCGCATCGCCTCGCATCATATCGCATCGCATCGCGTCGCATCGCATCGCATCATATCGCATCGCATCGCATCGCATCATATCGCATCGCATCGCGTCGCATCGCATAGCATCGCATCGCATCGCATTGCATCGCGTCGCATCGCATCGCATCGCATCGCATCGCCTCGCATCGCCTCGCATCGCCTCGCATCGCCTCGCATCATATCGCATCGCAACGCGTCGCATCGCATCGCATCGCCTCGCATCGCCTCGCATCTCATCGCATAGCATCGCATCGCATCGCATTGCATCGCGTCGCATCGCATCGCATCGCATCTCAACGCATCGCATCGCCTCGCATCCCCTCGCATCGCATCGCATCGCATCGCATCTCATCGCATTTCATCGCATCTCATCGCATCGCATCGCCTCGCATCGCCTCGCATCATATCGCATCGCATCGCATCGCATCATATCGCATCGCATCGCGTCGCATCGCATCGCATCGCTTCGCATCGCCTCGCATCTCATCGCATAGCATCGCATCGCATTGCATCGCATCTCATCGCATTTCATCGCATCTCATCGCATCGCATCGCTTCGCATCGCCTCGCATCTCATCGCATAGCATCGCATCGCATTGCATCGCATCTCATCGCATTTCATCGCATCTCATCGCATCGCATCGCTTCGCATCGCCTCGCATCCCCTCGCATCGCATCGCATCGCATCGCATCTCATCGCATTTCATCGCATCTCATCGCATCGCATCGCTTCGCATCGCCTCGCATCTCATCGCATAGCATCGCATCGCATTGCATCGCGTCGCATCGCATCGCATCGCATCGCATCGCCTCGCATCGCCTCGCATCGCCTCGCATCGCCTCGCATCATATCGCATCGCATCGCGTCGCATCGCATCGCATCGCATCGCCTCGCATCGCCTCGCATATCATCGCATAGCATCGCATCGCATCGCATTGCATCGCGTCGCATCGCATCGCATCGCATCTCAACGCATCGCATCGCCTCGCATCGCCTCGCATCGCATCAGATCGCATCGCATCGCATCGCATCGCCTCGCATCGCCTCGCATCGCCTCGCATCGAATCGTATCGCATCGCATCGCATCGCATCGCATCGCATCGTATCGCATCGCATCGCATCGCCTTGCATCGCATCGCATCTCATCGCATTTCATCGCATCTCATCGCATCGCATCGCCTCGCATCGCCTCGCATCATATCGCATCGCATCGCGTCGCATCGCATCGCATCATATCGCATCGCATCGCATCGCATCATATCGCATCGCGTCGCATCGCATCGCATCGCTTCGCATCGCCTCGCATCTCATCGCATAGCATCGCATCGCATCGCATTGCATCGCGTCGCATCGCATCGCATCGCATCGCATCGCCTCGCATCGCCTCGCATCGCCTCGCATCGCCTCGCATCGCCTCGCATCATATCGCATCGCATCGCGTCGCATCGCATCGCATCATATCGCATCGCATCGCATTGCATCATATCGCATCGCATCGCCTCGCATCGCATCGCATCGCCTCGCATCGCCTCGCATCTCATCGCATAGCATCGCATCGCATCGCATTGCATCGCGTCGCATTGCATCGCATCGCATCTCAACGCATCGCATCGCCTCGCATCGCCTCGCATCGCATCAGATCGCATCGCATCGCATCGCATCGCCTCGCATCTCATCGCATAGCATCGCATCGCATCGCATTGCATCGCGTCGCATTGCATCGCATCGCATCTCAACGCATCGCATCGCCTCGCATCGCCTCGCATCGCATCAGATCGCATCGCATCGCATCGCATCGCCTCGCATCGCCTCGCATCGCCTCGCATCGAATCGTATCGCATCGCATCGCATCGCATCGCATCGCATCGTATCGCATCGCCTCGCATCGCATCGCATCGTATCGCATCGCATCGCATCGCATCGCATCGCATCGTATCGCATCGCATCGCATCGCATCGCATCGCATCGCATCGTATCGCATCGCCTCGCATCGCATAGCATCGCATCGCATCGCCTCGCATCTCATCGCATAGCATCGCATCGCATCGCATTGCATCGCGTCGCATCGCATCGCATCGCATCTCAACGCATCGCATCGCCTCGCATCGCCTCGCATCGCATCAGATCGCATCGCATCGTATCGCATCGCCTCGCATCGCCTCGTATCGCCTCGCATCTCATCGCATAGCATCGCATCGCATCGCATTGCATCGCGTCGCATTGCATCGCTTCGCATCTCAACGCATCGCATCGCCTCGCATCGCCTCGCATCGCATCAGATCGCATCGCATCGCATCGCATCGCCTCGCATCGCCTCGCATCGCCTCGCATCGAATCGTATCGCATCGCATCGCATCGCCTCGCATCGCATCGCATCGCATCATATCGCATCGCATCGCGTCGCATCGCATCGCATCGCCTCGCATCGCCTCACATCTCATCGCATAGCATCGCATCGCATCGCCTCGCATCTCATCGCATAGCATCGCGTCGCATCGCATCGCATCGCATCTCAACGCATCGCATCGCCTCGCATCGCCTCGCATCGCCTCGCATCGAATCGTATCGCATCGCATCGCATCGCATCGCATCGCATCAGATCGCATCGCATCGCATCGCATCGCCTCGCATCGCCTCGCATCGCCTCGCATCGAATCGTATCGCATCGCATCGCATCGCATCGCATCGCATCGTATCGCATCGCCTCGCATCGCATCGCATCGTATCGCATCGCATCGCATCGCATCGCATCGCATCGTATCGCATCGCATCGCATCTCATCGCATAGCATCGCCTCGCATCGCCTCGCATCGCCTCGCATCGCCTCGCATCGCATCGCATCGCATCTCATCGCATCGCATCGCCTCGCATCGCCTCGCATCGAATCGTATCGCATCGCATCGCATCGCCTCACATCTCATCGCATAGCATCGCATCGCATCGCCTCGCATCGCCTCGCATCTCATCGCATAGCATCGCATCGCATCGCATTGCATCGCGTCGCATTGCATCGCATCGCATCTCAACGCATCGCATCGCCTCGCATCGCCTCGCATCGCATCAGATCGCATCGCATCGCATCGCATCGCCTCGCATCGCCTCGCATCGCCTCGCATCGAATCGTATCGCATCGCATCGCATCGCATCGCATCGCATCGCATCGCGTCGCATCGCATCGCATCGCTTCGCATCGCCTCGCATCTCATCGCATAGCATCGCATCGCATCGCATTGCATCGCGTCGCATTGCATCGCATCGCATCTCAACGCATCGCATCGCCTCGCATCGCCTCGCATCGCATCAGATCGCATCGCATCGCATCGCATCGCCTCGCATCGCCTCGCATCGCCTCGCATCGAATCGCATCATATCGCATCGCATCGCATCGCATCATATCGCATCGCATCGCGTCGCATCGCATCGCATCGCTTCGCATCGCCTCGCATCTCATCGCATAGCATCGCATCGCATCGCATTGCATCGCGTCGCATCGCATCGCATCATATCGCATCGCATCGCGTCGCATCGCATCGCATCGCTTCGCATCGCCTCGCATCTCATCGCATCGCATCGCGTCGCATCGCATCGCATCTCATCGCATAGCATCGCATCGCATCGCATTGCATCGCGTCGCATCGCATCGCATCGCATCGCATAGCATCGCATCGCATCGCATTGCATCGCGTCGCATCGCATCGCATCGCTTCGCATCGCCTCGCATCTCATCGCATCGCATCGCGTCGCATCGCATCGCATTGCATCGCGTCGCATCGCATCGCATCATATCGCATCGCATCGCGTCGCATCGCATCGCATCTCATCGCATAGCATCGCATCGCATCGCATTGCATCGCGTCGCATCGCATCGCATCGCATCGCATAGCATCGCATCGCATCGCATTGCATCGCGTCGCATCGCATCGCATCATATCGCATCGCATCGCGTCGCATCGCATCGCATCTCATCGCATAGCATCGCATCGCATCGCATTGCATCGCGTCGCATCGCATCGCGTCGCATCGCATCGCATCGCTTCGCATCGCCTCGCATCTCATCGCATCGCATCGCGTCGCATCGCATCGCATCTCATCGCATAGCATCGCATCGCATCGCATCGCATCGCTTCGCATCGCCTCGCATCTCATCGCATAACATCGCATCGCATCGCATTGCATCGCGTCGCATCGCATCATATCGCATCGCATCGCGTCGCATCGCATCGCATCGCTTCGCATCGCCTCGCATCTCATCGCATCGCATCGCGTCGCATCGCATCGCATCTCATCGCATAGCATCGCATTGCATCGCGTCGCATCGCATCGCATCATATCGCATCGCATCGCGTCGCATCGCATCGCATCGCTTCGCATCGCCTCGCATCTCATCGCATTGCATCGCGTCGCATCGCATCGCATCGCATCGCATCGCCTCGCATCGCCTCGCATCGCCTCGCATCGCCTCGCATCATATCGCATCGCATCGCGTCGCATCGCATCGCATCGCATCGCCTCGCATCGCCTCGCATATCATCGCATAGCATCGCATCGCATCGCATTGCATCGCGTCGCATCGCATCGCATCGCATCTCAACGCATCGCATCGCCTCGCATCGCCTCGCATCGCATCAGATCGCATCGCATCGCATCGCATCGCCTCGCATCGCCTCGCATCGCCTCGCATCGAATCGTATCGCATCGCATCGCATCGCATCGCATCGCATCGTATCGCATCGCATCGCATCGCCTTGCATCGCATCGCATCTCATCGCATTTCATCGCATCTCATCGCATCGCATCGCCTCGCATCGCCTCGCATCATATCGCATCGCATCGCGTCGCATCGCATCGCATCATATCGCATCGCATCGCATCGCATCATATCGCATCGCATCGCGTCGCATCGCATCGCATCGCTTCGCATCGCCTCGCATCTCATCGCATAGCATCGCATCGCATCGCATTGCATCGCGTCGCATCGCATCGCATCGCATCGCATCGCCTCGCATCGCCTCGCATCGCCTCGCATCGCCTCGCATCGCCTCGCATCATATCGCATCGCATCGCGTCGCATCGCCTCGCATCATATCGCATCGCATCGCGTCGCATCGCCTCGCATCATATCGCATCGCATCGCGTCGCATCGCCTCGCATCGCCTCGCATCGCCTCGCACCGCCTCGCATCATATCGCATCGCATCGCGTCGCATCGCATCGCATCTCATCGCATAGCATCGCATCGCATCGCATTGCATCGCGTCGCATCGCATCGCATCGCATCTCAACGCATCGCATCGCCTCGCATCCCCTCGCATCGCATCGCATCGCATCGCATCTCATCGCATTTCATCGCATCTCATCGCATCGCATCGCCTCGCATCGCCTCGCATCATATCGCATCGCATCGCATCGCATCATATCGCATCGCATCGCGTCGCATCGCATCGCATCGCTTCGCATCGCCTCGCATCTCATCGCATAGCATCGCATCGCATTGCATCGCGTCGCATCGCATCGCATCGCATCGCATCGCCTCGCATCGCCTCGCATCGCCTCGCATCGCCTCGCATCATATCGCATCGCATCGCGTCGCATCGCATCGCATCGCATCGCCTCGCATCGTTTCGCATATCATCGCATAGCATCGCATCGCATTGCATTGCATCGCGTCGCATCGCATCGCATCGCATCTCAACGCATCGCATCGCCTCGCATCGCCTCGCATCGCATCAGATCGCATCGCATCGCATCGCATCGCCTCGCATCGCCTCGCATCGCCTCGCATCGAATCGTATCGCATCGCATCGCATCGCATCGCATCGCATCGTATCGCATCGCATCGCATCGCCTTGCATCGCATCGCATCTCATCGCATTTCATCGCATCTCATCGCATAGCATCGCCTCGCATCGCCTCGCATCATATCGCATCGCATCGCGTCGCATCGCATCGCATCATATCGCATCGCATCGCATCGCATCATATCGCATCGCATCGCGTCGCATCGCATCGCATCGCTTCGCATCGCCTCGCATCTCATCGCATAGCATCGCATCGCATCGCATTGCATCGCGTCGCATCGCATCGCATCGCATCGCATCGCCTCGCATCGCCTCGCATCGCCTCGCATCGCCTCGCATCATATCGCATCGCAACGCGTCGCATCGCATCGCATCGCATCGCATCGCATCGCTTCGCATCGCCTCGCATCTCATCGCATAGCATCGCATCGCATTGCATCGCGTCGCATCGCATCGCATCGCATCGCATCGCCTCGCATCGCCTCGCATCGCCTCGCATCGCCTCGCATCATATCGCATCGCATCGCGTCGCATCGCATCGCATCGCATCGCCTCGCATCGCCTCGCATATCATCGCATAGCATCGCATCGCATTGCATTGCATCGCGTCGCATCGCATCGCATCGCATCTCAACGCATCGCATCGCCTCGCATCGCCTCGCATCGCATCAGATCGCATCGCATCGCATCGCATCGCCTCGCATCGCCTCGCATCGCCTCGCATCGAATCGTATCGCATCGCATCGCATCGCATCGCATCGCATCGTATCGCATCGCATCGCATCGCCTTGCATCGCATCGCATCTCATCGCATTTCATCGCATCTCATCGCATCGCATCGCCTCGCATCGCCTCGCATCATATCGCATCGCATCGCGTCGCATCGCATCGCATCATATCGCATCGCATCGCATCGCATCATATCGCATCGCATCGCGTCGCATCGCCTCGCATCTCATCGCATAGCATCGCATCGCATCGCATTGCATCGCGTCGCATTGCATCGCATCGCATCTCAACGCATCGCATCGCCTCGCATCGCCTCGCATCGCATCAGATCGCATCGCATCGCATCGCATCGCCTCGCATCGCCTCGCATCGCCTCGCATCGAATCGTATCGCATCGCATCGCATCGCATCGCATCGCATCGTATCGCATCGCCTCGCATCGCATCGCATCGTATCGCATCGCATCGCATCGCATCGCATCGCATCGTATCGCATCGCATCGCATCTCATCGCATAGCATCGCCTCGCATCGCCTCGCATCGCCTCGCATCGCCTCGCATCGCATCGCATCGCATCATATCGCATCGCATCGCGTCGCATCGCATCGCATCGCCTCGCATCGCCTCACATCTCATCGCATAGCATCGCATCGCATCGCCTCGCATCTCATCGCATAGCATCGCATCGCATCGCATTGCATCGCGTCGCATCGCATCGCATCGCATCTCAAAGCATCGCATCGCCTCGCATCGCCTCGCATCGCATCAGATCGCATCGCATCGTATCGCATCGCCTCGCATCGCCTCGCATCGCCTCGCATCTCATCGCATAGCATCGCATCGCATCGCATTGCATCGCGTCGCATCGCATTGCATCGCATCGCATCGCATCGAATCACATAGCATCGCATCGCCTCGTATCGCATCGCATCGCATCGCCTTGCATCTCATCGCATCGCCTCGCATTGCCTCGCATCGCATCGCATCGCCTCGCATCGCCTCGCATCGCCTCGCATTTCATCGCATAGCATCGCATCGCATCGCATTGCATCGCGTCGCATCGCATCGCATCGCATCGCATCGCATCGAATCGCATAGCATTGCATCGCCTCGTATCGCATCGCATCGCATCGCCTTGCATCTCATCGCATCGCATCGCATCGCATCGCATTGCATCGCGTCGCATCGCATCGCATCGCATCGCATCGCATCGCATCGCATCGCCTCACATCGCCTCGCATTGCCTCACATCGCATCGCATTGCCTCGCATCGCCTCGCATCGCATCGCATTGCATCGCATCGCATCGCATCGCCTCACATCGCCTCGCATCGCCTCGCATCGCATTGCATCGCATCGCATCGCATCGCCTCACATCTCATCGCATAGCATCGCATCGCATCGCCTCGCATCTCATCGCATAGCATCGCATCGCATCGCATCGCATCGCATCGCCTCGCATCGCATCGCATCGCCTCGCATCGCATCAGATCGCATCGCATTATATCGCATCGCATCGCGTCGCATCGCATCGCATCGCCTCGCATCGCATCGTATCGCATCGCATCGCATCGCATCGCATCGCATCGCATCGCGTCGCATCGCATCGCATCGCCTCGCATCGCCTCGCATCGCCTCGCATTTCATCGCATAGCATCGCATCGCATCGCATTGCATCGCGTCGCATCGCATCGCATCGCATCGCATCGCATCGAATCGCATAGCATCGCATCGCCTCGTATCGCATCGCATCGCATCGCCTTGCATCTCATCGCATCGCATCGCATCGCATCGCATTGCATCGCGTCGCATCGCATCGCATCGCATCGCATCGCATCGCATCGCATCGTTTCACATCGCCTCGCATTGCCTCACATCGCATCGCATTGCCTCGCATCGCCTTGCATCGCCTCGCATCGCCTCGCATTTCATCGCATAGCATCGCATCGCATCGCATTGCATCGCGTCGCATCGCATCGCATCGCATCGCATCGCATCGAATCGCATAGCATCGCATCGCCTCGTATCGCATCGCATCGCATCGCCTTGCATCTCATCGCATCGCATCGCATCGCCTCGCATCATATCGCATCGCATCGCGTCGCATCGCATCGCATCGCATCGCATCGCCTCGCATCGCCTCGCATATCATCGCATAGCATCGCATCGCATCGCATTGCATCGCGTCGCATCGCATCGCATCGCATCTCAACGCATCGCATCGCCTCGCATCGCCTCGCATCGCATCAGATCGCATCGCATCGCATCGCATCGCCTCGCATCGCCTCGCATCGCCTCGCATCGAATCGTATCGCATCGCATCGCATCGCATCGCATCGCATTGCATCGCGTCGCATCGCATCGCATCGCCTCGCATCTCATCGCATAGCATCGCATCGCATCGCATTGCATCGCGTCGCATCGCATTGCATCGCATCGCATGGCATCGAATCGCATAGCATCGCATCGCCTCGTATCGCATCGCATCGCATCGCCTTGCATCTCATCGCATCGCCTCGCATTGCCTCGCATCGCATCGCATCGCCTCGCATCGCCTCGCATCGCCTCGCATAGCATCGCATCGCATCGCATTGCATCGCGTCGCATCGCATCGCATCGCCTCGCATCGCCTCGCATTTCATCGCATAGCATCGCATCGCATCGCATTGCATCGCGTCGCATCGCATCGCATCGCATCGCATCGCATCGAATCGCATAGCATCGCATCGCCTCGTATCGCATCGAATCGCATAGCATCGCATCGCCTCGTATCGCATCGCATCGCATCGCCTTGCATCTCATCGCATCGCCTCGCATTGCCTCGCATCGCATCGCATCGCATCATATCGCATCGCATCGCGTCGCATCGCATCGCATCGCCTCGCATCGCCTCACATCTCATCGCATAGCATCGCATCGCATCGCCTCGCATCTCATCGCATAGCATCGCATCGCATCGCATTGCATCGCGTCGCATCGCATCGCATCGCATCTCAAAGCATCGCATCGCCTCGCATCGCCTCGCATCGCATCAGATCGCATCGCATCGTATCGCATCGCCTCGCATCGCCTCGCATCGCCTCGCTTCTCATCGCATAGCATCGCATCGCATCGCATTGCATCGCGTCGCATCGCATTGCATCGCATCGCATCGCATCGAATCGCATAGCATCGCATCGCCACGTATCGCATCGCATCGCATCGCCTTGCATCTCATCGCATCGCCTCGCATTGCCTCGCATCGCATCGCATCGCCTCGCATCGCCTCGCATCGCCTCGCATCGCCTCGCATTTCATCGCATAGCATCGCATCGCATCGCATTGCATCGCGTCGCATCGCATCGCATCGCATCGCATCGCATCGAATCGCATAGCATTGCATCGCCTCGTATCGCATCGCATCGCATCGCCTTGCATCTCATCGCATCGCATCGCATCGCATCGCATTGCATCGCGTCGCATCGCATCGCATCGCATAGCATCGCATCGCCTCGTATCGCATCGCATCGCATCGCCTTGCATCTCATCGCATCGCCTCGCATTGCCTCGCATCGCATCGCATCGCCTCGCATCGCCTCGCATCGCCTCGCATTTCATCGCATAGCATCGCATCGCATCGCATTGCATCGCGTCGCATCGCATCGCATCGCATCGCATCGCATCGAATCGCATAGCATTGCATCGCCTCGTATCGCATCGCATCGCCTTGCATCTCATCGCATCGCATCGCATCGCATCGCATTGCATCGCGTCGCATCGCATCGCATCGCATCGCATCGCATCGCATCGCATCGCCTCACATCGCCTCGCATTGCCTCACATCGCATCGCATTGCCTCGCATCGCCTCGCATAGCATCGCATTGCATCGCATCGCATCGCATCGCCTCACATCGCCTCGCATCGCCTCGCATCGCATTGCATCGCATCGCATCGCATCGCCTCACATCTCATCGCATAGCATCGCATCGCATCGCCTCGCATCTCATCGCATAGCATCGCATCGCATCGCATTGCATCGCGTCGCATCGCATCGCATCGCATCGCATCGCATCGAATCGCATAGCATTGCATCGCCTCGTATCGCATCGCATCGCATCGCCTTGCATCTCATCGCATCGCATCGCATCGCATCGCATTGCATCGCGTCGCATCGCATCGCATCGCATAGCATCGCATCGCCTCGTATCGCATCGCATCGCATCGCCTTGCATCTCATCGCATCGCCTCGCATTGCCTCGCATCGCATCGCATCGCCTCGCATCGCCTCGCATCGCCTCGCATTTCATCGCATAGCATCGCATCGCATCGCATTGCATCGCGTCGCATCGCATCGCATCGCATCGCATCGCATCGAATCGCATAGCATTGCATCGCCTCGTATCGCATCGCATCGCCTTGCATCTCATCGCATCGCGTCGCATCGCATCGCATCGCATCGCATCGCATCGAATCGCATAGCATTGCATCGCCTCGTATCGCATCGCATCGCCTCACATCTCATCGCATAGCATCGCATCGCATCGCCTCGCATCTCATCGCATAGCATCGCATCGCATCGCATTGCATCGCGTCGCATCGCATCGCATCGCATCTCAAAGCATCGCATCGCCTCGCATCGCCTCGCATCGCTTCAGATCGCATCGCATCGTATCGCATCGCCTCGCATCGCCTCGCATCGCCTCGCATCTCATCGCATAGCATCGCATCGCATCGCATTGCATCGCGTCGCATCGCATTGCATCGCATCGCATCGCATCGAATCGCATAGCATCGCATCGCCTCGTATCGCATCGCATCGCATCGCCTTGCATCTCATCGCATCGCCTCGCATTGCCTCGCATCGCATCGCATCGCCTCGCATCGCCTCGCATCGCCTCGCATCGCCTCGCATTTCATCGCATAGCATCGCATCGCATCGCATTGCATCGCGTCGCATCGCATCGCATCGCATCGCATCGCATCGAATCGCATAGCATTGCATCGCCTCGTATCGCATCGCATCGCATCGCCTTGCATCTCATCGCATCGCATCGCATCGCATCGCATCGCATCGCCTCGCATCGCCTCGCATCGCCTCGCATCGCTTCGCATCGCCTCGCATCATATCGCATCCCATCGCGTCGCATCGCATCGCATCATATCGCATCGCATCGCATTGCATCATATCGCATCGCATCGCGTCGCATCGCATCGCATCGCCTCGCATCGCCTCGCATCTCATCGCATAGCATCGCATCGCATCGCATTGCATCGCGTCGCATCGCATTGCATCGCATCGCATCGCATCGAATCGCATAGCATCGCATCGCCACGTATCGCATCGCATCGCATCGCCTTGCATCTCATCGCATCGCCTCGCATTGCCTCGCATCGCATCGCATCGCCTCGCATCGCCTCGCATCGCCTCGCATTTCATCGCATAGCATCGCATCGCATCGCATTGCATCGCGTCGCATCGCATCGCATCGCATCGCATCGCATCGAATCGCATAGCATTGCATCGCCTCGTATCGCATCGCATCGCCTTGCATCTCATCGCATCGCATCGCATCGCATCGCATTGCATCGCGTCGCATCGCATCGCATCGCATCGCATCGCATCGCATCGCATCGCCTCACATCGCCTCGCATTGCCTCACATCGCATCGCATTGCCTCGCATCGCCTCGCATCGCATCGCATTGCATCGCATCGCATCGCATCGCCTCACATCGCCTCGCATCGCCTCGCATCGCATTGCATCGCATCGCATCGCATCGCCTCACATCTCATCGCATAGCATCGCATCGCATCGCCTCGCATCTCATCGCATAGCATCGCATCGCATCGCATTGCATCGCGTCGCATCGCATCGCATCGCATCGCATCGCATCGAATCGCATAGCATTGCATCGCCTCGTATCGCATCGCATCGCATCGCCTTGCATCTCATCGCATCGCATCGCATCGCATCGCATTGCATCGCGTCGCATCGCATCGCATCGCATAGCATCGCATCGCCTCGTATCGCATCGCATCGCATCGCCTTGCATCTCATCGCATCGCCTCGCACTGCCTCGCATCGCATCGCATCGCCTCGCATCGCCTCGCATCGCCTCGCATTTCATCGCATAGCATCGCATCGCATCGCATTGCATCGCGTCGCATCGCATCGCATCGCATCGCATCGCATCGAATCGCATAGCATTGCATCGCCTCGTATCGCATCGCATCGCCTTGCATCTCATCGCATCGCGTCGCATCGCATCGCATCGCATCGCATCGCATCGAATCGCATAGCATTGCATCGCCTCGTATCGCATCGCATCGCCTCACATCTCATCGCATAGCATCGCATCGCATCGCCTCGCATCTCATCGCATAGCATCGCATCGCATCGCATTGCATCGCGTCGCATCGCATCGCATCGCATCTCAAAGCATCGCATCGCCTCGCATCGCCTCGCATCGCATCAGATCGCATCGCATCGTATCGCATCGCCTTGCATCGCCTCGCATCGCCTCGCATCTCATCGCATAGCATCGCATCGCATCGCATTGCATCGCGTCGCATCGCATTGCATCGCATCGCATCGCATCGAATCGCATAGCATCGCATCGCCTCGTATCGCATCGCATCGCATCGCCTTGCATCTCATCGCATCGCCTCGCATTGCCTCGCATCGCATCGCATCGCCTCGCATCGCCTCGCATCGCCTCGCATCGCCTCGCATTTCATCGCATAGCATCGCATCGCATCGCATTGCATCGCGTCGCATCGCATCGCATCGCATCGCATCGCATCGAATCGCATAGCATTGCATCGCCTCGTATCGCATCGCATCGCATCGCCTTGCATCTCATCGCATCGCATCGCATCGCATCGCATTGCATCGCGTCGCATCGCATCGCATCGCATAGCATCGCATCGCCTCGTATCGCATCGCATCGCATCGCCTTGCATCTCATCGCATCGCCTCGCATTGCCTCGCATCGCATCGCATCGCCTCGCATCGCCTCGCATCGCCTCGCATTTCATCGCATAGCATCGCATCGCATCGCATTGCATCGCGTCGCATCGCATCGCATCGCATCGCATCGCATCGAATCGCATAGCATTGCATCGCCTCGTATCGCATCGCATCGCCTTGCATCTCATCGCATCGCATCGCATCGCATCGCATTGCATCGCGTCGCATCGCATCGCATCGCATCGCATCGCATCGCATCGCATCGCCTCACATCGCCTCGCATTGCCTCACATCGCATCGCATTGCCTCGCATCGCCTCGCATCGCATCGCATTGCATCGCATCGCATCGCATCGCCTCACATCGCCTCGCATCGCCTCGCATCGCATTGCATCGCATCGCATCGCATCGCCTCACATCTCATCGCATAGCATCGCATCGCATCGCCTCGCATCTCATCGCATAGCATCGCATCGCATCGCATTGCATCGCGTCGCATCGCATCGCATCGCATCGCATCGCATCGAATCGCATAGCATTGCATCGCCTCGTATCGCATCGCATCGCATCGCCTTGCATCTCATCGCATCGCATCGCATCGCATCGCATTGCATCGCGTCGCATCGCATCGCATCGCATAGCATCGCATCGCCTCGTATCGCATCGCATCGCATCGCCTTGCATCTCATCGCATCGCCTCGCATTGCCTCGCATCGCATCGCATCGCCTCGCATCGCCTCGCATCGCCTCGCATTTCATCGCATAGCATCGCATCGCATCGCATTGCATCGCGTCGCATCGCATCGCATCGCATCGCATCGCATCGAATCGCATAGCATTGCATCGCCTCGTATCGCATCGCATCGCCTTGCATCTCATCGCATCGCATCGCATCGCATCGCATTGCATCGCGTCGCATCGCATCGCATCGCATCGCATCGCATCGCATCGCATTGCCTCACATCGCCTCGCATTGCCTCACATCGCATCGCATTGCCTCGCATCGCCTCGCATCGCATCGCATTGCATCGCATCGCATCGCATCGCCTCACATCGCCTCGCATCGCCTCGCATCGCATTGCATCGCATCGCATCGCATCGCCTCACATCTCATCGCATAGCATCGCATCGCATCGCCTCGCATCTCATCGCATAGCATCGCATCGCATCGCATCGCATCGCATCGCCTCGCATCGCCTCGCATCGCCTCGCATCGCATCAGATCGCATCGCATTATATCGCATCGCATCGCGTCGCATCGCATCGCATCGCCTCGCATCGCATCGTATCGCATCGCATCGCATCGCATCGCATCGCATCGCATCGCGTCGCATCGCATCGCATCGCCTCGCATCGCCTCGCATCGCCTCGCATTTCATCGCATAGCATCGCATCGCATCGCATTGCATCGCGTCGCATCGCATCGCATCGCATCGCATCGCATCGAATCGCATAGCATCGCATCGCCTCGTATCGCATCGCATCGCATCGCCTTGCATCTCATCGCATCGCATCGCATCGCATCGCATTGCATCGCGTCGCATCGCATCGCATCGCATCGCATCGCATCGCATCGCATCGTTTCACATCGCCTCGCATTGCCTCACATCGCATCGCATTGCCTCGCATCGCCTCGCATCGCCTCGCATCGCCTCGCATCGCCTCGCATTTCATCGCATAGCATCGCATCTCATCGCATTGCATCGCGTCGCATCGCATCGCATCGCATCGCATCGCATCGAATCGCATAGCATCGCATCGCCTCGTATCGCATCGCATCGCATCGCCTTGCATCTCATCGCATCGCATCGCATCGCCTCGCATCATATCGCATCGCATCGCGTCGCATCGCATCGCATCGCATCGCCTCGCATCGCCTCGCATATCATCGCATAGCATCGCATCGCATCGCATTGCATCGCGTCGCATCGCATCGCATTGCATCTCAACGCATCGCATCGCCTCGCATCGCCTCGCATCGCATCAGATCGCATCGCATCGCATCGCATCGCCTCGCATCGCCTCGCATCGCCTCGCATCGAATCGTATCGCATCGCATCGCATCGCATCGCATCGCATCGTATCGCATCGCATCGCATCGCATAGCATCGCATCGCATCGCATTGCATCGCGTCGCATCGCATCGCATCGCATCGCATCGCATCGAATCGCATAGCATCGCATCGCCTCGTATCGCATCGCATCGCATCGCCTTGCATCTCATCGCATCGTATCGCATCGCCTCGCATCGCCTCGCATCGCCTCGCATCTCATCGCATAGCATCGCATCGCATCGCATTGCATCGCGTCGCATCGCATCGCATCGCATTGCATCGCATCGCATCGCATCGCCTCGCATCTCCTCGCATCGCATCGCATCGCATCGTATCGCATCGCATCTCATCTCAACGCATCGCATCGCCTCGCATCGCCTCGCATCGCATCAGATCGCATCGCATCGCATCGCCTCGCATCGCCTCGCATCGCCTCGCATCGCATCGCATCGCATCGTATCGCATCGCATCGCATCTCATCGCATCGCATCGACTCGCATCGCCTCGCATCGCCTCGCATCGCCTCGCATCGCATCGCATCATATCGCATCGAATCGCGTCGCATCGCATCGCATCGCCTCGCATCGCCTCGCATCTCATCGCATAGCATCGCATCGCATCGCATTGCATCGCGTCGCATCGCATCGCATCGCATCGCATCGCTTCGCCTCGCATCGCATCGCATCGCCTTGCATCGCATCGCATCTCATCGCATTTCATCGCATCTCATCGCATCGCATCGCCTCGCATCGCATCGCATCGCATCATATCGCATCGCATCGCATCGCATCATATCGCATCGCATCGCGTCGCATCGCATCGCATCGCTTCGCATCGCCTCGCATCTCATCGCATAACATCGCATCGCATCGCATTGCATCGCGTCGCATCGCATCGCATCGCATCGCATCGCCTCGCATCGCCTCGCATCGCCTCGCATCGCATCGCCTCGCATTGCATCGCATCGCATCGCATCGCATCGCCTCGCATTGCATCGCATCGCATCGCATCGCATCGCCTCACATTGCCTCGCATCGCCTCGCATCGCATCGCATCGCATCGCATCGCTTCGCATCGCCTCGCCTCGCATCGCCTCGCATCGCATCGCATCGCATCGCATCGCATCGCCTCACATCGCCTCGCATCGCCTCGCATCGCCTCGCATCGCATCGCATCGCATCGCATCGCATCGCATCGCATCGCATCGCATCGCCTCGCATCGCCTCGCATCGCCTCGCCTCGCATCGCCTCGCATCGCATCGCATCGCATCGCATCGCTTCGCTTCGCATCGCCTCGCATCGCATCGCCTCGCATTGCATCGCATCGCATCGCATCGCATCGCCTCACATTGCCTCGCATCGCCTCGCATCGCATCGCATCGCATCGCATCGTTTCGCTTCGCATCGCCTCGCATCGCATTGCATCGCATCGCATCGAATCGCCTCGCATCCCCTCGCATCGCATCGCATCGCATCGTATCGCATCGCATCTCATCTCAACGCATCGCATCGCCTCGCATCGCCTCGCATCGCATCGCATCGCATCGTATCGCATCGCATCGCATCTCATCGCATCGCATCGCCTCGCATCGCCTCGCATCGGCTCGCATCGCCTCGCATCGCATCGCATCATATCGCATCGAATCGCGTCGCATCGCATCGCATCGCCTCGCATCGCCTCGCATCTCATCGCATAGCATCGCATCGCATCGCATTGCATCGCGTCGCATCGCATCGCATCGCATCGCATCGCTTCGCCTCGCATCGCATCGCATCGCCTTGCATCGCATCGCATCTCATCGCATTTCATCGCATCTCATCGCATCGCGTCGCCTCGCATCGCCTCGCATCATATCGCATCGCATCGCGTCGCATCGCATTGCATCATATCGCATCGCATCGCATCGCATCATATCGCATCGCATCGCGTCGCATCGCATAGCATCGCATCGCATCGCATTGCATCGCGTCGCATCGCATCGCATCGCATCGCATCGCCTCGCATCGCCTCGCATCGCCTCGCATCGCCTCGCATCATATCGCATCGCAACGCGTCGCATCGCATCGCATCGCCTCGCATCGCCTCGCACCTCATCGCATAGCATCGCATCGCATCGCATTGCATCGCGTCGCATCGCATCGCATCGCATCTCAACGCATCGCATCGCCTCGCATCCCCTCGCATCGCATCGCATCGCATCGCATCTCATCGCATTTCATCGCATCTCATCGCATCGCATCGCCTCGCATCGCCTCGCATCATATCGCATCGCATCGCATCGCATCATATCGCATCGCATCGCGTCGCATCGCATCGCATCGCTTCGCATCGCCTCGCATCTCATCGCACAGCATCGCATCGCATTGCATCGCGTCGCATCGCATCGCATCGCATCGCATCGCCTCGCATCGCCTCGCATCGCCTCGCATCGCCTCGCATTATATCGCATCGCATCGCGTCGCATCGCATCGCATCGCATCGCCTCGCATCGCCTCGCATATCATCGCATAGCATCGCATCGCATCGCATTGCATCGCGTCGCATCGCATCGCATCGCATCTCAACGCATCGCATCGCCTCGCATCGCCTCGCATCGCCTCGCATCGCATCAGATCGCATCGCATCGCATCGCATCGCCTCGCATCGCCTCGCATCGCCTCGCATCGAATCGTATCGCATCGCATCGCATCGCATCGCATCGCATCGTATCGCATCGCATCGCATCGCCTTGCATCGCATCGCATCTCATCGCATTTCATCGCATCTCATCGCATCGCATCGCCTCGCATCGCCTCGCATCATATCGCATCGCATCGCGTCGCATCGCATCGCATCATATCGCATCGCATCGCATCGCATCATATCGCATCGCATCGCGTCGCATCGCATCGCATCGCTTCGCATCGCCTCGCATCTCATCGCATAGCATCGCATTGCATCGCATTGCATCGCGTCGCATCGCATCGCATCGCATCGCATCGCCTCGCATCGCCTCGCATCGCCTCGCATCGCCTCGCATCGACTCGCATCATATCGCATCGCATCGCGTCGCATCGCCTCGCATCATATCGCATCGCATCGCGTCGCATCGCCTCGCATCATATCGCATCGCATCGCGTCGCATCGCCTCGCATCGCCTCGCATCGCCTCGCATCGCCTCGCATCGAATCGTATCGCATCGCATCGCATCGCATCGCATCGCATCGTATCGCATCGCCTCGCATCGCATCGCATCGTATCGCATCGCATCGCATCGCATCGCATCGCATCGTATCGCATCGCATCGCATCTCATCGCATAGCATCGCCTCGCATCGCCTCGCATCGCCTCGCATCGCCTCGCATCGCATCGCATCGCATCATATCGCATCGCATCGCGTCGCATCGCATCGCATCGCCTCGCATCGCCTCACATCTCATCGCATAGCATCGCATCGCATCGCCTCGCATCTCATCGCATAGCATCGCATCGCATCGCCTCGCATCGCATCGCATCGCATCATATCGCATCGCATCGCGTCGCATCGCATCGCATCGCCTCACATCTCATCGCATAGCATCGCATCGCATCGCCTCGCATCGCATCGCATCGCATCATATCGCATCGCATCGCGTCGCATCGCATCGCATCGCCTCGCATCGCCTCACATCTCATCGCATAGCATCGCATCGCATCGCCTCGCATCGCATCGCATCGCATCATATCGCATCGCATCGCGTCGCATCGCATCGCATCGCCTCGCATCGCCTCACATCTCATCGCATAGCATCGCATCGCATCGCATCGCATCTCAACGCATCGCATCGCCTCGCATCGCCTCGCATCGCATCAGATCGCATCGCATCGTATCGCATCGCCTCGCATCGCCTCGCATCGCCTCGCATCTCATCGCATAGCATCGCATCGCATTGCATTGCATCGCGTCGCATCGCATCGCATCGCATCGCATCGCATCGAATCGCATAGCATCGCATCGCCTCGTATCGCATCGCATCGCATCGCCTTGCATCTCATCGCATCGCCTCGCATTGCCTCGCATCGCATCGCATCGCCTCGCATCGCCTCGCATCGCCTCGCATTACATCGCATAGCATCGCATCGCATCGCATTGCATCGCGTCGCATCGCATCGCATCGCATCGCATCGCATCGAATCGCATAGCATTGCATCGCCTCGTATCGCATCGCATCGCCTCACATCGCCTCGCATTGCCTCACATCGCATCGCATTGCCTCGCATCGCCTCGCATCGCATCGCATTGCATCGCATCGCATCGCATCGCCTCACATCGCCTCGCATCGCCTCGCATCGCATTGCATCGCATCAGAGCGCATCGCATTATATCGCATCGCATCGCGTCGCATCGCATCGCATCGCCTCGCATCGCATCGTATCGCATCGCATCGCATCGCATCGCATCGCATCGCATTGCATCGCGTCGCATCGCATCGCATCGCATCGCATGGCATCGCATCGCATCGCATCGCATCGCCTCGCATCGCGTCGCATCGCCTCGCATCGCATCAGATCGCATCGCATTATATCGCATCGCATCGTATCGCATCGCATCGCATCGCATCGCATCGCATCGCATTGCATCGCCTCGCATCGCCTCGCATCGCATCGTATCGCATCGCATCGCATCGCATCGCATCGCATCGCATTGCATCGCATCGCCTCGCATCTCATCGCATAGCATCGCATCGCATCGCATCGCATCGCATCGCCTCGCATCGCCTCGCATCGCCTCGCATCGCATCAGATCGCATCGCATTATATCGCATCGCATCGCGTCGCATCGCATCGCATCGCCTCGCATCGCATCGTATCGCATCGCATCGCATCGCCTTGCATCTCATCGCATCGCATCGCATCGCATCGCATCGCATCGCATCGAATCGCATAGCATCGCATCGCCTCGTATCGCATCGCATCGCATCGCCTTGCATCTCATCGCATCGCATCGCATCGCATCGCATTGCATCGCGTCGCATCGCATCGCATCGCATCGCATCGCATCGCATCGCATCGTTTCACATCGCCTCGCATTGCCTCACATCGCATCGCATTGCCTCGCATCGCCTCGCATCGCCTCGCATCGCCTCGCATCGCCTCGCATTTCATCGCATAGCATCGCATCGCATCGCATTGCATCGCGTCGCATCGCATCGCATCGCATCGCATCGCATCGAATCGCATAGCATCGCATCGCCTCGTATCGCATCGCATCGCATCGCCTTGCATCTCATCGCATCGCATCGCATCGCCTCGCATCATATCGCATCGTATCGCGTCGCATCGCATCGCATCGCATCGCCTCGCATCGCCTCGCATATCATCGCATAGCATCGCATCGCATCGCATTGCATCGCGTCGCATCGCATCGCATCGCATCTCAACGCATCGCATCGCCTCGCATCGCCTCGCATCGCATCAGATCGCATCGCATCGCATCGCATCGCCTCGCATCGCCTCGCATCGCCTCGCATCGAATCGTATTGCATCGCATCGCATCGCATCGCATCGCATCGTATCGCATCGCATCGCATCGCCTTGCATCGCATCGCATCTCATCGCATTTCATCGCATCTCATCGCATCGCATCGCCTCGCATCGCCTCGCATCATATCGCATCGCATTGCGTCGCATCGCATCGCAACATATCGCATCGCATCGCATCGCATCATATCGCATCGCATCGCGTCGCATCGCATCGCATCGCTTCGCATCGCCTCGCATCTCATCGCATAGCATCGAATCGCATCGCATTGCATTGCTTCGCATCGCATCGCATCGCATCGCATCGCCTCGCATCGCCTCGCATCGCCTCGCATCGCCTCGCATCGCCTCGCATCTCATCGCATAGCATCGCATCGCATCGCATTGCATCGCGTCGCATTGCATCGCATCGCATCTCAACGCATCGCATCGCCTCGCATCGCCTCGCATCGCATCAGATCGCATCGCATCGCATCGCATCGCCTCGCATCGCCTCGCATCGCCTCGCATCGAATCGTATCGCATCGCATCGCATCGCATCGCATCGCATCGTATCGCATCGCCTCGCATCGCATCGCATCGTATCGCATCGCATCGCATCGCATCGCATCGCATCGTATCGCATCGCATCGCATCTCATCGCATAGCATCGCCTCGCATCGCCTCGCATCGCATCGCATCGCTTCGCATCGCCTCGCATCTCATCGCATAGCATCGAATCGCATCGCATTGCATTGCTTCGCATCGCATCGCATCGCATCGCATCGCCTCGCATCGCCTCGCATCGCCTCGCATCGCCTCGCATCGCCTCGCATCTCATCGCATAGCATCGCATCGCATCGCATTGCATCGCGTCGCATTGCATCGCATCGCATCTCAACGCATCGCATCGCCTCGCATCGCCTCGCATCGCATCAGATCGCATCGCATCGCATCGCATCGCCTCGCATCGCCTCGCATCGCCTCGCATCGAATCGTATCGCATCGCATCGCATCGCATCGCATCGCATCGTATCGCATCGCCTCGCATCGCATCGCATCGTATCGCATCGCATCGCATCGCATCGCATCGCATCGTATCGCATCGCATCGCATCTCATCGCATAGCATCGCCTCGCATCGCCTCGCATCGCCTCGCATCGCCTCGCATCGCCTCGCATCGCATCGCATCGCATCATATCGCATCGCATCGCGTCGCATCGCATCGCATCGCCTCGCATCGCCTCACATCTCATCGCATAGCATCGCATCGCATCGCCTCGCATCTCATCGCATAGCATCGCTTCGCATCGCATTGCATCGCGTCGCATCGCATCGCATCGCATCTCAACGCATCGCATCGCCTCGCATCGCCTCGCATCGCATCAGATCGCATCGCATCGTATCGCATCGCCTCGCATCGCCTCGCATCGCCTCGCATCTCATCGCATAGCATCGCATCGCATCGCATTGCATCGCGTCGCATCGCATCGCATCGCATCGCATCGCATCGAATCGCATAGCATCGCATCGCATCGCCTCGTATCGCATCGCATCGCATCGCCTTGCATCTCATCGCATCGCCTCGCATTGCCTCGCATCGCATCGCATCGCCTCGCATCGCCTCGCATCGCCTCGCATTTCATCGCATAGCATCGCATCGCATCGCATTGCATCGCGTCGCATCGCATCGCATCGCATCGCATCGCATCGAATCGCATAGCATTGCATCGCCTCGTATCGCATCGCATCGCCTCACATCGCCTCGCATTGCCTCACATCGCATCGCATTGCCTCGCATCGCCTCGCATCGCATCGCATTGCATCGCATCGCATCGCATCGCCTCACATCGCCTCGCATCGCCTCGCATCGCATTGCATCGCATCGCATCGCATCGCCTCACATCTCATCGCATAGCATCGCATCGCATCGCCTTGCATCTCATCGCATAGCATCGCATCGCATCGCATCGCATCGCATCGCCTCGCATCGCCTCGCATCGCCTCGCATCGCATCAGATCGCATCGCATTATATCGCATCGCATCGCGTCGCATCGCATCGCATCGCCTCGCATCGCATCGTATCGCATCGCATCGCATCGCATCGCATCGCATCGCATTGCATCGCGTCGCATCGCATCGCATCGCATCGCATCGCATCGCATCGTTTCACATCGCCTCGCATTGCCTCACATCGCATCGCATTGCCTCGCATCGCCTCGCATCGCCTCGCATCGCCTCGCATCGCCTCGCATTTCATCGCATAGCATCGCATCGCATCGCATTGCATCGCGTCGCATCGCATCGCATCGCATCGCATCGCATCGAATCGCGTAGCATCGCATCGCCTCGTATCGCATCGCATCGCATCGCCTTGCATCTCATCGCATCGCATCGCATCGCATCGCATTGCATCGCGTCGCATCGCATCGCATCGCATCGCATCGCATCGCATCGCATCGTTTCACATCGCCTCGCATTGCCTCACATCGCATCGCATTGCCTCGCATCGCCTCGCATCGCCTCGCATCGCCTCGCATCGCCTCGCATTTCATCGCATAGCATCGCATCGCATCGCATTGCATCGCGTCGCATCGCATCGCATCGCATCGCATCGCATCGAATCGCATAGCATCGCATCGCCTCGTATCGCATCGCATCGCATCGCCTTGCATCTCATCGCATCGCATCGCATCGCCTCGCATCATATCGCATCGCATCGCGTCGCATCGCATCGCATCGCATCGCCTCGCATCGCCTCGCATATCATCGCATAGCATCGCATCGCATCGCATTGCATCGCGTCGCATCGCATCGCATCGCATCTCAACGCATCGCATCGCCTCGCATCGCCTCGCATCGCATCAGATCGCATCGCATCGCATCGCATCGCCTCGCATCGCCTCGCATCGCCTCGCATCGAAACGTATCGCATCGCATCGCATCGCATCGCATCGCATCGTATCGCATCGCATCGCATCGCCTTGCATCGCATCGCATCTCAACGCATCGCATCGCCTCGCATCGCCTCGCATCGCATCAGATCGCATCGCATCGCATCGCATCGTCTCGCATCGCCTCGCATCGCCTCGCATCGAATCGTATCGCATCGCATCGCATCGCATCGCATCGCATCGTATCGCATCGCCTCGCATCGCATCGCATCGTATCGCATCGCATCGCATCGCATCGCATCGCATCGTATCGCATCGCATCGCATCTCATCGCATAGCATCGCCTCGCATCGCCTCGCATCGCCTCGCATCGCCTCGCATCGCATCGCATCGCATCATATCGCATCGCATCGCGTCGCATCGCATCGCATCGCCTCGCATCGCCTCACATCTCATCGCATAGCATCGCATCGCATCGCCTCGCATCTCATCGCATAGCATCGCATCGCATCGCATTGCATCGCGTCGCATCGCATCGCATCGCATCTCAACGCATCGCATCGCCTCGCATCGCCTCGCATCGCATCAGATCGCATCGCATCGTATCGCATCGCCTCGCATCGCCTCGCATCGCCTCGCATCTCATCGCATAGCATCGCATCGCATCGCATTGCATCGCGTCGCATCGCATCGCATCGCATCGCATCGCATCGAATCGCATAGCATCGCATCGCCTCGTATCGCATCGCATCGCATCGCCTTGCATCTCATCGCATCGCCTCGCATTGCCTCGCATCGCCTCGCATCTCATCGCATAGCATCGCATCGCATCGCATTGCATCGCGTCGCATCGCATCGCATCGCATCGCATCGCATCGAATCGCATAGCATTGCATCGCCTCGTATCGCATCGCATCGCCTCACATCGCCTCGCATTGCCTCACATCGCATCGCATTGCCTCGCATCGCCTCGCATCGCATCGCATTGCATCGCATCGCATCGCATCGCCTCACATCGCCTCGCATCGCCTCGCATCGCATTGCATAGCATCGCATCGCATCGCCTCGCATCTCATCGCATAGCATCGCATCGCATCGCATCGCATCGCATCGCCTCGCATCGCCTCGCATCGCCTCGCATCGCATCAGATCGCATCGCATTATATCGCATCGCATCGCGTCGCATCGCATCGCATCGCCTCGCATCGCATTGTATCGCATCGCATCGCATCGCATCGCATCGCATCGCATTGCATCGCGTCGCATCGCATCGCATCGCATCGCATCGCATCGCATCGCATCGTTTCACATCGCCTCGCATTGCCTCACATCGCATCGCATTGCCTCGCATCGCCTCGCATCGCCTCGCATCGCCTCGCATCGCCTCGCATTTCATCGCATAGCATCGCATCGCATCGCATTGCATCGCGTCGCATCGCATCGCATCGCATCGCATCGAATCGCATAGCATCGCATCGCCTCGCATCAGATCGCATCGCATTATATCGCATCGCATCGCGTCGCATCGCATCGCATCGCCTCGCATCGCATTGTATCGCATCGCATCGCATCGCCTCGCATCGCCTCGCATCGCCTTGCATTTCATCGCATAGCATCGCATCGCATCGCATTGCATCGCGTCGCATCGCATCGCATCGCATCGCATCGCATCGAATCGCATAGCATTGCATCGCCTCGTATCGCATCGCATCGCCTCACATCGCCTCGCATTGCCTCACATCGCATCGCATTGCCTCGCATCGCCTCGCATCGCATCGCATTGCATCGCATCGCATCGCATCGCCTCACATCGCCTCGCATCGCCTCGCATCGCATTGCATCGCATCGCATCGCATCGCCTCACATCTCATCGCATAGCATCGCATCGCATCGCCTCGCATCTCATCGCATAGCATCGCATCGCATCGCATCGCATCGCATCGCCTCGCATCGCCTCGCATCGCCTCGCATCGCATCAGATCGCATCGCATTATATCGCATCGCATCGCGTCGCATCGCATCGCATCGCCTCGCATCGCATTGTATCGCATCGCATCGCATCGCATCGCATCGCATCGCATTGCATCGCGTCGCATCGCATCGCATCGCATCGCATCGCATCGCATCGCATCGTTTCACATCGCCTCGCATTGCCTCACATCGCATCGCATTGCCTCGCATCGCCTCGCATCGCCTCGCATCGCCTCGCATCGCCTCGCATTTCATCGCATAGCATCGCATCGCATCGCATTGCATCGCGTCGCATCGCATCGCATCGCATCGCATCGCATCGAATCGCATAGCATCGCATCGCCTCGTATCGCATCGCATCGCATCGCCTTGCATCTCATCGCATCGCATCGCATCGCATTGCATCGCGTCGCATCGCATCGCATCGCATCGCATCGCATCGCATCGCATCGTTTCACATCGCCTCGCATTGCCTCACATCGCATCGCATTGCCTCGCATCGCCTCGCATCGCCTCGCATCGCCTCGCATTTCATCGCATAGCATCGCATCGCATCGCATTGCATCGCGTCGCATCGCATCGCATCGCATCGCATCGCATCGAATCGCATAGCATCGCATCGCCTCGTATCGCATCGCATCGCATCGCCTTGCATCTCATCGCATCGCATCGCATCGCATCGCATTGCATCGCGTCGCATCGCATCGCATCGCATCGCATCGCATCGCATCGCATCGTTTCACATCGCCTCGCATTGCCTCACATCGCATCGCATTGCCTCGCATCGCCTCGCATCGCATCGCATTGCATCGCATCGCATCGCATCGCCTCACATCGCCTCGCATCGCCTCGCATCGCATCGCATCGCATCGCATCGCATTGCATCGCGTCGCATCGCATCGCATCGCATCGCATCGCATCGCATCGCATCGTTTCACATCGCCTCGCATTGCCTCACATCGCATCGCATTGCCTCGCATCGCCTCGCATCGCCTCGCATCGCCTCGCATTTCATCGCATAGCATCGCATCGCATCGCATTGCATCGCGTCGCATCGCATCGCATCGCATCGCATCGCATCGAATCGCATAGCATCGCATCGCCTCGTATCGCATCGCATCGCATCGCCTTGCATCTCATCGCATCGCATCGCATCGCATCGCATTGCATCGCGTCGCATCGCATCGCATCGCATCGCATCGCATCGCATCGCATCGTTTCACATCGCCTCGCATTGCCTCACATCGCATCGCATTGCCTCGCATCGCCTCGCATCGCATCGCATTGCATCGCATCGCATCGCATCGCCTCACATCGCCTCGCATCGCCTCGCATCGCATCGCATCGCATCGCATCGCCTCACATCGCCTCGCATTGCCTCGCATCGCATCGCCTCGCATCGCATCGCATCGCATCATATCGCATCGCATCGCGTCGCATCGCATCGCATCGCCTCGCATCGCCTCACATCTCATCGCATAGCATCGCATCGCATCGCATCGCATCTCAACGCATCGCATCGCCTCGCATCGCCTCGCATCGCATCAGATCGCATCGCATCGTATCGCATCGCCTCGCATCGCCTCGCATCGCCTCGCATCTCATCGCATAGCATCGCATCGCATTGCATTGCATCGCGTCGCATCGCATCGCATCGCATCGCATCGCATCGAATCGCATAGCATCGCATCGCCTCGTATCGCATCGCATCGCATCGCCTTGCATCTCATCGCATCGCCTCGCATTGCCTCGCATCGCATCGCATCGCCTCGCATCGCCTCGCATCGCCTCGCATTACATCGCATAGCATCGCATCGCATCGCATTGCATCGCGTCGCATCGCATCGCATCGCATCGCATCGCATCGAATCGCATAGCATTGCATCGCCTCGTATCGCATCGCATCGCCTCACATCGCCTCGCATTGCCTCACATCGCATCGCATTGCCTCGCATCGCCTCGCATCGCATCGCATTGCATCGCATCGCATCGCATCGCCTCACATCGCCTCGCATCGCCTCGCATCGCATTGCATCGCATCAGAGCGCATCGCATTATATCGCATCGCATCGCGTCGCATCGCATCGCATCGCCTCGCATCGCATCGTATCGCATCGCATCGCATCGCATCGCATCGCATCGCATTGCATCGCGTCGCATCGCATCGCATCGCATCGCATGGCATCGCATCGCATCGCATCGCATCGCCTCGCATCGCGTCGCATCGCCTCGCATCGCATCAGATCGCATCGCATTATATCGCATCGCATCGTATCGCATCGCATCGCATCGCATCGCATCGCATCGCATTGCATCGCCTCGCATCGCCTCGCATCGCATCGTATCGCATCGCATCGCATCGCATCGCATCGCATCGCATTGCATCGCATCGCCTCGCATCTCATCGCATAGCATCGCA